>CM061133.1:322145557-322718057 GCA_030789695.1 Scilla litardierei
ACAGATGCAAAGACAACCTTCAGTAGGAATCATTGACTTGTCAAGTGATTCTCTTGGTTGTACATTTATTTGTTATACTTATTGTTTTTCTTCATTTTGAATAGACGTCCCGAAGTCTATTCAGGCATTTAAGGAAATGTGAAAATTATCTTTACAAGATATCCACGAAGGTATGCCGTCACAACATCCAATAACAGCATATCCATAATTTTCCTTCGTCAAATCGTAAGGTATTCGCTTTTGATAACTTAGGGAGACTGATGCATCATTTATGAGACATGCTCATTTGAATTTGTTCGATCCCTAGTTTCAGCGAAATTTTCCTTGGGTTATAGGTTGTACCTTATAGCATACGATTTTGTATTTATTTTTCTTATGTGTGCAATACTTTGTTTTATCCACAGGTTTGACACCTTTTTGGTGTCAGGACTTCAGGTCCGAACGTTTCACGTTTCATAAGTGAGTCCAGCTCATCTTTTATTGCCACATTCCACATTTTGGCCAATCTCTACGTTTGCCTTCTAGCAACGGAGTGTGGAACGATAATTTACAAACATCATCGCTTTTGCGATGTATATGGCAATATGATACATGAATACATTTGTCAACAATCTATGTTCTATCTGTCCAACTCCTCCCCAGTACGTACAACATTTACTTAATTTCACTTTTTCCCTGCAATTCCTCTACAGTGGATTCCGGGAAGGGTGAGGGTGTGGACATGAGCTCATTGTCCTGTGGTAGTATTGTCTTAAGGTCTCCATGAGTTTCTGTCCTTGGAGCCTGGTGGTCTGCCTCTTTCCTGTTAAGGATCAGCCACTTCTGCTGCTGGTGGATTGCATCCATTCTCGGGGATGTCAATCCTAGCTGGAGTTTTTGCAGCAGGGATGTGTGATCTGACAATCTTCTGGTTGTCAATAAATGATTCCAGTAATTGGTGAACAGTGTTCGGTATGTGGAGGATCTACGGGATCTCTTCTACACATTGTATTGTTACCGGATCATAGTGGGTCAAACTTTTTGTATCACACGTTATAATTTGCTTCGCGCCAGATTTTCCAGTATATGGGCCTATTTTTGGGAAACTAGTCTCATCGAGATCACAGTCTTCAAGATGTGCCTTAAATACGTCCCACGTTTGGGGTTCTAGGTGTCTTTTCATTGAGGGTGAGTCAAACCCTTCATAGATACCTAGGCGACGTTGAGGACCCATATTTGTCCTCTGTGTTGGTGCGATGGGGATTTAATGGACATTCAATCCATTGGAGTCTACTTTTCAGTAACTCTGCCGACCCATTTTGGGTTTGAACATGCGGCACTTGTATGTTCATTTTCTATTCCCGTTGCTTGGCAGTACTCTTGAAATGACTGGGCGGTATATTTCCCAACATTAACCAGACTTATTTTCTATATTTTATTGTCTGGGAAATGTGCCCGCAACATTTTTACTTTTGTGCCAATAGCTTTGGAAAAGCTAAGTTGCGGGTCTGTAGTAGGCACACGTACGAATATACTAAGGATGCATTTATCAGTACAATAAAGTACCGAAATAGCCCACTAGGGGTGGTGGATTTTATCCACATCTATCTCCTTGTATTCTTTTTGAGGAAGCGTGGAGATTCTTTTTCAACTTTTTGTGGAGATGGCCTTGCAATTAATTTTTCCCTTATAGCAAGGGATGCGAGGGAATTCTCCCTTCTGAAGAATCTTCTGGTTCTTCAAGTCATACCCATGGGATGAGATGCAGTGCATCATCACAAATCCAGGGTGGCCAAGTCCATCATGCCAGAGTAAAAACTAGGCTGATGTCGGGCACTTCAGGTGCTCCGTTTAATTCCGCTTCCTTTCTCCGAATCTTCGTATGGTAGAGGCCTCTAAGGCTCTCAAAACGTTCAAGTATGGATTTTACTCCTTTATCTTGAGACGTTGCATACGGTAATTTTTTTTTCATTTACATTTGCTGTTTCCAAATGGAATCCGTTGAAACGGATGTCCTTGAAACTTAGAAAGTTTCTTTTAGAATTCGGAGGGGTTAGTGCATCCTCTATTTTTGTGACGTTTGGGGGCAACAGTGTTACATTCCCTGGATCTTCAATATGGCCCTGATATTGGGCTTTGTATTGAAAAAATCGTTCGTGTTTATTGTCTACTAATCATTTATGAGAGCAGTTTCAAAAGATGAAACGTATATGCACATGTATATTCAGATAGACATATTCATTTATTGTCTAAAAATTTTCATTCAAAACAGATTGCGTAATATAAAAGCTCTCATAACATGAAATGTTCTAAACAATTTGCTAAGATAAAAGTAAAGGTTAATCAAGCATGTCATCATTTTCGAAGTTGTCAGCTGAAAATTTGACTGGAGCATCAGAGGTTATCAGGTTTGTTTCAGCTTTATTTTTCTTGTTCTCTTTATACAAATCCTGGAGATGCTACGGAGTTCAGCACACTCTGGACCAGTGGCCTTTTATGCCACAATTATGGCACTGGTCTTCCCATTCCCTCTTAGGTGGGGGTGCATAATTTTTGTCATTTCTGTGCCACGTGAACTTCCACTTACTTTCATTATTTCGCTGATGCTGTACATGGCCCTTGGCATTTTTCTGTTGACCCCCCCTTCTGTGGTCTTTCTTTTCTTTTATTATCTCTCTTCTTTTTGAAGGAAGAGGAATAGTGAGCTTCTGGTAGGGGGGCAGTGCCGGGAGGGCGCATATTGTGAGTGGCGAGAAGAAGCTCTCTGTTTTGCTCGGCCATGAGTAAACGTGACAGCAGCTCAGAATACTTGGTGAACTTGCGTTCACGGTATTGCTGAATGAGTGTCGCATCTTTTTCATGGAAGGACGTATACGTCTTTTCCAGCATGCGATTTTCTGAGACTTTCTCACCACACAACTTCAGGCGTGAGGTGATGCTAAAAAGTGCTGAGTTATACTCAGCAATGGACGTAAAGTCCTACAGACTCAGGTTCTCCCACTCGTATCGTGCCTTTGGGAGTATAACATCTTTCTGATGTTTATTCCTGTCCTCAAGGGCAGTCCATAGCTCAAGTGGATCTTCGACCGTAAGGTATTCAGCCTTTAAGGTCTTGTCCACATGGCGGCGAATATAGATGGCTTGCGCCTTCTCTATATCGCTAACATTTTCTTTTTCAGTCACAGCAGCGATGAGGGACTTTGCCCGCAGGTGAAACTTTACATCTAGCTGCCAGCTTAGATAGTTTCTACCTGATGCTTCCAGTACTTCGAAATCAACGCTTGTAATTTTAGCCATTTATCTAGCAGAGCACAAACATGCATGAATTAATAATTAATCAGAGAAAACATTTTCATGCGGAGGCAATATTTAACAAAAAGCTAAATGTGTGGATCGGCCAGTCCCACAAGAAAGAGTCCAAAAGTCCACAGTCCAAATTATACAAATTTGCAGCTTTAAAAATGAAAATACAACTTTGGAAACCCAGTGGGTCCCATATGATATCTCCATCTTCAAGCGTGGCCTCCGTCTTCATGGAAGTTGGTCTTCTTTCTTTGACATTTACATAAATTCCTCACTACAATTTCTCTCCAAAATAAAAGAAAAGTGCGGGAAATAAACTGTGGGACTAAACGGCCGATCCAAAAACCACATTTAGCAATTCATGCAGAAATATTGTGCTCATCAACATTTTCATCAGACATTTTCATCACAGGCATCACAGGCATTTAATATTCGCAGAGATGGATAAATAATTTAATCACTTAATAATTATTGGACCACTGGGCAACGTCATGCACCGTTAGGTTAGGTTACTAACGGCAGAGCGGTCGCAGGATCTTCCTAATTATTAAGTTTTAAATACAATGCACAACCACGCATATAATATCCACAGAATAAGCCTAGTGATGTAAAGCATCTAAAGATGATTTTTACAGAAAAATCATTACGATACAAGGGTTGAAATGAATGAGTTTAATCAATAAAATTGAATAAGAGCCCAAAATTAACATTTTTTTTGTATGAGGAAAGCAGGTTCCCTCATCATCCCAAAAAGCCCCTCAAAAATCCCCAAAAAGCCTTTGCCAGTCCGATAGTATTCCCGTATTTTACCGTGATTTTTCACGAATTTTCTGCCCTTGAATGCCCTTTTTAAAATTTATATTGAGCCCAAAAGGTTCATATTAAGGCTTGTTTATAGCCTTTGCCCCCCCCCCCCCCCCCCCCCCCCCCCCCCCTATATGGGCTTCAGGCTCACAAAATTTTTTTTTTCTTCGAGAAAAAAACAGCCTGCGGGCCTAAAGCCCGCAGCCGGCCTGTGGGCTTCAGGCCCACAGATTTTTTTTGAATAAATCGGCATGTGGGCCTGAAGCCCGCAGCCGGCCTGTGGGCTTCAGGCCCATAGACTTTTCTGGATTTTTTTTCTTTTCTGCTGCAAACTAGGTTTGCAGTTGGGGGCCCCCCCCCCCCCCCCCCCCCCCTGAAGGGGGGATCGGCGGCGGATCCTGCCGCCCCCCCTGCAGGGGGGCGCGACGGCGGGGCGATCCCCCCCCCCCCCCCCCCCCCCCCCGCCCTGCAGGGGGAGGCTGCGGTGGGCAAATCCCGCCGCCCCCCCCCCCCCCCTGCAGGGGGGCCGCCGTCCTCTTTGGACGGCGCGGCGGGCACGCCCCCCGCTACGGGCGGGGGTGGCGGAGGGGTGGGGAGGCCGGCGGCGAGCCGCCGGCGGGCTAAAAGTTAGGGTTTAACCCTAAAAATTGTATTTTTGGGATGAAAAGTCCGTCGTTTTCAAGGCGACAAATAATCCCCATATCGATCTTGCGAGATCTAGGGGAGGGGCAATCATACGTATGATTAAAAATATCGTTTTTAGTGTTTTTACCTCTATATCCGTCCTCCGGATATAGCGACGGTTGCTCGAAGCCCTACGCGGATGACGACGCTCGATGGAGGAAGCCTTATACCGCGCTCGTAGATCTCCCGTCTCGCCTTCGCCTTCGCAACGAACGGAAAAAAAATTTGTGGAGAGGAAAAAATTTAGAGGCTCGTGCTGATAACGTGTTATAAATCAACTACTGGTGCAGGAGCCCCCCAGCTCTTTATTTATAGGCAATTGGAGGAATACAAATATGGGCTTACAATGATATGGGCCTATCTCTAGGATAGCCCAGAATCTCACCCAACTACGGTTAAATAACTGTTCACAACAAATTTTACTTTTAGAATAGAATAGATATAAAGATAATGGCAACTTTGTTAATAAAATGTAACATATTTAGCCCTCTTTGTAGTGTGAATCGTAGCATTCTTTGCTGGGCTCAGCGTGAAGAAAATCCGGCGCCGATCGTTGCTTGCGTTCCGCCCAACCGGCGGTCACAACCTTGCCGTGGACCGGTTTGTCGCGTCACGCCTGCCTCGTGCGCCGCACCCAAAAAAAACCCAGCACAAAAAAACACTCCGAAGTCCCAACAACCAAAAAACAAAACAGCTCCCTTTTTAAAAATGATTTCAAAGCACTTCCAAATTCAATATTATAGCGTATTATACATGAGAATAAATGTACGTAGGTAAGACGAATGAGGTTTAATACGCGGGCACCAAAAGTTTATTTTTCCGTATATTTTTTGGAATTTGGATAATCGGAAGTTGCCATTTTGATTTTTATATTCTCAAAAAGTAGGTGTATCACAGATGTTTTGCTACTTGATTCTTCTATCGTAAATTTAACGGTTTCATAATAATAATAGAACTTTTTTTGACAAATAGATGAATGATCAAAAAATTTCGGGTTCACGTGTTACCAGTGTTCAAAATATGAATATCAAAATGAATGATTTTGATCGGCTGAAAAAATATAAGAGGATGAACACTTCGGGTTCACATGTGAAGATAAGCCTCATATGTCATTTTATACATATTAGTATCGTTAGCACAATTTTTGAGAAAAAGCCAAAAATTAAAATTAATTAGGAAAATTGACCAAAAAAATTATTAGCTCAATAGCCCAGTTTTCACCACCTCAGCGACCAAGTCGTTTGACTCGGCGCTGATTGAGCGTTTTTCCAGTTGGCCCGGTTGGCAACCTCGACCAATTTGCAAAGAGCCTGTGACTGCACATTCCCCGGGGTTGCAACCACAACCAATTTGCAGAGCGCATGTGACTCCATGTGTAGTCACATGTGCAATATCAATTTGTTAGGAATGGCAATCCCAACCAATTTACACATATAGAGCTGACCAACCGTCATCTTCTTCGACTTTTGCAAACCCCCCCCCCCCCCCCCCTCCGCGACTCCTGTCGAAAAAAGCTTATTCACCCCTAAGCAAAAAAACTTAAATCAACTCATTAAAGTCAAAAAATCATTGGATCCGGAGAAGACACGAAACAATTAGAACTAGCTTCATTTCCCATCATTGTAAGGATTTTCCATCACTCTATATATGAAAAATTATTATGCGATGATGGTAAAAATTTTCCATTTCACCACATTGTAATATGGTCTTTGAAGTATATAAATGAAAGTGTTATTAATTTTTCCAAAAGATAATGGAAAACTATACTTAGTGAATAATTATGAAGGGGGTGTTTGTGCAGGTTTATAACAATGGCCAATGAATATATTTTTGTCACATGTTATTATGATGGAAATTTAATGATTGGTGACAATAACGAACCGAGATATTTCGGGGGGGCGTAAACCAGTTTCGCTGAGAAGACCGTCTACGTATATCCAACAAGTAGATCGGATATACAAGGCCATAAAGATCAACTCTCATGAGTATACTTTGAAATTGGCACGTAACTGGTTGAGAACAGAGCAGAGGAATGCAGCTTATATTATCTTAGATGACGGAGATATGGAGAATCTAGTCAAATTAGGGTAAGTTCGGTAAGTACATGCAGCTAGTGGATCTAAACTTTTTAGATGGGATAGCGGAAGACAAAAAATTAGAAATTTTCTACAAACTAGGATACATGCATACCCAGGATACTACTGCAAATCTAGTATTCTAATGTTGTAATAAAGACATACCTTGACGTGAATATTCTTTAGCAATATCTACGAGTTTAGAATCTTTTCCAGTGAAGTCCCTAGCCTTGCTCACTTACTAGTGCCTTAGTTGATTCACCTCGACGATATTCTCCGTCACGATCCTTGAGCCCTCCAGGGACTCGAACCGGCCTCCAAACATTGCTAGTGCTTGAAGGGATGAGAAGGAACACCTATGTTGAAAGAGCTTAGGATCTTTTCTTAGGGAATATATATGCAAACAAATAGAGGATCAACACTTAGTTGCAACGCCTTGCAAGAAAAGATTCAATGGTGCAAAGAGAGTAAGAAATGACCTTCTATTTATAGGCTTAGGAGAGGGGACAACCATGCACAAAAGTCTAAGCTACTTTTAGAAAAAGAGGAGCCTACTTAGACTTTTGATTTTCATTCAAAAACACATGAAACATGCTTAACTTCGGTCCAAAAATAGTGATGTCATTGTGATGACTGTTTATTTCATATCTTTTTCATGTAGGTTTCATTCGCATTTCACGCCATTTCACCACACTTTCCGCACCACTTCTTCTGCTTTTTGTTTCGTTTACGCTTTGGGTTTCCTTGATGTGTTTCAGGTGAAATCATGGAGTTTCGGGACCTATGAGCGAGAACGGGAGTTTTGTAAGGGATTGAGGAAGCGACGGGGCTTGAATGGGCAAAAGGAGTAAGCTGAAGATAGGACCCACACGGTCTGGTCGTGTGGACTTCCACACAACCGTGTGGAGTATCACAACTGATGGGAGCCAAAGTGAGCTAAAACACACACCCCCAAACGACCGTTTGACATGGTCGTGTGGGTCATTCAAAAGAAGCTGAAGGCAGTCTGACAACCGCACGATCGTGTCGGTCAAATAGAGAAAAGAAAGGTAGCAGGCTGCTTCTGAGTCTCTGCAGTGATGCGGTCGAGTGGCTACCACACGTGACCGCATTGGATCCATATTCTGAAGCTCTTTTGAAGGCCAGGTTCTGATCTAAAGCCCAGACGACCATGTCTAACCTCATTAGCTAGTAATAATAACTTAAACTTTGGTGAAATTTTCAGTTTTACATCATGGAAAAATAGCTGAACTTTTCAGCAGTGAAAAAACATCATCGACAACCCTCAACGGGCATCGTTGGCTGCCAAGGGGTTGCCCTTGGCCGGCCAAAGCTAGCCTATGGCTACCATTTTGTGTTTTTATCTGAGACGTTTCATGCGCTCTTCACATGCTCGCAACTCCTTGCGACGCATTTGTTTCCTCTCTAATGAACAAGTGCTCACAACTCTTTGCGAGATGTTTAACGATCACGCACTCGCAACTCTTTTCGATGCATTTAGATTTTCTCAAACAATCACAACTCTTGTGATCTATCATAGCTCTTTAACAAGCATAACTCTTGCTATCAAGATCACAACTGTCGTGATCGATCCCTTGTATATCTCATATACATAAAGTTTGTTCCTTTGCTTTTCATGACGAGCCATCATTAGTGTGAGACTCTAATGGTCCGATTCCTACTTCAGGAGTGACATGATCTCATCGTGTCATATATCGGTAGTGGTGCTAGCTATACATGCCGACCCCCGTTTCGAAATCGTCCTTATCTGGTTAATGTGAGACTCGAATCTCACCGACCAAACTTGGGCCTTACGGTGACAAATACTGTGCAGTTCAGTCCCTTCGTCATGACTATGTCGCTTAGGTATCTAGGGTGCAGATATTGTCAACCCCTACTACTCCTTAAATGCCTTTAGTCATATGTGATCCCATAGTTCAACGGTTGGATGACATAAGTTCACCGCCTACCCTAACCAGGGATTTCACTATGGATCCATTGACTCCCTACAACACTAACCTCTCATACTGGAGGAGACGAATCCCATGTAGATGGCAACTCCCTTTGCATGCTTCGAACTATACCTAGCAAGCACCTATGTATCGGGCACAATGCTAATATTCGGTAAAAGCCTAAGCATAGCTTCACACATGTAAGGTCCTTTAGCACATCTCTGGTCATAAGGACTACGTTACACCTACGGCCACAAGAGAGCTTCTGTTGATATTCAGAGTATGTTTACGTACAGCTGCATCTCAGCGAATCAGTCTGTGAACTTGTTCTCTAACAAGCACATGTGCATTATCTAATGATGTCTTTACATCGAGTGGATATGAGACCAGTCACTACCATCTAATGGTATAGATCAATGCACACTGGTCTCTCCAGAATATCAATGGCATGTCTCGATATTCATATGAACAGATACATTTAAGACATATGCTTAAGCAAACACATTGGGACTCATTATCATGATCTCATCATGACCCCAATGTTCCTCTCATAAGTCAAAGGACTTTGTCCATGCGATAATGAAAACCACATATTTAGCAGTGCAAAAGAGAATCACATGAATAAAGGATACCAAATAACATATTATCATTTTGAATAAGATGTGTCTTACAATTACAATAACTGTTTTAAAAGGCATATATTCCCCAATAAGTTCAACGGTCAATTAAAATTTATGTGGAAAGAGATACAATAATCAACACCCAAGTGTGTGAAACACTGGCAAATTCGCCTACATACTCGATTTGGAGAATAACTCCACAGAATTTATGTCTTCATCTCCAAATCAGAAGTACCGACATATGGAGAACATGACGGGAGAAGGGTGTTTGTACTACCCATAAGAGAAGAAGAATATGGAAGTGTAAGTATTGACAACATGCAATTATTTTGTACTTTTATGTAATATTGTTAAAATGTAAATTCAATTTTTAAAAAATTGCACATTCTTATGTGTCCAAAGCAGGTTACATGTTGCAGAACATGGCAATAAAATTCCCGAATATAGAAGGCAAGCAACCTGCTCAACTTACAAGCAAGACCCATATGCACCGATGTCGATTCCAGAAGAAGTTTGCAGACCAACGCGTATTGGAGCATCCATTTCTACAACACGACAGGTGAATGATGGTGTAAGGATGCCTAATGAAGACAGTGATGGAACTGATAATGACGATGACCATGATGGCGCAAGGGAGGATAGTATGCAATATGTCGTAGCTACAAACACAACTGATACATCATGGATGGAATAATCGGTTGCTGTCAACACATATGTTGCATTCACAGAGCCATTACCAGATGAAGTGGAAGAGGATCAATGGGGTCAATGCAACATTAATGAGAAATACTCTAGAAAGAAATATGGAAGAGCTAAGAATTCACGTCGATAGGAGAGAGTTCAAAGTTTGGGATTTATATGATACAAACACTGAATTGGTTCAATTGGGCTTCTGAGGGGCATGTAATGCATCAGACTTGCTTACATATAATGTGTATCGTATAAAGATAAAAGAAGAGTCCATTGCAGCAGATGAGTGGATTAACGAAGACTTGCATGGGGAGAGAAGTGTGATATGCATGAAGATGGTAGGAAACGCTATTGTATCATGACTACCAATTGGTCTGAGAGCTTCAATGTGGTTCTCAAAGGATCTAGAGCATTACTAATACACACGTTAATTGTAAAAACCTTTTACAGATTAAACAAGTATTTCTGTCATCGTCAGCTTGATGGACAGGGGTGGACAACAAATTTCACCCCAAAACAAAGAAGATTCTTGGTGAACATGTGGACACTACAAGAAAATGGAACTTATGGCTTTTGTCGTCAGTAAAAGTCAGATTGCCATCAGCGAAAAGATTCGCTGACGGCAGAAGCCCGTCAAACCTACCGTCAGCGGGTTGAGGTTAGTAATACATTTACTAACGGCGACGTCAGTAAATGTCTCTGACGGTGAGATAACCGTCAGGAATAGTATAAATTTTACTGATGGAGCACTCAGTCATAATCAACAACATCCCTGACGGCGTCGTCAGCAAAAACAAAAACCTTTGCTGATAGATCCGTCAGCAATAATTTATTTTAAAAAAATAAATACATAACGCTTACTTGTCCATCAGTAAAAACAAAGACCATGGCTAACAGATCCATCAGTAATAATCAAAATTTAAAAAATAAATAAATATATAACACTGACGGAACCATCGGCGAAAACCATAAAATATAATATATAACTGATAGAGCCGTCAGCGAAATATTCATTCTTACCGACGGTTCTGTTAGTAATAAATAAATAAATTTTTTAACACTGACAATACTGTTAGTGAAATTGGAAACTAAAAAATAAAATTTAAATTCAAAATATAGTAATATTATTTAAAAGTAAAAATTGATTTTTTTCAAAAGAAGAGCCAACGAAAGAATGAGGATCAGATTTGCCCATTGTAATCACTTGACAAAAAATGAATGCAAGATGGTTGCCTACCCATCTGTGTCTGTTTGTAGCATGTGTGTGTCTGTCTCTGTATATGTTAAGATTGTACTCATCGGGGGTTATGAGTCCCACATGTAGTATGGTCAGGCTATAGGGTTACACACATGCTAAGATTCTCGTCCAAGTAATAAAAGGAAAATGCATATGAGGCATAGGAATTTATATGGTCGCAAATAGTTACGAAGAGGATTTCGGTCACATATGATGTAACATGGATATTTAGCCTTGAAAAGAATAGAAAATGCCCAAACCTAGATTCCAGAATGCCCCGGACCCATCTAGCCTGAATATGACTCAGGCAAAAGCCCAAAAATGGACTCAGGCACACCTTGATGTTAGCCTGGGTGCATGTTGGGATCAGCTCAGGCCTAAGCTTGAGCCCAAGTGATGCACTGGGCTCGATCCTAGGCACTGGCCAGGTGCCTGGGCTCGAGCCCTTGCGCTAGGCGAGCACAGTGCATCGCCTGGGCTCGAGCCCAGGCCGCTCTGGGCTCAGGTGCCCATCGGGCAGGTGTCTGGCCCGCTTGGCCCATCGGGCGCACTCGCAGATCGATGCATGCCATGCGGGGTGGGTCCCACAGTGGGGCCTACGGCTGTGCAGTCCGTCGGACTATGTTTTGGGCAATTTTGGCGATTTTTAAAGATTCGTTTTAGGGGTCAAACAATCTTGGAATTGAACATCGTTTATTTCTATGTGATCTCTATTTGATGCTATTCAAAATGATATATCTTTTTGATTCTTATGTTTAATGAAGAGGGAGAATTAATTGCTCATAGTTTAGTTCTCGAAAGAGGAAAAACTTGAGTCAATTTGGATTCTAATTTTTAGTACCACATCGAATGTGATACTCTGCTGAATGCTCTGCTCTCCCTATAAATATGGAGCTCCTCTTCCTCCTAAACTTACACCAAGCCTTAATCAAATGAGTGCTTCTTAAATTATTTGAGCAAACTTTGATCAATAGACGACCAAATATTTTTCCTCTTTTCCTCTTTATTCACTTTTCAGGTTCTTGCAAAACTTGAAGGGAGTTCAAATCTGATTCAGAGCTTAAGGCAGAGGTTCAGCTAAGGTGAAACTTTCTGAAGCAAATGGTCGTTGCTTAATGAGGCGTTGGATCGCTTCAGGGCGTCGTTCTAAGGAAGAGTTTTTGTGATTGCAAAAACTTAAAGTATGAATTTTACGCATTATTTTAATAGCAGAATTATTTAGATCTATCTTTGCGAGATAAGGTCACTCTTGTCCCTAAATAGTAAAAGATCCAGCAAAGGAATTTTTAGTATTTTATTCCATATGGCGTTTTTATTATGATTTCTTTTTCTTCTTCCGATGCTTTCACATCTGCAAGCCTTGGGCTAAATGATGGAAAAGCCACATGGAAGCATGCTCAAAACCTTCAGAGACAACCCATTTGTCCCCATGGGACAAAGGTAGGGCCCACACCTTTGTCTCCCTCCCTCATTTGTAAGACATACTAAAAATAACCCGTGCACATAGTGCGCGGTGATCCACGAAATAACCCAAACAAAGGATGTGGTGCACACGCGCAACCGACAAAAGACCGAGAAGGTTGGGGTTTATGTGTAGGTATCGTCGAGAGGAGGTGGGACTCGTGTGCTGATGTGTCCATATTTTCCATGTTTTTATTGCATATTTTCATAGCATTTTATCCATCCAAAGTTCACTTTTATATATATATATATATATATATATATATATATATATATATATATATATATATATATATATATATATATATATATATATATATATATATAATCACGCTTTTCACGATATATTCGATTTTCGTAGAGAATTGTGGATTTTCAGGAACTTTGGAGCGATTTGGAGCAATTATGACATATGGACACATCTGAGCTATCCAGAGCATATATGGCGAGGTTCATTAGGTGTTCGACGAGGTGGAGAAGAAGATTCAAGGAGGAGAAGAGAAGAGAAAGAGAAAGAGAGAAAGTAGCTCAAGAAGAAACGTGATGTTTTCCCAGAGTACTCAGTCGAGTGCATCAACCCTCGACCGAGCTGACGTCCAGACCAAAAGGAGCTCCAACTGAAGAAGTATATTCTTCACTCGGTCCGAGTAGAGAGGCTACTCGGTTGGATCAACTCGGCTGACTAAATCTCATTCCAATTCTTAATCAAAGTCGGAGAGCGCAAAAGTGACTCGACCGAGCACTGTAGCCACTCAAACGAGCTGAATCCAAACAGAACGATGTTTTTCAAGGCCTCTCTAGCGCACAGTAGCTCGACCGAGTAGACCAGCGGCTGCAACTACTCGGCCGAGCGGAATCAATTACAGGGCAATATTTTAAGCCTCACAACAGCCCTCAGTGACTCGACCGAGCATCACATATCTGAAGTCGAACAAAGAATAGAGGAAGCGACAGCCCGTATCAACACTTGACCGAGCGACACCGCTACTCGACCGAGTATGGCGCCGCAGTCCAACTTATTGTGTGCCCAAGAAGCCCTTTTTCCAGATTTTTGTGGGGTCCATCCCTATGGTATTTAAGCACACCTTTTGCCCTAGTTTAGTGGGAGGCTATTCAGATTTTATTAATTGCTAGTTCTTAGTTTTCTTAGAGAGTTAAGCCGTCGTTATTGTTTTGGATACAAATATCGTATTTTTATTATTGAAGTTTACTTTGGAATCTCTTGATCTTAATTCTCTGAGTTTGGTTATTCATCTCCAACGGTTTGGTAACGATTTCTTGCCTCTCTATGCTTGTTTCAATGCCTTCATTGCAATGTCCATTTCTATTGCTATTGTTAATGTTTCTATTGATATTTCCATGAATCACGAGTAGTCTTTTCTAAGGCTAATGGATTAGCCCTAGGATCTTAGGATTTAGATGTAAAGTTAAGATTTTTCCGTTGTTAGTGTAAAAAAGGGATGTGTTTTGATTGATCTAGCCAAGCTTGTAGGAGATCTCATATATGGTTTACGATCCACGATAATGGCACACAACCTAGACGGGTATCTTATGATCTTAATTAGGCACGTTAGTGAATTTAATTAAAGTTCGTGATCCACGATAGTGGCATGCACTTTGATGGTTTTCACCGGCGTCCTATATTACTAATTGATGACCTACGATAGTAACATCAATGAAAACCATCAAATCACATATCGAAGCTCTAACCCACGATGGTGGCGTGAGTAGAGATTAAGAATAGTTGTCATTCGTAATGCACGAATCGCGTGTAAGGCCATCCATGATGGTGGGGCTAAGCATGGGATACATTAGACGAGTGGCACAACGATAGTTGGCCATGAGTTCTACATTTTAGACGACAATCTCGTCCTAATAAAGCCAATTCAACGTAGAAATTGTAACTTAGCATCGACATCTGACATTCCTAGTGGTGACTCATATTGCCTTTGTTCTTTATTCTATTGTTAATCTGAGATAGTAACCATTCGTGACAACCTTTTGAGTACGCCCAACTGACATTGTTTTGAGATTAAGAATAAACATAAGACTCTATAAGCATCTGCCTCCCTGTGGATTCGACATTTTTCTATATTACAAAGCATTGACACAGTGCACTTGCGGTAAGTTTTCGGAGTTACAATCCGGACCGATCATGTGCAACCGAGAGAGAGAGAGAGAGAGAGAGAGAGAGAGAGAGAGAGAGAGAGAGAAGTATGGGTGTGTGTTGATATCGTCAGGGGGCCAAAGGGGTTTAATTGCAAAAAAACTTTGGGGGATGCAAAGGGTATCCCACCCTAAACCACGTGGGGGTAAAAGTCGGAAAACATGTGAAAGTGGAAAAAACACAGGGAGTCAAAGTGAAAAAAGACTGATGGCAACCCCATAAATATGTGTAACAGGGAGAGGCATTTGTGTTTTATGAAAAAGTAATGGTAAGCTTGCAAATAATGGGAATGAGGGGGGCTTTTGGTTGGGTTCTCAATAAAATCACCCCAAACCCCAAACTCCCACCCTCCACCAAGTGGGGCCCACCATACCAAGGTGGCACAACCAAGCCAACTCCTTTGTCCTAGTGGGACAAAGGTGGGCCCCACTTTTTTGTCTTATGGAGACATGGCCGTGGGTAACATCCCCATAATAGACTAGACATAACACATGCACAGAGTGCACGGACTGAAAACCACACACACAAAGGATGTGGTGCATGCGTGAAAATGATAAAAGAGCAAGATGAGTGGGTGGGTATGTGTGCATCGTCGTGATGAGGCTGGACCTGCCCGAAACTGAAAAAGACTAAGAAATGTGGTTGTGTGGGTGTGTATCATTCGGTGGTAAAATGGAGAAAAGCAGGTGCTAAAGTGCAAAAAGCGTATGGGGTCAAAGTGAAAAAAGACCGATGCCAAATCCGTAAATATGTTGAAGGGGATGGGTATTTGGGGTTGATGAAGAAGCAATGTCAAGCTTGCAAATAAGGGGACTTGGGGGAGGTATTTAACCCAACTCCTCAAAGCCACACCCTAAAGCAAGCCTAAAATCCCTCCCACCCCCCAAGTGGCCCCCGCCATAATGAGATGGCAAAGCCTAAGCCAATCCTTTGTCCTATTAGGTTTGTCCTATTAGAACAAAGGTCCTAATTTGTATAATAGATATACGACCCCAACTTCAAGAGAAATATAAACTATTTCGTTTATTTTAATTATTCTTTCATTAAAAAATATCATACCTATGTAAATGAAATCAACTTGTCCTTTCTCACAGACATGTCGCCTCATATAATATATAATATCGTCGGGGGTTAAAAGGGAAAATGTAAATAAGGGGGTCAAAGAGGAAAAAATGTTAATGTCAACCTTGTAAATAGAGTGTGAGCAAGGGGAGAATGTTTGGAGGGGTGTTGATGTGACATTGCCATATAGGATAAATGTCACATCAACGTCCCTCATTTGTATAAAAGACTAGAAATTACTCGTGCCCGGAGAGCACCGAGGCAGTCGTCGCCCGGGCACAAATGTGGAGAGAAGCAGTGACCGAAGTGAAAAAAAGTGTGGGTGAGAGAGAGAGGAGGGTCGGGGGTCAAAAGGAGGAAAATCATGTGCTAAGCCTGGAGGGCACAAAGGCAATCGTCGCCCGAACTCAAATGCGGTGACCAATAAAAAACCCGTGCACATGGTGCATGGGGACCGGAAAAAACCCAAGAAAAAGTGGGGGCCAAAGCGAAAAAATGTGGGTATGTGTGAGAGTAGCGTCGGGGGGTAAAAAGGAGAAAAGGCATGGACTAACGTGCAAAAAACACGGGGTAAGTGGAAAAAGAGCAATGACAAACCCTTAAATAGGAGGAAGATGTTGGGTCTTTGGGTTTTATGAAAAAGCAATGGCAAGCTTGAAAACAAGGGGAATGTGGTGGGCTTTTGTTTGTGGGTTCCACCAAAACACCGAACTCTACACCCAACCCTCACCCACAACCTATTGAGCCCCCAACTCTCCCAAATACTTTGTCCTAGTAGGACAAAGGAGTGCCACAAGGGACAACCCTTTGTCCTAGTAGGACAAAATTCAAAAACCTCCCTCATTTGTATAATATACTAGAAATAACCCATGCACACAGTGCACGGAGCAAAAAAAATCCACACGAAGAGGATGCGGTGAACGCGTGCAACCGAAAAGGAGTGATAAATGTGGGTGTGCGTGCCAGTATCGTCAGGGGGCAAATAGTGCAAAGTCCGGGGTTAAAATGCAAAAAAAACCTTGGGGTAAAAAACATGTAAATAAGTGGGTGTTTTTTGGTTTTTGGGTGAATGTCAAACATGTAAATAAGTGAGTTTGGGGTGGGGTTTTTTGAGGGGATGGGAAACATGTAAATAAGTGGCTTGGGGTGAGTTTTTTGGGTGAGGTGGCGGGGGTTGATGTGGGGGATAAGGCTCACCTTTGTCCTAGTCATATTTTAGTCTCCACCTAGGACAACTTCACCAATTGTATAATAGATTATTAATGGGTTGTTCTATATACACCTCCAAAGTAGGGGGTGTATATTGTTTCCATTGCAAAAAATGGAAAATATGTCACATCATTTGTCTCTTATCTCTGTCTTCTTATTATGGCATTTTTTGGTAATAATTATAATACACCCCTACTTTGGAGGTGTATATATCAGATCTTATTATAAATATGTGAACATCTAGATTTATTTGGGGGGCAACTACATATTTTGACATTTTTCATCATAGTGTTTATTTTTTACTTCAAAAATGTTGTTGCCTGTTATGAATCATCAATCTAGGGACGAGTCCCCAGCTCTTTATTTATAGTGGAGGGAAGATCGAACAATGATAGGGTATAATAGATACGATCTTATCATATGGATAAGACGTAATCATAATACAAATACTCGTCAACATCCATTTACAACACTCCCCCTTATCCAGCCATAGGTGTGGACTTTGCTCATGAATATTTCAGGATTCTGAGGGTTATAGGAGTCTCACATGGGGTGGATACTTCTGGATCTTGGGTTGATAAGGGTTGCCTCGTTAAAACCTTTGGCTATGGAAAACCCTGTAGGAAAAACCATGGTTAAGAAAAAAGAGTACAAATGCTCTCTAACTCCTCTTGATCCTTGCAAGCGTTTAGGCTTTCAGATCTCTTAGGTGCCTAATACCAATTTTCTGTACAAATCCTAAAGGTAGCAGTATGAAGAGATTTAGTTAACAAGTCTGTCAGGCTGTCACATGATTGTACTTGTTTGACGTCGATCTCGCCATCTATTTGTTGCTCATGCATCCAGAAGAATTTAGGGGAAATATGCTTCGTTCTGTCGCCTTTGATGTAGCCACCTCGTAAGTAAGCGATGCAAGCAGCGTTGTCCTCGAACATAGTAGTATGTTGAAGGTCCACAGTCTTTAATCCGGTTGTCATCAGGATGTGATTTACAACTGACCGTTGCCAGACATATTCTCCGCTTGCTTCACAGATGGCGATGACCTTTGAGTGAATGGATGAGGTCGCCGTCATGGTCTGCTTGACAGATCTTCAGGAAATGGATGTCCCACCATAGGTAAACACGTACCCTGTCTGTGACTTTGTATTGTGGGGATCAGACCTGTAACATGTATCAGCATAACCAACAAGTGTGGAGGATAATCCGTTTTTGTAAAAGAGTCCCAAATCTGTTGACCCTTGGAGGTAGCGCAGAAGGTGATTAACCCTGGTCCAGTGGCAATGCGTAGGCACTGAACTGTATCTGGCTAGTAAATTTATTGCAAACTATATATCGGGACGTGTGTAGTTGGCCAGATAAAGAAGTGCTCCAATAGCACTCAAATAAGGAACTTCTGGACCAAGTATATCCTCCCCCTCTGCCAGCGGTCGAAAGGGGTCTTTATGTGCATCCATAGATTGTACTACCATATGTGTACTAAGTGGATGACATTGGCCCATATGAAATCTTTGCAACATTTTCATTGTATATGTGGTTTGTTGTAATAGGATTCTGTCTTTTAAATGTTCAATTTGTAAGCCAAGGCAGAATTTCATTTTGCCTAGGTCTTTCATTTCGAATTTTTTTGTTAGGCTTACTGATATCTCAGTGATCTCTTCAGGAGATCTAATAAGGTTCAAATAGTCTACGTATACTGCTATTATAATGAATCCTTTTCCCTTTGCTCTTATAAAGATGCAATGGCAGACTTCACTCTTGTTGAGTCCTTGTTGTACAAGGAATTCACTAAGTCTGTTGTACCACATTCTTCTCGATTGTTTAAGAGCATACAATGATCTTTGAAGCTTAACAGAGTAGACGTCCTGAGGTCTATCTTTTAATTCAGTGGGCATTGAAAATCCATCAGGAAGTTTTATATATATCTCCTTATCTAGATTACCGTATCGATATGCAGTTACAACATCCATTAGCTGCATATCAAAACCTTCTTTTGCTGTTAAGCTTATCAGAAATCGGAAAGTGATCGCATCTATGACCGGGGAGTATGTTCCTCGTAGTCAATTAATACCATGTCTTTAGGAAAATCCTTGTGCTACAAGCCTTGCTTTGTAGCGTGCGATCTCATTAGTTTCATTTCTTTTTCTGACGAATACCCATTTGTATCCCGCAGGTTTGACACCAATAGGTGTCTGGGCTATTTGCCCAAAAACTTTGCATTTCTTAAGCGAGTCCAGCTCAGCTTCTATCGCCTCATTCCACTTTAGCCAATCATTTCTTCGTTTGCATTCAGCAACGGAATGTGGATCATGATCATCGTCGCTTTTGGTGACGTGAATGGCAATATGAAATGCAAAGTCATCGTCGACGACTATACTCTTTCCTGTCCAACACCTCCCCTATACGTACAAAATTTAATGATATTTAAGTTTCTCCCAGCAGTTCCTCTGCAGTGGATTCCGGGAGGGGTGAGGGTATGGACATGAACTCATTTCTCTGTGGGGGTTTCATCCCAAGGTCTTCAGGTATTTTTATTTTTCTTGGATTTTTATCCTTGGAGGCTGGTGGTCTGCCTGTTTTCTGTTGAGCAGCAGCCACTTCTACTGTAGGTGGATTACATCCCTTCTTGGGGATGTCAATCCTAGCTGGAGTATTTGCAGCAGGGATGTGTGATTTGACAATCTTCTGGTTGTTAGTAAATGAATTCGGTAACTAGTGAACAGTGTTCTGTATGTGAAGGATCGTCAGGATCTTATCTTCACATTATTTCGTTACCGGATCATAATGGGTCAAAGTTTTTGTATCCCACGATATAATTTGCTTTGCTCCAGATTTTTTGGTATCTGGGCCCATTTTGGAGAAACTTGTCTCATCAAATTCACAGTCTTCAAGACGTGTCTTAAATACGTACCCGGTTTGGGTTCTAGGTATCTTATAATTGAGGGTGAGTCAAACCCTACATAGATACCTGAGCGATATTGAGGACCCATTTTTGTCCTCTGTGGTGGTGCAATGGGGATGTAAACTGTGCAACCGAAGATTCTTAGTGAGAAATGTTCGATGGCATTCCATCCCAAGTTACATTAGAGAGAGACCCTGACCTCTAGAGGGGGTCTTATTTTTATTAACGATGCAGCTTGAAAAATTGCATGTCCACATGCGTCCACTGACAACTGGGATTTCATTAACAATGGACGTGCAATCCATTAGTGTCTTTTTATCAATGACTCTGCAACCCATTTTGGGTATGAACATGTGGCACTTAATGTTCAATTTCAATTCATGTTGTTTGGCAGTACTCTTGAAATGACCGGAAGGTAAATTCCCCAGCATTATCCAGACGTATTTTCTTTAATTAGTTGTCTGGAAAATTCGCCCGCAACTTTATTATTTGTGCCAGTATCTTTGGAAAAGCTAAGTTGCGGTTCGAAAGTAAACACACATATGACTATTTCGAGGATGCATCGATCAGTACCATAAAGTACCGAAATGGCCCACTTGGGAGGGGACAGGTCCACATATATCTCCTTGTATTCTTTCGAGGAAGCTTGGAGATTCAATATCCACTTTAAGATGTGATGGCCTCGTTATTAATTTCCCTTTGAAGTAGGGGATGCAGTGGAATTCTCCCTTCTGAAGAATCTTCTGGTTCTTCAAGTCATGCCCATGTGATTGAGATAATATGTTGTACATCATCACTGATCCAGGGTGGCCAAGTCTATCATGCCAAAGTAAAAACTTGACTGATATCAGGTACTTCAGTTGCTCTGTTAAATTAGCTTTCTCTCTCCGAATCTTTGTATGGTAGAGGCCTGATGAAAGGCTCTCAAAACGTTCAAGTATTGATTTTACTCCTTTTTCTTGAGACGTTACATACAGAAGTTCTTTTTCATTTACCTTTGCTATTTCCAGATGGAATCCGTTTAAATGGATATCATTGCAACTTAGTAAGTTTCCATTGGAATTCGGAGAGAATAGTGCATCCTTTATTTTTATTTCTGTTCTATTTAGGAGCAACAAAGTTGCATTTTCAGAATCTTCAATAATATTTGATAGCCCTGAAATAGTATTTACAGGGCTTTTATATGGTATAATGATATGAAAATAGCATTTATATTGAAGGATCGTATGTATCGAAGCATTGTCTACTAAGCAGTCATGAGAGCAATCCATCGATAAAAGATGAATAAAAATATTTACATTTCAGGAACATAATCAAATTTCATTCAAAACAAATTCATTAATTCAAATTGCTCTCTTAACATAAATTGTTCTGAAACAAATTGCAAAGATAAAAAGTGGCTAATCAAGCAGGTCATCTCTTTCGAAGTCGTCAGCTGTGAACTCGACTAGAGCATTTGTGGACACCAGGTTTGTTTCATCTTTATTTTTCTTGTTCTCTTTATATAGGTCATAGAGATGATGTTGAGTTCGGCACACTCTAGACCAGTGGCCTTTCATGCCACAGCTATGGCACTAGTCTTCTCATTCCCTCTTGGGTGGGGGTGCATCATTTCTATTGTTGTCATTTCTGCGCCAGGTGATCTTTCACCTCCCTTCATTTATTCGCTGTTGGACTTGGCCTCTGGCCCTTTTGTTCTGTCCCCCCTTTCTGTGGTCTTCCTTTTCTTTTGTTATCTTTCTTCTTTTTAGAAGAAGAAGATGCATTGTGAGCTTCTGGGAGGGGGGCAATGCCAGGGGGCCCATGTTGTGAGTGGCGAGGAGAAGCTTTCTGTTCTGTTCAGCCTTGAGTAAACATGACAGCAGCTCAGAATACTTGGTGAATTTTCGTTCACGGTATTGCTCCATTAGTTTCGCATCTTTTTCGTGGAAAGACGTGTACGTCTTTTCCAGCATGCGATCTTCTGAGTACTTTTCACCCCACAACTTCAGGCGTGAGGTGATGCTAAAAAGAGCTGAGTTGTACTCAGCTATGGACTTAAAATCTTGAAGTCTCATGTTCTCCCACTCATATTGTGCCCTAGGTAGTATAACATCTTTCTGATGTTTATATCTATCCTCAAGGGCAGTCCACAGCTCAAGTGGATCCTCGACCGTAAGGTATTCAGCATTTAGGGTATTGTCCACATGGCAACGAATATAGATAATGGCTTGCGCTTTTTCTATATCTTTGCATTACCATATTTTGTCGCAGCAGAAATAAGGGACTTAGCCGCAGGTGAAATTTGACATCGAGCTGCCAGCTCAAATAGTTTCTCTCTGATGCATCCAGCACTTCGAAATCGATGCTTGTGATTTTTGCATATTTATCTAGCAGAGCGTAAATTTGCATCAATTAATAATGCATCAAATATTTTCATGCGGTGGTAATTTTTAAATGAAAAACTAATTGCGTGGATCGGTCAGTCCCACATAAATAAAAGATTCCAAAGTCTATATTACAATTCATATTGCACAAATGAAAGCGAAAAAAGAAATTACAACTTTGGAAACCCCATGGGTCCCATTTATTAAATCTTCAGCGTCAAAAGTGGCCTCCGCCTCCATGGAAAGTAGTCATCGGTCTTGGACATTACATAATTTTCTCATTATAATTTCTCTCAAAAAGAAAAGAAAAATGCAGGAAAAGTAAAATGTGGGACTTAAATAGTCGATCCAAAACCACAATTAGCCATCCATGCAAAAATTTGTGCTCATCAAACATTTTCATCACATGCATTACATGCATTATATTTTCACATAAGGATAAACATAATAATTTAAATACTTAATAATTATTGGACCACGTGGCAACATCATACACTGTTTGGTTATGTGACTAACGACACAGCGGTCGCAGGATCTTAATTATTAAGTTAATGCCGCACAACCAAGCAAGAGTTTATCCAGAGAATGAGCCTTAAAAAGCGATGCAATGCATATAAGTATGATCTTAGAATGGTATCATAAAATGCAAAAATGTGGTGCATGATGGGCTTATTCAAAAGAATTTGAAAAATGCCCAAATTAATTGTTCTTCGTGAAAAGGGAAAAGCTTTCCTTTTATATACCCCCAATTAATCCACACAAGTCCCCAAATATCCCCATAAAGTCCAATTTTCGTCCCACATGTTTTTCAAGTTTTCTGCAATTTTTAGGCCCACGATAGCCTATTTATTCATATTTATAACCCCTCCCCTTTTCATTTTCAATTTCTTTTTCTTTTTCTTTCTGTTTTTTCAAGATTATTCGGCCTATGGGCCTGAAGCCCGTAGTGTGGCTTCGAGCTTCAGGCCCACATCATATCTCCTTTTTTTGTAATCAAAAATTGGTATGCGGGCCTGAGGCCCGCATAACATTAATTTTTGTTTTGTTTTTTTCGGATCTAATGTGGGAAAGATGGGGGCAGCTAGGGTTTGCTGCCGCTGCCGCCCCCTTCAGCGCTGCATTTCAGCGAAACAGGAGGGGGGAAGGGGGCGAAGCACTGACGTGAGGCAGGTCAGCAGGTAGCCCCACTGTGAGGCGGTGTCAGGGTTGCAGCTCTGCAGCGATGCGGGGTCGGGATTTCAGCAGCCCCGCCGTGAGGCGGGGGGTGTTGCGGGACGGTAGCCCGCCGTGGGGTGGTGACCGTGAGGGGGACCCCACCATGAGGCGGGGGGCTGATTGTAGTGCCGCCTGCAGGGCGGGAGCAAGGGGACAGGGCGGCGGCACCGCCTGCAGGGTGGGTACGGATGACCCACGGTGGCCGTGTGATGGGGGTTCGATTTCGTTTTCTTTGATACGTTTTGAACGATTTCAGATAAATCAACCCGGAAAATTTGGGGTTTTAATGAAACGAAAACGATAATCGACGATTAAAAATCGTTATTTATTCTATTAACCCAAAAATCCACTCCGAGCTTGTGAGATCGATGGAAAAACAAATCATGATCATGATTAAAAATTAAAATTTTTAGGATCGTACCTCTAGATCCGTCCTCCAGATCTAGCGACGGTTGACGAAGCCTATGCGTGGATGACGACGCCCATTTGTAGTAGACAAAGTCGTGCATGTGGATCTATCGCCTTTCTTCTCTTTCGCAACGATCGGTTTTTGTGGAAATTTATTTAGAGGCTCGTGCCGATAACGTGTTATGAATCATCAATCTGGGGAGGAGTCTCCAGCTCTTTATTTATAGTGGAGGGAAGAGTGTACAAGGATTATGTACAATAGATACGATCTTATCCTATGGATAAGACGTAATCATACATACAAATACTCGTCAACATCCGTTTACAACACTACCTAAATTTTTATGCCCACAAATTCAAGGGCCCAACTCCAAAGACCCTTTTGTTACCATATGAATAATTTCCTCCTCGAATTTTATCCCTAAAAATACTTAGTATTCGAAATTGACAAATGTATAGGATTGAAAACTTAAGAGGGTGAGTTCAAAATTGAATCATTGGATGCGCTAAAAAATAATGGCTAAATTTAAGAAATCTATTTGAACTTTGCGATGTTCTGAAAAAACGTTGTAAAAAATATTTTTTTTTGACTTCAAACCTATCTAAATGCTTTAAAAAGGAAAGTCAATAATAACGCTTAACGGTGTTAGAGATTAAAAAATATTAAAAAGTAAGCAAAGATAAAGTCTATATTGTTGTTAGAAGGGTTGAGGGCTGGGAAACCCCTAGCCTTATATATATATATATATTATTCAATGTGGGTGGATACCCAATAGGCCCATTAAGCCCAACTCATAACACTTCCCCTTATCCAACCATCGTTGTATACTCAACATATGAATACTGCACGGCCCATAGTGATTATGAGTATTATAAGGGGGTGGATACTTCCAGATCCTAAGTTTGGAATAACTGCCTCGTTATAACCTTTAGCCATGGAAAACTCAGTGGGAAAAACCAATAGCCAAGGGGAAAGAGGACAGTTCTCCATAACTTCCCCTAATTAGTGGAAGTATTTAGGGGTGGATACTTCTGGATCCAGAGTCAATGAGGTTGCCTCGTTAAAACCTTTAGCTATGGAAAACCCAGTAGAAAAAACTAATAGACAAGGAAAAAGAGTACAACACTCATTTGACTCCCCCTGATCTATACAAGCTACATGCTTGCAGATCTCCTAGGCAACTATACATCAATCTCTTACAACCGAGAATAAGTACAAAGTACAAGACATCGCTCATCTAAACAAGTATCGCTCATCTATACACGTACCATTCATATATGGCAGCTACGGAATCTGAGGGAGCTCTTCTGAAGAGGAGTGGTATGCAGACTCGGTAGGTAGCTCCACGTCTCTGACCCAGTCGTCACTGTGTCTGCTAGGTACTGCAAGACCTGGCTGTGCATACTCATGATTTGCTGCTGGGATGATGAGCCTCTCGGGATGGTGGGATTGATGTTGCCTTGGAAGCAAGCTTTGCTGGTCTCCAGAAGTTGGTCATTCCTTTGTTGTAGTCATCGCGATGATCTGTAACCTGTATCTGCAAATGCATTTAACATGTAGGATGATCATTGACCCTTAGAGGTAGCGCAGAAGCTACATATAGTTGGTCCAAGGTGCGCAACAGGCGATGCACTGTATCTGGCTAACCGATTTACTGCCAATGCTCTCAAGAGTCGCTTGTAGTTGGCCAGATAAAGGATTGTACCAAAAACAATCAAGTAAGGCACTTTAGGACCTAGGATATCCTTCCCCTTTTTAAGCGAACGGAAGGGGGCTAAATGTGCATCCATACAACCAATGGGTGTATTAGTGGATTGCAATTGTCCATGTTTCTTCATCAACTTCGGGTGTATGAAGTTTAATGTCACATGTTATTCATCTTCGAGATGATAATTTCATCTTCTGGATGATGGTGTCATCTTCATGATTATTCATCTTCATGGTGATTATTCATCTTCAGGATGATAATTCATCTTCTGGATCATGGTTTCATCTTCAGGATGATAATTCATCTTCATGATGATAAGTTCATCTTCAGGATGATAATTTCATATGGTAAATGTCCCAAAAATCTATCCAGGCAAATAAGGAGGGAATCTGTAAGGGTATTTTGTCACATCATTCATAGCAACATAGCCTAAAATTTCCTTTGCCAATCGCATGGTTTTCGCAGCTATGACTAGGGAGGCTGATGCATCAGTTTAAATAACTTTGTAAGTGAGTTAAGCTCATCTTACTTGATTACTTCCTGGTTATTTGCGAAATAAACCTCTAAGCTATAACGTGTTGGTTATAGCATATGATTTTATTAATTTATATTTATACAATACTCGGTTAGCCCACATGTTTGATATCTTTTGATATCAAGACTTCAGGTCCAAACACTTCACATTTCATAAGTGATTCCAGCTTAACTTATTATTGCCTCGTTCCACACTATTGGCCAATCTCTACGTTTGCTTCAGGAAACAGAGTGTGGAACGTTATTTATCATTTAAATAGCAAAATGAAATGTTAGTAATTGTCGACAAGTGTGTTTTTATCCAAATACCACCCACTGTACGTACATTATTCAATTTATTCCAGATTCATCTCTTCTAGATGTTCTGGAAATGGAGATGATATGGAGATGAGCTCACTTTCCTGTGGTGGTATTGCTTTAGGGTCTCCAAGAGTTATTTCTCACTTTGGAGCCTCGTGGTGTGTCCTCTCATCCATTGAGGACATCCACATCTGCTACTGGTGGATTGCATCAATTATATTTGGTATGTCAATCCTAGCTGGATTTTAGCAGCAGGAATGTGTGAATTTGACAATATTTATATTGTCAGTAACTATGTCTGATAACTGTTTAACAGTTTCATAAGTGTGGATCTTCAGGATCTCATCACAATTCATGATAATCAGATCATAGGTATTAAGTTTGAAATGGTCAAATTGAGCTTCAGGCTTATGTATGATTATAATTTTTCTGTTGAACCTAATACTGGGGAATTAAAGATGTGAAGGATCTTCAGGATCTCATCGAATCTTTAGAGGAGGGCCCATCAATGCACATCTTAGGAGAAGTGATTTTAAATGCTTCCCCTGTTTAGAGTGCATTTTGTTGGTTTATAGTGGTGATATGTGGATGTGTACTTATCATGGTATAATCTATAAGATGTGCTCTAAACTCTTCCCCGTTATGGGTTCTCGGAAACTGTGTATATGAGGTGATCAGGCTCCTATAAATAGGTTCTAAGGAGGCGTTTTGATGGTTTGCATTGCAATTACATGTTCCCATGCAGTCACTTACAACTTGATTTTTAATGGATAAGTAATTCTGTTTAAATCATATTAATGATTTATTTATATTAACCATTTTTAGGGTGAACACAAACTTCAGGGTGTTCGACATTATACCAGTTGTAAATATTATTTGATTTCCCAGTGTTATCTGTCATTTATTAACATGTCTTATATGCTTGTTTAAAGCTGGACTGCGGTCAGGTAATAGGTTTGATAATGACCATTTTTAGAGGATATATGGATGAGTACTCTAAAGTACATCATCGGCCCTATGTAGGGAGTGGGTAAGTCCACTTTTATCCCTCAAATACTCTCAAGAGACCTAAAGGTCTTATTATGTTAATGATGATAGTAAATATATCATCTTAAATTCTTTTGAGGAGGTGACGAGAGTCAATATCCACGTGAATGGAGATGATCTCGTAATCATTTACCCCTTTTGAATGGGACAATGAAAGTTTCACCCTTTTTGAAGAATCTTCGGGTTCGTCGGATTTACAGGATTGGCTAATGATGTCTTGCATCATCAATCCAGAGTGACATCGTTCCAAAGTTGGTCGATTATGGGCACTTCTGGTGTTCCAAATTAATTCCTCTTTTCGAATTTATGTGGGACTTTTGAAAGTCCATTAAAATACTCCATTTAATTTTGTCTGATAATAGGTGAAATGTGTTCTGACTGTGAAGGATTACATCTTCACATTGACTATTATGCGGATCATAATGGGACAAATCTTCAGGCTTTATTGATTTCTTGAGTCATTAGGGATTATGTTTTGACGAATATCCTTTTAAACGTTATAAGTTTCAGAGAGTACATGACATCCTCATTTTATGTTTTAGGAGTATTCAGGATAACAAATCATTCGCAGTAAAATAAAATGCATAACAAACATGAAATTCGTCAATAAGAAATATTATGATAATGCATTTAAGCACATATATACTGCAAGAAAATACTACTGATAATTATGTTATGGCAACAAGTTTTATAGTTTGATGTGTGCTCTTGAAAGCATACATCTACAATTATGCACATTAAGACTTATGTTATGACAACAGATTAAATTTGTTTTCAAAGTTTATTTGTCCTCGGAGCGTAGCTAAATATACATAAGGTCAATTTGACTTTCGTCGTTTACACTAGATATGTATATATTTTTATATGGCATAAGTTAATGCACATTCATGTTGCAAAAGCATTATGTGTCTTATCAGAACTTCTGGTCTGATATTAGTCTGCCATTGCTTACTCCATGTCGAGGTATATCATATCTTTCCATTCTCATTTTATTCAAGACTTACCTTATTTTTAGTCTTCCTTATTGTTATTTATTAGGTAGAATGAATATTAGTCTTACGAAGTAGACATATACAAGGGAAATGAGTTAGTTTCTATATTTCCACTTTTCTAATTTATGCGAGACTTTTAAAAGTCTATTTGAATTCTCAAGTATGGCCTACAGGCCATTTTTAGTGAGTCATTCAAGTATTATGTGGATAAAGAATCATGCTCAAGGGGAAACAAATACGTGGCTACGAAATTTATAATTTCTCACTTATCTATTAAGCCACGACTTCGGGCGTACGCTTAAAATTAATGCTAGATTTAAGAATCATACCTTGTAAAGTGAGATTACTCTAATAGAGTTTAGCGGTGTTATGACAACTTCTGGTGTTAATATTGGTTTATATAAACCATAGATCCGGGAGATCTATTTACCGCAAAATGTGTATCTTTAAAAAAAGATCGCATAAATGGTTTTCGCATGATCCATCGTATTTGGTGTCATGCCCTATTTTGCACTATACGTGTATTCTACGGAACACACGTGATATTTCTACCTACGATGCATACATGGGCATGAAACAAGCGTAGATATCGATGTATGTGACATAGTACAAGGAAGATTAGGCCGTAACGCGTGACCGATGGTAGAGAATGCGAAGTGTGAATGTGGAGAAGTGTGAAAGACGTCGTGGGTGCAAAATAACAGGAATGTGTTGGACGTGTGTGCGTGGTGCATGTATGCATGTGTAGGCATGCATAAGTATATGTAGGGAAGCCATGCTAGTGTGAAAGGGGTTAGTGATCAATGGCAATCCCCGTAATTTTTTAGAAAAGCGAGGGGCAAAATGGTCAATTGGACCAAAAGTGCTATGTGTACATACTTAGGTGGTCGGTGTATAAAGTAATGACAAACTTGTAAATACCTAAAAGTTGAGGGACATTTTGGGAAGGGTATTTTAGTCATTTTAGGTGATTCATGGCTTAAGGAGTAAGTAAGAATTGTGTAGAACTCTTAAGTGAATTCTTTTCTTTTCTTTTCTTGAATCTTCTCTTTTCTTCTCATTTTCTCTTCTCCTCTCCACCCCTATAGGGCCGGCCACCCCTCCCCTCTCTTCTCCCTCTTTTAGCAAATGAAAACCCTAATTTCTAATCCCAATTAGAAACCAAGCTTGCTTCAAGGGAGAAAGATGTAGAGAAGAAAAGAAGAGAAGGAAATAAGAGAAATCAAGATTTTGAGGTAGGAATTCAACTTGGCTTTGGGAATTAATTTAGGGTTACTTTCCATCATGTTTATATTTCATTTTTTACTAATATGAAGTAGTGGAAGTGAGATTAAGGTGCCATGATTCAATTTTCATGCAAAACCCCTTTGAAATTCCAAGCAAAACCATTCCTTTGAAATTCAGAAATACTGATGTATGTTGTTGCTGCAATTACAGTTACTGTAGCTCGAATTAGGGTTTGAAAAAAATATGAGCTTGTAGATATTGAAGTTCTACCCCAAAATCATATAAATTTTGATATAGTTTCAATTCAGAAATTAGGAGTAATAAATCCATCTTTACAGCATGTCTGTTTGATTTTCAGTGTTGACACAGTTTAGTAAAATTGGCCTAAACACCTGTACACATCATGGAATTTTATGATCTTGGTCTTGTTAGAAAGTTAACAAGTGTTTCTAAAAATTCATCAAGTGCTTATATGTCGAATTTCTGGCTCCGACATGCCTAAAATTGGATTTCAATACAGGCCCTGAAATCTGTCTGAAAAACAGATTTGACACACTTCACCAATTAATTCACCATAAATCACATACTTAATATTTGTCCATGAAATTTTATCTGTGAATCAATGACTAATATATCTTCAACTTTCATTTAGGACACCATTCCAAATTCTCAATAAAACCTGATGTTATATGCCCATGTATTGGCAATTTTTACAAATTCCTGCAAGCTGGATAGTCAAGTGTTGTGTTAAATTGTGTATTGTTGTTATTCCACCCACTATGGCCCATGATGGTTGTTTTTACATGCAAATTAGATTAATGATATGTCATGCCAATTGATCTGCTAATGTTCTTACGGACATACACGTCACGTCCACCACGTGTTCGTGAAAATGCCACAATGAAGTGAAAGTTGAATAATATGAGAAATGAGCTTGTAAACATTTGTGCTGTGAAATCTGTTGTGAAATAGCAATGATGGGGTCATGTGAAGCATGGTATCTGTTACGACCTAAAGATAGTGGGAGTCCGACCTTTCTCCCAGAACCACTAATGTACCTAGCTGGCTCGCCCTTCCCGAACGGGCGGCCGATCCGATGTCTGGGCGCCCCACGCCCGAACTTCAGAAGGCCCGCCCTTCCGCCTCAGCTACCGACGGAGGAACACCCATTCTCCCCCGGCGATCCAGGACCCACCCCCAAAATGTGAACGGCCGGGCCGAACACCCCCCAATCAGGCCGGCCCGGCGGCTCCTCTCGAACCCATCCTTGGGGAAATGCCCCTCTAGACACTTGGCTCATCGGACACGACAAACAACCTAGTATAAGGACACGACTGACACTTACGCCGCCCGACCATCTGACAAAGCACCCCGCTGGCCGCTGCGCCCCCTGACACTTAATGCTTTCGGCCCTGACACTCTGACAAAAGCGCACCGGGTTGTTGCACCGACTAACAAAAGCGTGGCTGACACCCTCGTCCCTGACATCCTCTTCCGAAGCTTCCGCTGACAGCAGGACCAGCTCAGCACGTCGAGTCAGCGTGCCAGGTCAGCCCTACGTAACCGCCTCACGTCAGGTATAAATACCCCATTGCTTCCAACGGAGAGGGGTTGGCAAATTTATTCTCAATCTCATTATTCACACACGAGAGCAAAGGTCATCCATATCTTTGTTCTCCCACTCATAGCTCGTCGCGTACGGTCGACTCACCCTCAGTCCGACCTGCGTGCCTAGCCCCTGCTTCAAATCCCATTACTGACTTAGGCATTGGAGAGGCTAAGGGTTGGACCACAACCAGGCCTTTCTGACGAGTTGTTCCTTGCGCAGGATAGCTCGTCCCCCCGGCTCGTGCTCGCCTTCAGCTCCAGCAGTCCGTCCCCCCGCAACCACATCCTGTCGGATTCTACACCGTGGTCTGCTTCAACAGCAAGTTTAGCATCCACTCCCAGTTAATCACCTGTCAAATAGCCTTCCCTGATCCCATCATCAGCTTAACCATCGTGTCCTTGGTTCCCATTAATACAAATTCATTGTATGCGGGTTCTACCCCGCAACAATTGGCGCCGTCTGTGGGAACGAAGGGTCCACCCATGTCAGACCCTATACCAATCACCCGAAAACCTGACCACGGCAAGGATCCCATGGATCAAGAACCACTCTCTCAACCAATGACTCCGACGACTGACCCTCCCCCTGGGGTAGAGGTCGAGACAGCCCAGGCCTCGGCCCGCGCGATACAACAGAGCTTAGAGGCCTTCTCTAAGGCGATGGTAGGTTTCGCAACCACAGGGACAGAGGCACCCCCCGGCCCCTCTGAGCCCCCGAACGTGAGACAGAATCTTCACCCTCAATTCGAGGAGGAGGGGGGAGGCCAGGGGCTCGCCAAGGAGATTGCGGCCCAACAGAAGCTCTTGGAGGAAGAGATGGAGATCGCGCGGCTGCGGAGGCCCCGGGAGGAGATGGATGCCGCTCAAAATCATTTGGGAGAAGCGACCGAGGCTGCCAGACAGGCCCTCCTGAACGACGAGGCTGCCCGACGCCAACTCCGCTTCATTATCGCGGAACGCGAAAGGCTCCGGAGGGAGAACGAGGAGAACATGGGGATCCCGGAGGTGTCGGTGACGGGCCGGTGACACATGGACGATCGCGGCCCGCCGCTCACCAGGTCTCCACCTCGGGGGCAAAGTCCGCCCCGTCGGCATCCCTCCCTCGACCGTATGGACGAAGAAACTGTTCGTCGACAACTCCGCTTCCTCGCCGCTGAACGCGAAAGGCTCCTGAGGGAGAATCAGGAGCGGAGAGAGGTCCCGGAGGAGATGGCCGGGGGCGGTGGTACTGGGATGACCGTAGTCCGCCGCCCATCGAATCCTCCACCCGCGGAAGGAGTCCCCCCAGGCGACCGTTCTGTTATTCCCTAGGGGACGACGACCGTCGACAGCCGAGGCGCGATCAGAGCCGAACCATGGAATGGCGAAGAGGGCACGCGCCCGAGCGCCCTGCCTACCCTGAGGAGGCCACGCCATTGGCGTGGTGGATCACGTCCGCCCCCGAGACTCATAAGATTCAAGGCCCCCCACCTGGCCACCTACAATGGAAAAGGCGACCCCCTCTCGCACGTGCAACAATACCGGGGGGCAATGGAGGCGCAGGAGGTGGATGACGCGTTCCTGTGCCGGCTCTTCTCGCAAAGTCTGAGGGACACGGCGTTGGATTGGTACTTCGGCCCACCCACGAGATCCATTGGGAGCTTCGGTGAACTGTCCCATAAGTTCTGCCAGGAGTTCCGAGCCGAACGTACGAAGAAGAAGCCATTGGACTACCTCAGCACGATAGTCCAAGGGGAAGGAGAGACGACTGCGAAATACCTGTGCCACTTCCAGGATGAGAGACGGGCGGTGGTGACCTGCGGCGATGAGGTGCTCATGCTAGCCTTCAAGACGGGACTGCAGACTCGGAGCCTCCACAAATCCCTGCTCTGGGATCCGCTGGTCGACTACAAGGCACTGGTCGCTATGGCTGAGAGGCACGCGCTGGCCGAGGAGACTCTGGGCACGAAGAAACTGTTCCCCCCAGCGAGACCACCCCAGGGCGAGCCTCGATCGCACCCACTCCCAAAGCGAGAAGACGAGTCTAGGGGGGCGCGATCAGTTGGCCCAACCGAGGCGCGGCCCGGCGGGACGTCGCCAACGAGATCACCTGGGCCCGGCCCGAGAGTTCGCCCCGGCTAGGGAGCCCGCTTGAGCCATCCCGGGGCCGGAGGAACCTCTGTGGGCCCACTACACACAGCTCAACGCACCCATGTTAGAGGTGTTGGATGCGGCAACAAGGGACGGACTGCTTCCAGAGCCGCCCGGGGAGATGAGATCGGACCCAGCAAAGCGGGATCTCCGGAAATACTGTTGGTATCACCAGGACCACGGTCATGAAACCGACATCTGCTACACCCTCAAGAGGGAGATCGAGCGATTGATTTAGGCGGGTCACTTGGGAGGCTTCGTGGAGAACAGGAAGGTGATCCAGGAGGAAAGGACCCCGCGAGAAGCGCGGAGGCCAGATCTACTACCAGACAATGAACGGGATGAGCTGCGCCCCCCAGGGTGATCATGTGAATAGACGTGATAAGTGGGGGGCCGTCATCCGGCGGGGCATCGTCCTCGAGCAGGAAGGCATATACCTGGCTGGTGATGGCGGCAGGCCTCAGCAGCGAGGCGAAGAGGAGAAGAGTGTCTCGACCCCCCATCACCTTTACTGCTGAGGACCTCGAGGGAGTCGAGCTTCCGCATGACAACGCCATCGTCATCGAGGCTCAGGTCGGGATGGCCATCATCGGTCGGCTCTTGATCGATACTGGGAGCTCCAGCGACATCCTATTTATGTCGACAATTGAGAAGATGGGGTTGAGGCAGGTGGATCTGAGGTCCTGCACGGGGCCCATCGTCGGCTTCACCGGCCACGCGGACCCCATGGTGGGGGTGATCACCCTACCGGTGTCGCTTGGGGAGGAACCAAGGGTCGTCACCCACCTGACGCAATTTGTTGTCGTCGACCTAGCATCGGCTTACAACGGGATCATTGGGCAGCCGTACATGACTGCCATTGAGGCGCTCCGCAGCCTGATCCACCAGATGGTGAAATTTCAAACTTCGCGAGGGGTGGGACAGGTGCGGGGAAACCAGAAGCTGTCCCGGAGCTGCTGCGAAGGGTCGACCAAGCACAAAAGCCCGGAACAAGCCCTGTCGGTCGACCTTCTCGATGAAAGGGAAGATTTCTGTGACCAACGGTCGACTCCGGCCGAAGAGGCCGAGGAGGTACCCGTGACCGCGGGGGAAGGCAAGACTGTCTCCATCGGAAAGAAACTCTCGGCCTCTCTGAGGGCGGCCCTCATCAGCCTGCTCCGAGAGAGCGTAGACATATTCACCCGGTCGCCCGTGGAATGCCAGGGGTCGACCCGACGATAATCTCCCACAGGTTGAATGCAGACCCAGGATCTCGACCGGTCCGGCAGAAGAAGAGGAGCGCCGGGGGCGAGAAGAAAAGGGCAGCCGAGGAAGAAGTGGAGCGGCTTCTCCAGGCCAAGTTTATCAAGCCGGTGGACTACCCGGACTGCTCGCCAATGTCATCTTGGTAAAGAAGGCCAGCGGGAAGTGGCGCATGTGCGTCGACTTCACGGACCTCAACAAGGTGTGTCTGAAAGACAGCTTCCCCCTCCCTCGGACCACTTGGTCGATCAGGCGTCTGGATACGAATTGTTAAGCTTCATGGACGCCTTCTCGGGATACAACCAGATCCCGATGGCAAGGGAGGATGAAGAGAAGACGTCCTTCGTCACCGATCGGGGCACCTTCTGTTACACGAAGATGCCCTTCGGTCTGAAGAACGCCGGGACAACTTACCAGCAGATGGCGGACAGGATATTCAGCTCGAAGGTCGGGCAAAACATGGAAGTCTACATCGACGACATGCTGGTGAAGAGTAAGAGAGCCCCGGACCACCTTGTCGACTTGAGGGAGACATTCCAGAGGGTTCGCCAATACGGTCTTAGATTGAACCCAACGAAGTGTGTCTTCGGCATGCAGTCAGGGAAGTTCTTAGGCTTCATGATAACAAAACGAGGGATTGAGGCGAACCCTGATAAGGTGACGGCCCTCGTCAGTATGGCGGAACCACGGACGATTCGGGACCTGCAACGCCTGAATGACCGGATCGCGGATTTAGGGCGATTCTTGTCGAAATCCGCGGAAAGGTCGCTCCCTTTCTTCAAGGTCCTGCGCGCGGCCTTCGGAGAGGCCAAGGACAAAAGGAAAGTGATCTCATGGGACGACAACTGCATTCGGGCGTTCGCGGAGCTGAGGGCCTACCTACAAAGCCCGCAGCTCCTCGCCAAGCCGGAGGAAGGAGAACCGCTGGGACTATACCTGGCGACCAATGAGGAGGTCGTCAGCTCCGTCCTAATCAAAGAGGAAGGGGGCGTACAGCGGCCTGTATACTATGCAAGCCGGATTCTCCGAGAGGTGGAGACTCGCTACAATCCCATCGAGAAAGCCGCCTTCTGCTTGGTCACCACGGCGAGGAAGCTCCGTCCATAATTCCAGGCCCATTTCGTCGCTGTCCGCACCATCCTACCCCTCGAGAAGAATCTGAAGAGGTTGGAGCGATCAGGCAGGATGCTCAATTGGAGCGTCGAGCTTAGCGAGTTCGACATAACATATAAGGCCCAGACGGCGATCAAGGGCCAGGCGTTGGCAGACTTCGTGGTGGAATGCACCACCGAGGACCCGTCGGGGAACCAACCCGACGCACCGTCGGCGGATGCATTTCCACAAGCGATGGGGGTGGCTGCACCCTCGAAGCCCCCCCAGGGAGACGTGGGCAAACTATGGACCGTTCACGTCGATGGCTCAGTGACAGGATCCAGAACGGGGGCAGGAATTGTCATCCAAACCCCCGACGGGTGCCTACTGGAGTACGCCCTGCGCTTCGACTTCCCGGCCACCAACAACGTTGCGGAGTATGAGGTCGCGGTTAACGGGCTGAAGCTTTGTAGGGCGGTGGGGGAGACGAACGTGCTGTTTCTTAGTGACTCACGACTCGTCATCCAACAGATCCAAGGGAGCTTCGAGGCCCAAGAAGAGACGATGAAGCGCTACCTTCGGTGCATCCAGGCCGAGCTCCAGAAGTTCAAAAGGGCATAGGTCAGGCACTTATCCCGTTCCAACAACCTCTGGGCGGACGCCCTATCCAAGATGGCCTCCTCCTCCGCGGCCGAGATCGGAAAGGCCATCTTTGTCGAAAGCCTGCTGGCACCTTCCATCGGCGAAGAAGAGATAATGTGTGTCAGCTCGACTGCGACATGGATGACCCCGATAATGAAGTACCTGGAGACAGGGGTCCTACCCGAGGAGCGGTTGCAGGCCAAGAAGGTAGAGAGACGAGCCCGGTCATTCGTTCTACTCGACGGAGTATTGTACCGACGGCGCCGCACCAACTTTGATGTCCTGCCATACCTGAAGTGTTTAGGGCCGGAGCAGGCCGAGCGGGTCATCCGCGAAGTGCACGAAGGCTTCTGCGGGAACCACCATGGCGGTCGCACCATCGCCCACAAAATAATGCACCAGGGATATTATTGGCCGACTATGATCCATGACGCGGTGCAGTACGTCAAGAAGTGCGATGCGTGCCAAAAATTCGACCAACACTCGACAGCGCCTCCGGCTGACTTGGTGCCCATCATAAGCCCGATTCCGTTCGCCAAATGGGGGCTTGATATCCTTGGGCCTTTCCCAAAGTCCTCGGGAGGAAGGAAGTATCTAGTTGTCGCCGTGGACTACTTTACAAAATGGGTCGAAGCTGAGCCGTTGGCACGCATCACGTGGACGTATATGAAAGGCTTTATTTGGCAGTCCGTGATATGTCGCTTCGGGATACCCCACTCTATAGTGACGGACAACGGGAGACAGTTCGATTGCGAAGGCTTTCGTGACTTCTGTTCGGGCTGGGGAATCAAGCTCCATTTCGCATCGGTCGCCCACCCGCAGTGCAACGGGATGGCTGAGGCTGCCAACAAGTGCATCTTGGGCCCCATGAAGAAGAAGGTAGACGCCGCACTCGGGGCGTGGGTGGACGAGTTACCGGGCATCCTCTAGTCCTATTGAACCACCCATAAGGCCTCTACTGGAGAGAGCCCGTTCATGCTGGCATACGGCACGGAAGCAGTCGTTCCAGTGGAGATCGACGAGGAGACACTCAGGCTGAAACTCTTCGACGAGGACATCAATGGGGAGGGCCTCGGCCTCAGTCTCGAGCTGGTGGACGAAGTGAGGGACCGGCCCCTGACGAACCTCGTCCGGCACAGCCAAAGGATGGCCCGGTATTACAACTCCAGGGTAAAGAAGTGGACCTTCCGAATTGGCGACTTAGTCCTCAGAGACACCACCTTCAAACCCGAGACCGCTCACCGAGGGAAACTGGCCGCCAAATGGGAGGGATCCTACGAGATCGTCGACATCGTCGGACCGGCCACGTACATACTAGCGACCCTGGACGGGAGCAAACTGGCCCACCCTTGGAATGCGGAGCACATACTGAAGTTTTACCAATAATTGTAAGTCTTTTCAATAAAATATCGTCATTTCCATACCCTCCCGAACCCTGCTGTCTCCACCTGAGTATTTCAGCCTGAACGCGCAAGACCTCTGGGGCAGGGCCAACCCTCGCCACCCAAACCAGAGAAGGTGAACGGGCCAAGCTACGCGCTCGCTCCCCCCATCAAAACCTCTGGGGCAGGGCCAACCCTCTCCACCCAAACCAGAGAAGGGGCACGGGCCGAGCTACGAGCTCGCTCCCCCCTCAAGACCTCTGGGGCAGGACCAACCCTCGCCACCCAAACCAGAGAAGGGGCACGGGCCGAGCTACGTGCTCGCTCCCCCTTAAGACCTCTGGGGCAGGGCCAACCCTCGACACCCAAACCAGAGAAGGGGCAGGGGCCGAGCTACGCGCTCGCTCCCCCCTCAAGACCTCTGGGGCAGGACCAACCCTCGCCACCCCAACCAGAGAAGGGGCACGGGCCGAGCTACGCACTCGCTCCCCCCCTCAAGACCTCTGGGGCAGGGCCAACCCTCGCCATCCAAACCAGAGAAGGGGCACGGGCCGAGCTACGTGCTTGCTCCCCCCTCAAGACCTCGGGGTAGGGCCAACCCTCGCCACCCAAACCAGAGAAGGGGCACGGGCCGAGCTACGCGCTCGCTCCCCCCTCAAGACCTCTGGGGCAGGACCAACCCTCGCCACCCAAACCAGAGAAGGGGCACGGGTCGAGCTACGCGCTCGCTTCCCCCCTCAAGACCTCTGGGGCAGGGCCAACCCTCGCCACCCAAACCAGAGAAGGGGCACGGGCCGAGCTACGCGCTCGCTCCCCCCTCAAGACCTCTGGGGCAGGGCCAACCCTCGCCACCCAAACCAGAGAAGGGGCACGGGCCGAGCTACGCGCTCGCTCCCCCCTCAAGACCTCTGGGGCAGGACCAACCCTCACCACCCAAACCAGAGAAGGGGCACGGGTCGAGCTACGCGCTCGCTCCCCCCCTCAAGACCTCTGGGACAGGGCCAACCCTCGCCACCCAAACCAGAGAAGGGGCACGGGCCGAGCTACGCGCTCGTTCCCCCCTCAAGACCTCTGGGGCAGGGCCAACCCTCGTCACCCAAACCGGAGAAGGGGCACGGGCCGAGCTACGTGCTAGCTCCCCCCCTCAAGACCACTCGGGCAGGGCCAACCCTCGTCACCCAAACCAGAGAAGGGGCACGGGCCGAGCTACGCGCTCGCTCCCCACCTCAAGACCACTGGGGCAGGGCCAACCCTCGCCACCCAAACCAGAGAAGGGGCACGGGCTGAGCTACGTGCTCGCTCCCCCCCTCAAGACCACTGGGGCAGGGCCAACCCTCGCCACCAAAACCAGAGAAGGGGCACGGGCCGAGCTGCGTGCTCGCTCCCCCCTCAAGACCTCTGGGGCTAGGCCAACCCTCGCCACCTAAACCGGAGAAGGGCATGGGCCGAGCCACGTGCTCGCTTCCCCCCCTCAAGACTCTGGGGCAGGGCCGACCACCCAAGGGTCTGACGGACTCTGACCACCCGAGCCAAGGAGGGGCGCAGAATGAAATATCCGCCCGCTCACCACCTCCCCACGCAGACTCATGGCCCTCGAAATCTCGAGCCTAGGAGAAAGGACAAGGGCATGCAAACCTGGGCACGCAAACCAGGGCAGACCAGACGCAAACCAATGACCGCCAAACAATGCCTGCTGGGTAAACGCCGGGTCCCGATAAAGTAGGTCCCCGATGCGACCCCTTGAAGCAGAGGGACGCTCGGGAAATGCGCCATTAATGACGACATGCCCCCCGAGAGACTAAGGGCTGACGAATCGCACCAGACGCCACCTGGCAAAAAGCAGTTTCCAAGGGGCATGATTCTGAGGAGCCCATTAACAGCGCCAGCTCATCGCATTAGCTAGGGGGAAACCCTCAACAAAACCCCCTATAAATACCCCACCACCCTCCCGAGGGAGAGGGATAAAAAGAAGTAAAAGTATATGAGAATGAATCTCAATCCCCTACACCGAGTATGAAAAGGCCCGAGACGCCCCATCCAAACACGAAGGAGGCCGATATCCACCGACGGATCACACTTCCCCAACCGGCAATCGCTTCCACACGACGATCACTGATAGGCTACTCCCCTTACCCAAGGAACAGCCCGACCACCAGTCTCCAACTTCCTTTAGACAACTTGCGGCAGGGGAGTTGCAGCACCTGTGGCGGAGCCCGCCCCCCTTTCGGCATCCCACGCGGTGTGGGCCCAAGGGAAGGGGGGCCCCGGCCGGACCTCCCCGTTGGACACTCCGGCCTCAACGCCGGGCATACAAGCCTCCGCCCGGGTAGACCGGCCTCAGCAGGCCCACCTTCCAATGGCCTGCCACGGCAATAGGGTATTCCCCTTACAAGCGGATCGCCAATAGGGTATTCCCCTTACACGCGGGGAGCCCCGCCTGCCGGTCTTCCACCTGCTCTGAACCGGATGAAGCAGCCGGTTCGGAAGACTTGCGACGGACCGCCATCCCCCAATCAGCATCCGCGCCACCCCGATCCCCACCGGATGCAAGGGTGGAAGCCCCCGTCGGGCCTCCTAATGACCCACCTGCCCGCCCTCGACCTTCCATTTGAGGCCGGCCTGCCGGACATCCCCCTGGGAAGGCGACGCCTCCACCTCCACCTCGTCCGTCGCCTCCTCCAGATTTCCCCTTCGATGTATGGGTTCCCCGGAGAGGCCTTGCAACCATTCAGCACGACGAAGGCGAGGCGGGATATGACAAAGCAATGGAGGGGAAGAAGGTTCGCCCGGCAGACAAAGGATCGATCACCCCGACGCGGATCACAGCAAGGCTGCATCCCCGATGAATCCAAACGGCGAGTCATGGCGTGTCAGCTCGCCCATGGACGATCAAGACCAGTATCCCCCTCCCAACCCTTCGCGGATAGAAAGACAGAAGGAATGCAACAATCAACGGAAAAGAAGGAGAGCCGCCCTGCAAACAGGAGCCCTCTCATCCCCAATGCAACGGGCAGCAGGTTAAAACGACTTCCCGACCCGACCACGGGTTGGGTCACACCTGCCCTATTATTGTAAATACCATCGAGATCTCTTGTAATAGCTAATATAAAATATTGCTCCTTGCGGACTCCTAATCATAGCCCAAGCACACCCTGACTAGGCACTTCACCGAACAAAGGACCGCAAGAATAAGGCAAAAATAACATGAATTCTTACACATGTTTAGTAGACACTTTATAACGAGAACCAGGGCTGTCCCGATAAAACGAGGTTCCACTCGGTCTGACCCAGCCGCCACATGCAAATGAAGATCAGAGAGCGGTAATGCCCCTCCGCAAACCGCCGGATCAGTCCGCCTCGCCCCGAATCCACGGATCCCCAGTTCGCCCCGACCTCATGTGTACACCGCCACCATAAAGCGATTCAACATCCCTCTCCCCTGTACTTAGCGCTCATGGGCAGACGTATGTTGGGAGCAATTATCCACTCAGCAAACAGTCTACTCACATCCAGCAGGTGTCAGAAGAACCCAGGGATTTAAAGGGCAAGGTCATCCGCGGAGCTCGCCAAATAAACGCAACAAGACATCGGGTTCGGCCCCCGTCCTCCAATACGAAAAGAAACCAAAAAGTCCCTTCCTCGTAATCCCTAGAGCCGCCTCCTCTCCAACAGACGAGCCCCCATCTCCCTCGACGCCTGGTAAGCTCCTACCCCCTAGCCTGCCGCAGCAGCAGAAAGACACGCTCGTCATGAGAATGGCGAGTGGCGGCCTCGGTCAAGTCGCGCTCGGCCTCCCACCTCCCCTCCAGCCCGACGGTCCCCTTTAGGTCAGCTATCCACCCCTTCTGCAACTCGACTACCCTCACCTTGTTAGCCACCTCCCCAGCATGCCTCTATACTATATCGTCCCCCTCCTGCTTTACCCGTGGAGTTGGCACTCGACCGTAACCTTCGACGATTCAAAGTACGCGACCCGTCCTTTCTCAACCTCGAAGACCGCCACAACCTTTTCCACCTTCGCTCCCGTTTCCCCCAGCCCCTCCCTAACCTCGCTGGGGCTGGCCCTCGCTTTATCGAGAGCCGATGGCCACCGGAGTGCGGCGCGGCAGGGCTACCATAGCCATGACCCTCTACAAAAAGACCCTGGTCAGCCAAGCACGGATAAAGAAAGGGAGGGGACGAGTCGAGGAAGTCGACCTACGTGTACGACATGCCACATAGCGGAGCCGCACAATCGCTCCTCCTCCCAAGCGGATCAAGGACCCACGGTCCCGTTGCAGCTGACAATAGTCCGCGAGACGTGCCGCCACCCCCAAACACGAATTGAAATCTGGACCACCGCCTTAAAGCAAGGAAGCGTTACGTCATCCGAGCCGAATCGGGCTCCCGCCTCGAGCTCGAATGCCGGGGGCAATTGTTACGACTTAAAGATCGTAGGAGTCCGACCTTTCTCCCAGAACCACTAATGTACCTCGCTGGCTCGCCCTTCCCGAACGGCCGGCCGATCCGATGTCTGGGCGCCCCACACCCGAACTTCAGAAGGCCCGCCCTTCCACCTTAGCTACCGACGGAGGAACGCCCATTCTCTCCCGGTGATCCAGGACCCACCCCCAAAATGTGAACGGCCGGGCCGAACACCCCCCGATCAGGCCGGCTCGGCGGCTCCTCTCGAACCCAGCCATGGGGAAACGCCCCTCTAGACCCTTGGCTCATCGGACACAACAAACAACCTAGTATAAGGACGCGACTGACACTTACGCGCCCGACCATCTGACAAAGCACCCCGCTGGCCGCTGCGCCCCCTGACACTTAATGCTTTCGGCCCTGACACTCTGACAAAAGCGCCCCGGGTAGTTGCGCTGACTGACAAAAGCGTGGCTGACACCCCCGTCCCTGACATCCTTGTCCGAAGCTTCCGTTGACAGCAGGGCCAGCTCAGTATGTCGAGTCAGCGTGCCCGGTCAGCCCTACGTAACCGCCTCACGTCAGGTATAAATACCCCCTCGCTTCCAACGGTGAGGGAGTTGGCAAATTTATTCTCAATCTCATTATTCACACACGAGAGCAAAGGTCGTCCATATCTTTTTTCTCCCACTCATAGCTCGTCGCGTATGGTCGACTCACCCTCAGTCCGACCTGCGTGCCTAGCCCCTGCTTCAAATCCCATTACTGACTTAGGCATCGGAGATGCTAAGGGTTGGACCCCAACCCGGCCTTTCTGACGAGTTGTTCCTTGCGCAGGATAGCTCGTCCCCTGGCTCGTGCTCACCTTCAGCTCCAGTAGTCCGTCCCCCTGCAACCGCATCCTGTCGGATTCTACACCGTGGTCTGCTTCAACAGCAAGTTTAGCCTTCACTCCCAGTTAATCACCTGTCAAATAGCCTTCCCTGATCACATCATCAGCTTAACCACCGTGCCTTGGTTCCCATTAATACAAATTCATTGTACGCGGGTTCTACCCCGCAACAGTATCATATGTTATGAGTGATGAATTGAAATGGCTAGGTTGAAGGGCATGCCACTTCGGTGCATGACCCATGTTGATATGAGTGTGGAATGTGAAACCATGCAATGTGTCCCTTTCAGTGCCATATATAATGTTAAATGAAGTTTTAGAATGTCTCAATCCTATCTAAGGAGGGTGAGTTAGCAAATCCCGGGTTTTAGGTGGGATTTGAGTAAATTGTGGATATGAGGCCTGTACTATGAAGTTGGGAGATGATTATGTGATGTGTGGAGTTTACACCCACTCGCCTTTACCGGGAGTGGAGGGGATTTTTACACCCACTCGCCTTTACCGGGAGTGGATGGGTAAGGAGGTGGAGAGCCTCACTCCTGCCAGGGACGGGGGAGCTGAGAGGCCCGGCGTACAGTGCCCGTATCCACTGTGTCGTGTGCTATATTCGCCCCAAATTTGGGGTGAAGTACATGTCCTGGTATCACACAATTTACCCAAGTTCCAATTAATTCAATTATAAAATAATAATAAAATAAGAATTTGTATGTTACTCCCTCTGCTGGCAGCACTTTCCCTTCCATTTGCCTGTTCTTGTGACTATGTGCCATACGTTAGATATTTGCACTTATTTTATTAGATATTGGTTGCTTGAATACTTGTGTTATTATTATTATCATTATTATTCGTGCTAACCCTTCTTGCAGTAACTCGACATTGGACCGCAGGTATGATTCCCTTGTTTTAACTATTTAATTTTCATTACATCACTTAGTTACATGCTCTATTTCTCATGACTTGCCTTGTGGATTAATAACCCTAAAGCGATGTCCAAATCCAAGTTGGTTCCTACTGGGGCAAGCATTGACGTGCTCCTCCCTATTTTTCAGGTAGCAGTCAGTTGGGGAGCCTGGGAGACTTGAGAGGCTGGAGCTGGGGGTGTGGGGTAATTCAGGGAGTTGCGTTGTACTCTGGGGTAGTGGAGTTGGTAATGTCTTTTGGGAGGTGTAACCTGAGCTGAAGTGTATTGGGGCACACTGGTATCAGATGTTGTATTGGTCTTATGTTAGAAATGTGAAAAATTGTACATGTACCCCTTGAGATGTTGTATAAATGGCATGCAATCCTTGTTGTTATACATGGAGCAGTACAGGTACTATCCCAGCACGTGTGCAGTGGCCTGCTTATTCAGTTTTCTCCTTTCTCTCTCCTTTCCCCTCTCATCACCCTCACTCTTCAGAATACTTGGAAAAAAATCTTAATGACGGGTATTCTGGGGAACGGGGCGTGACATTTGGTAATTTTTGTTTTATTTAAGTAAAAGAGTGTTGACTTTTGATTTGATTTGAACTTCAGGTTCAATTTGTCAAAGTGGATATGATATTAAACCTTTTGAAATTATTGTTGGTTTGTTGTCATAAAACAATGTCATATCATGAGTATGAGCATAAGCATGGGATGAGCATATACGTGTGCAATATTTAACATTTAATGAATTATCATGCACAAATATAAAGCTTGTAAGCTAAAAAGGTATGCTCAATAAAATAGTTGAAAGAAACTAAGTTATCCATGCAAACAATATCAAGCATGTGAGCTAAAAATGTATGGTCAGTTAATATGAATTGAAACATATATAATGTATACACATGTTATTTATATGCTGCAGGCATTCAAATAATTTCATCGCAGACATATAGTTATGCTACAGGGATTAAAAATATAACATAGAGATTTTAGCATGCTAAATAAAATGTGCATCATAAAACATTAAATATGCAGCAGGCATATAATTTTCTACACAGGCATGTAGTTATGCAACATGCATTTGTTTATTCATCACATGCATGTAATATGTTTAAGCACAAATTCATGCTACGTGCAATGAAAATATGCAACATCACATGCATGTAATATTTTTAAGCGCAAATTCATGCTACGTGCAATGAAAATATGCAACATCACAGGCATGTAATATGTTTAAGCGCAAATTCCTGCTACGCGCAATGAAAATATGCAACATCGCAATAATTTTTAATGGAATAAAATATTTTTGTTTAATAATTAATTGGACCACGTGGAAACGTCATTACCCGTTTGGTTAGTTGACTAACGACAGAGCGGTCTCCGGATCCTCATAATTATTAAACGTGAAAAATAATAATATAATCCAATATAAAAATACGAATGGTGATGAAATAACATAGAATCAACCTGAAATTAATTTAAAAAATGGAAATTAATTTAAAAAATGGATCAATAATTTTTATAAGCCCTTTGTTTTTTTAAAAAAAAAGGGAAAACCCCTAATTAGGCTTTTGTGGTGACGACCGCAAATGGGGGTGCCGCGGCGACGCGCCCGAGGCGACTGCAGGTCGCGGCGGCGCGGCGGGGGGGGGGGGGGGGGGGGGCTGCAAGCCGAGCGGCGCGTGCGGGGCGACTTCAGGTCGTGGTGGAGGGGTGCGGGGGGCAGCTGCAGGACGAGCGGCGTGCGCGGGGCGACTTCAGGTCGTGGCTGCGCGGGCAGCGGGCGTGCGGGGTGATGTGCGCGTGAGGCGATAGCAGGTCGCAGCGGGCGCACACGGGAGGCGCACGCGGGAGAGGCACGCGAGCAACGATGCGCGCGCGACAGGTGCACGCAAGGGCGATGGGCGCGACGGCGGCGCGCGCGGGGAGGCGCACGCGATGGGCGCGCGATGTCTGCTGCATGCCAGGCGGTCGCGCGCGTGGAGAGGGGGCGCCAAGCCCTCTAGATCCATAGATTTCGGAGGAAAAAATAGATTTTTCTTGTAAAAATACAATTTTTAATCTTTGAATCAACGCTTTTTCCCGTAAAAATTTGATTTTTAGCGTCATCCAAAAATGATTTAAAAACTATTTTAAAATAGAGATCTATGTTAAAGATGTGATTTTTCATACAGATCTAAGTAAAGAAAATAGATCTAGTAAAGGAAATCATAGATCCATCATTATGCGCATGAAAATTTTAGTTCTAGGGGAAATGTATGATTACCTCTAGATCCTACCCACCGGATCTAGCGAAGTTTGGAGAAGAAAGCCCAATCCACGTCCTCGCGATTCGTCCGTCGACAGAGGTCCGGCTTAGCTGAAGAGCGTGCTGATAACATGTTGTGAGAAGGGTTGAGGACTAGGAAACCCCAAGACTCATATATATATTATTCACTATGTGTGGATACCCAATATGCCCATTAGGCCCAACTCATAACATATATATACTGAACAGATTTTTTAAAAAATTAATAGTAAAAAAATATTAACATTGAAGGAAGACGTAGTTAATGAAGTTTGTAAAAATATATTGTTTAAAAGATAACTAGAAATAACCCGTGCACAGAGTGTATGGTGTGAAAAATAACCATACAAAGGATGTGGTGTACGCGCACAATCGACAAAAAGCTAGAAGAGTGGGTGTGTATGTGTATCGTCGAAAGGAGGTAGGACCCGCACACAACTGAAAAAGAGAAAGCAGTGTGGGTGGGTGGGCGTGTATCGTTTGGGGTTAAACTAGGGAAAAGCATGTGTTAAAGCGCAAAAAAGCAGGGGTAAAAATGAAATAAGGGTGATGGCAAGCCCATAAATACGTGGAAGATGGAGGTGCATTTGTGTTTCATGAAAAAGCAACAGCAAGCTTGCAAATAAGGGCAAGGTGGGGGGGCCTTTCTTGGGTGCCTACAAAACCCAGCACCACACCTTCCCCAAGTGTGCCCACCATGCCCATGCGACACCCTTTTCAAGGAGAAACCAAACCATAGGATGTAGGTCCAGCACGTGACTAAAAAAGAGAGAAGTGTGGGCGTGCGTATCGTCTGGGTGTAAAAGAGAAAAATAGTTGTTAAAGTGCAAAAAACGCAGGTGGTCAAAGTGAAAAAAGACCGGTTGCAAACCGGTAAATACGGGGAAGAGGGAGGGACATTTGGTTTTGATGAAAAAGCAATGACAAGCTTGCAAAGATGAATGCGAGTTACTTTTCCTTGGGTGCTCCACAACATTAACCCAAAACACACCCAACCCTACACCCAACCCCCAAGTGTGCCCCCACCATGGTGAGGTGGCACCCCTAACCCCTTGCCACATGAGTCAAAGATGTCACGTGGGACATACATGATCAACCCCCTCTTTTGTAATATGGATGTAACATGGTCAACGTCCGTTGGAGACTTTTCCAAAAAAGACAAAAATCCATGGAAGTTTCGAGCACAAAAAAAACATAGATTTTTGGGTGCTGTTTCAAAACGATCCAAAGTTGAGAGGGTTCATGCAATTGTACCAAAAATAAATAAAAAAGAGGGCAACTGTGACGCCATGGGTGTATAAAATTAACTCATTTTCAAACATTGGGTGTGAATGGCAGTCTATGAAGTGATTTCCATAAAAAATTGAAATATAGATGGCGGACACGGCAGCAAACTCCACCTAAATGCAGCAAAACGTCTCCGCTCTCCCGAGTAACAGCGCAAGAAAATCACAAGGAAAGAAATTAAAAAAAAAAAAAAAAAATCCTTTGGCGGCAACAATAAAGACCTCGCCGCAACTGACGCACCGTCAAAAATCAGCGATCCCGATTCCCTCTTTCTCTCTCCCTCTCTTAAATCTTCGGGATGCGCCTCAAAATCCCGAACCGCGTTCATCCTCTCCTAAGATGACAAAAAAGCGAGCTCCTTTCTCCGCTTCGCTTCGAAACCAGCTCTGGCTCCTGTTCCAGCTCGTCGTCTCGCTCTCCGTCATCGCCTGCGTCCTCGCTCTCCTAAAGATCCAGTCGCATGCGATCCCTACGGCGCCGGCGGTCGCGGTTCGTTTCGACGAGGAGTTCGTCGGCACCCCTAAGGTCGCGTTCCTGTTTCTCGCCCGCGCCGACCTGCCGCTGGATTTCATCTGGCACGCGTTCTTCCAGAACGCGGAAGAGGGGAATTTCTCCATATACGTCCACTCGAGGCCGGGCTTCGTGTTCGATGAGAGCACGACGAGGTCGCACTTCTTCTTTGGGCGGCAGCTCGACAACAGCATTCAGGTGTTTGATATAATGCCCGTTATCGAGATTCGATGTTATTGATGAAGAAAGCCGGGAAAAAACATAGAACTTTACTTTTGCAGGTGGCATGGGGAGAAGCGAGTATGATTGAAGCGGAACGGATATTGCTGAGTAATGCGCTTGAGGATCCTGCGAACCAGCGGTTTGTTTTGCTATCGGAAAGGTAATGTTTTGAATGCTTTCTTATAAGGCCTGGTGTCGAGCGAACCCAATAATTCGAGTAAAAACGAACAATGATAACATCTCCTGCATAAAATGTCTATAAATATAGGTCCCAGTTCGCAAGTAAGAGAAGATTGAGGCCAAAAAAGCCCAATGGTAGCCAGAACCACCCTGATGATTATCTTGATTATCTTTTCATAGATTGTGCTTTGAACAGTTACACTAATAGTTGAGTCTCGAAGAAGGGATGGAGATGATAATAAATTTGCTATCAGGAATTGCCATCTTCCCAGAGACATGGTATAAGCAAGTAAGCCAAACAAAATGGATCCTATATGGCTGAGAAATCTTAAGGTAGCAACATGTCTTGTAGCAAAAATATTTTGGCATTCACCAAAATAAAATTTTGACTCAAGGGGCACACATATAATGAGCTTCATATAGACGAAGGTATCAAATTGTAAATGAGATAAAATTGAGGCCAAAGGTACCCAAGGGAAGCCATCTTCTATATTGGAGCATTGCGATACTTGTCCACGTTGATTTTTTCCTTCATCTATATTGGAGTATTGTTGCTGTGAACTCTTACAATATAGCTTGAAAAGTTATTTTGCTTCGGGTATGTTTTATCTTATTTCAAGCCAAACATCAGGAAACTCCATCCATTCTAATCAACACATGCCTGGTTCAACTACATGAATGCTGAGATGTTTCAAAGATATCGACAGATAAAACTGCTTCTGCATAAATGTAATTGCTATCTAAAACTTGTAGTCATTCATTGTTTGCAAAAATTGCTTCACCTGTTGTATTCTGGGTCTTCATCATCCCTTTCTTTGTTCACCTTGGCCATTTTTCCAAGTTATTTTGCCATGTAGGGCATTTTATATGTTGCATATTGAATGTTCTAGACCATAAACATGAAACCACAAACTTCTCTTTATTCGAGATTTGTTACAGACAATGTTCTGACCCGAGAAAGGGTATTTTTACTATAAAATTGAGGTTGGCTTCAATGCCAGCCTACCGAGGTTCTAGAACATTCATCAAATGTCAGGATTGGTGCTGACATTTTATATTGTACTTTTCATTTCTAAGTTTCTTTGGGAAATTGTGCAGTCTGTGACATTCCAAGCTTCCTTTGTGAGGGTTATCCAACCAACGCAACTTGTAGTTACAGAGTCTATCGCAGCTAAATGACGTTGCTTCATTGAATGAGAAATGAGACCTCAAACAGTGTGCTATCATGTATATCTTCTTGTAATATGGAGTCATGCATTCTCCTATTTAAATAACACCGATAAGATTTTTAGCCTTTCTTGTTCTCTGACATTCTTGCTTATACAATAACTTGCTTTTAACCTTTCTTGTTCCACACTTTACATAAATACTTGCATGTGTGATAATGTCATTAAGGTAGAAGCTTTGGATATTTATGGTTTTTTCTGATCATATTTCTTTCTATTGCAGCTGTGTTCCTCTTTACAACTTCAGCTATACATATAACTATCTGATGTCTTCTTCAAAAAGTTTCGTGGATAGGTAGGAATGTCATGTTTTTTTTCTCTGCTCTCTCTCTCTCTCTCTGTTATGTTCTATAAAAGCTTGGATAACATTCTGATAATCAAATTGGGGTAAAGTTCTATCTAAAAATGCATATGAGTTTGCATTAAAATGACAAATGGGGGCAGTTTGGTCATTGCTTAATTTGCAGCTTGATTAGCTTTTGACGACCACTATATAGCATTTGTACTCTCTTGGAAACTGACAAAGGCAACATTTCTACTGTTATGTTATATTGGTTTTAAGAGCTAATTAGTACATGAATCTATTTCCATATATTAGTATATTTTAAAAGCACTAATAAAATGCTGTGTTACCTATATTCAGTGGTGATGCCCTTTGTTGCTAATTAAATTTATTGCATATGATATTGACAATATTTTCCAATGGTTGTTTGTTTTTCTTTTCTGAGGAATGGTCCTTATCCCTTTTTGAAAGAGGGTGTAATGGTCTTGCTCAGTGGTTTGTACAAAGGAATAATGGTGATTTAAAACCTTGGTTTCAGCTTTCTTGACAAAAAGGAAGGTCGTTACAACCCAAAGATGTCTCCTACCATTCCCAAGGACAGATGGAGGAAAGGATCTCAGGTTTGGTATATTCTTAGTTAATAAGATACAATTACATTTTGGAATGCTAAGGTTTTTATATGTTTAAGTCATACTGATTTGCGTTTACATTGTATTCCAGTGGATAACACTAGTTAGAAAGCATGTGGTGGTGGTGGTAGCCGACAATACCGTCTTTCCAGTTTTCAAAAGACATTGCAAGGTATACCTTATGCAGCTTTCAGTACAGCAGTTATAAATATGATGTGATTATGAGTTAGATGACTGATATCTTCAATTGACCAAAATTTTTTGTTCTAGAAACTAGTAAAATTGATAAGTTTCCTATATGTTGATCTAATACCGTGCTATAAATTAGTGCCGAAACATACTAATTATAAATCTATGTATTTATAATACAACGTTCACATTTTTCTATCATATGCGTGCTATTTTCACATGAACACAGTGAGTTTTCTCCAACATATGCTAAGGACACATGAATTGAAACAAATACACACATTATCATATACATGCACATGCACATGAAGTTATGTGCATGCCTACATCTATGACTACCCTTAAAAGCAATTAGTTTATAACCACGATCACCCTTTCTTTTTCATTGTTCACTTTTTCCCTAATCAGGGTATCATCATAATTACCTTTTCCCCTATAAATTTTGAATAAAGGTTACAGTCTGAATTTTTGCATAGTCTGTAGTATTTTGGTTCTCTTGTTACAAAGCTCGGATTAGGACAAACAAAAGCATTATAAACTAGATTTCCAAACAAATCCAAACAGATATAATGTAATAGGTATTACTTCAACTTAATGACTGAAAAATGCCCTAAAATTTTGGTTTGTACAATTCATGTAGACACTCCCCCCTTTTGATATCAGTGTATCGTCATAATTACCCTTACAACGATAAGTTTTGGGATAAAGGCCACGGTCTGAATTTTTACACAGTATGTAATATTTTGGTTCTCTTGCTACAAAGCTTGGATTCGGACAAAAAAAGCATTATAAACTAGATTTCTAAACAAATCCATACACATACACTTTAATATGTATTACTTCAACTCAATGATTGATATATACCCTAAATTTCATGTTTGTATGGTTCATGTATGCATGTTTCCCCCCCTTTTGGTTCTGTCTAATTAAGAAAGAAACATGTCAAATTTGTACGTAATTATAAGTAAAATTTTTTATTTGGTTTTATTTACTTAAAAATCTTATTTTGTTACGACAAATTAATTATTTATGAATTCTTAATTAATTACATTCATTCAATAAAAGCTCAATATTATTTATGTAATTTTGATGAGAAATAAGTATCTATTCAATAATTCTTAAATTAATTATAAAGCTTGTTTATTTATAACTCCAGTTAAAATAATTTGAATTATTTTAATAGAAAGATATTGGTTTTATTAATTAAGAATGTTTAATTGTGTAGGAAATACATCAAGTTACAAATTCTAATTGGGTTACTTTGAAAGTCCTCATTTAATCATGACATCCAACCTTTATTGTAAGAAATTCTAATATGATTTAATTACTTGATTAGCTGACAATTGTTTGATTATACTCATCATCATCCTCATCCTCAAGTTATTGACTAAATATGAAGTAGATGAGTGGAATTTTATACAACCTAAGTTCAAGATCAGGTTATAATAAATTGATGTGTTCTGGATTTTTGGGGCCCGACAAGGGCATTTTAGGAAATCTTAAATTGAAAGGGGGGTTTTCGTAAATGTTCCAAATCCGTAATTCTCTTATTTATAGCTAGGGCCGGCTAGGGATGTTTTTTTACGGAAAATTGTGGAAGAAAACCCTTAGTAAATTTGTCCACAGATAACTAGTTGGAGATCTTAGGCTTTGATCTCGAATCGAAAGTTAGGAGAAAGACATCTTCTCGAATCGAGGCTAGTTATCTTGTTTTTTCAGTTTCTATTAAATAAAAATCCCCATTTCCACACCAAAACCCATAAAAATCCTATTTTATCCCAAATCCAGATCTGAAACGTATCAAATTGGTATCAGAGCTCGTCGATCAATGGCGGCTACGAGATCCGATCAATGGGATTGAATGTTCGCTCAATTCGTGGAAGGCCTAGATCAGAAGCTTGCGGCGCTCGCCGAGAAGATTAATTCAAAGCAGCGGCTGAAGATGGATCCGGCAGCGAAACATGATCTTAACGAAAACTTAGATCTAAAGGCGGCGAGGAGTTCAGATTGAGCGAAAACTAAGATTCGAGGTTAAAGGCGACACCTTTCCGCGAGGAGTTTCATTTCCAAGGTGGTCTGGTCCCAGATTTGAAGATTTCAAGCGTAAATCTGCCAGATTCAGAGCAAAATGCGGTGGTGAAAAATTTAGATTTGAACAAAAACCCAGATCTGGGGCTAAAGATGATGGCTTCAGAAGAAAAAGAAGAGAAAACAAGGAAACAACTCTTTCAAGAGTTGAGAGAAGCCCTTGAGGAAGAAAAGGCCGAGGAAGCGACGGAGGAGGTAAGAAAAGTTGCGGAACTTTCAGATATGGGGAAGACAAAGTTATACGGCGAAGATTTGAAGCCCGACGAACCAGATCTGATCTCGACGAGCCGCGACGACTCACCACCTGTGGCGGCGGCCTTCCCCATAGCCGCAACATCTCTGGTGAGCCCCCAGAGGGCATCTCCAGCCCCGACGAGCCCCAAGGGGGCATTGGCGAGAAGATCAGAGCATCAGATGGCGGCCACGAGGACTTTCGAGCGTCGCCGGTGAGGTTTGGCATCGCCGCCGCCGCCACCACCCACGGGTGCGTCCGGAGGAGACGAACACAACGGGCTGAAAATCACCGTCATTGGATGCCGGAGCCGCAAGAAAACACGATCGGCGGTTTGATCCAGTCGATCCCAAGTCGCAGCTACCGGCTCGAGCCAGCTCAGCCGAGCTGACGGCTCGAGCCAGCTCAGCCGATGAACAGTGCAATATTTCATTATTTCTGGATTTTTGGGCGATTTTCTTCAGATTTTCAGTGCGGCTTCCGTATTTTGATTATTCCGGGCCCGTTTGAAGTCCAAATTCAGAACGGAAAGAGTCATGGCATGGAAAACTCAGCCACAGACACTTCTCCACTCCTGCAACAACGTTTCGAGGAATATGGAGCTCGTGGGTGGCCCTTTGATATAGGAGGAGGGGAGGAGATACGCTCCAACACTCGGAAAAGCGCACTCGTGGACTTCATGCACCACCTTGAGGACAAGTTGGTTTTCCGGGGGCAGAGTAATGATGCGTTATGGATTTTTAGGGTCCGAGAAGGGCATTTTAGGAAATCTTTGATTGAAAGGGGGTTTTCCGTAAATGTTCCTCTTATTTATAGCTAGGGCAGGGTAGGGATGGTTTATGTGCAAAATTGTGGAAGAAAACCCTTAGTAAATTTGTCCACAGACAACTAGTTGGAGATTTTAGGCTTTGATTTCGAATTGAAAGATAGGAGAAATGCCTCTTCTCTAATCGAGGCTAGTTATCTTGTATTTTCAGTTTCTATTCAATAAAAATCCCTCTTTTTCACACCAAAAACCCATAAAAATCCCATTTTTATCCCAAATTCAAATCTGAAACGTATCATAAATCTTCAAGCTTTATATAATGCTGTCTACAATATATTATAATTGTTGTTATTGTTATTTAGTACAGACATGCATCATATTTGTCTCAATGTTGTTGTTATTGTTATCTATATAAAACTCTTGAAAGCAAATAGTTTGTAGCTTGCACTATCCTTCTTTTATTCCTATTAGGGTATTCTGGGAACATACTATTAATTAGACATCAAATTAAAATTATATGAGTACATTAAATTAAAATATGAATTTATATTGTTTTTTAAATTAAACACACCCTTTTGGAATCAGAAAACATATATAGAAATTTAAATAATTTATTAATAACATTTTAGCTAAACTAATTAAGTAACTTAAATGAATAAGAAGCGTAAAATAGAAATTAATATCGCACTAGAATTTCTAATGCATGACGGAAGAGAAAATAGGCTGTGATGAGGGAATTTGGGGAAAAATTTAGAGATTTGATAAAATTTATTGTCTCACCTTGGAGATATAATAATCACCGACTCACACGTCTCGCACATGAAGATTTTTGGACCTCACACACTTGCAACAAAGCCTACTCTCGTAGTCGAATGCAAAAGATATAAATTTTGTTAAATATAAAGGTTTCATCAAATTTTCTTAATTTCTAGTCATTGAAAGATAAAATAAGGTTGAATCATGTATATATGCTTACAACTTGACTCTTCGCCCAATACATTTGATGTGTGACTAAAATAATAAAATAATAATATAATTGAAAAGACAAATTCTCACAAAATACTCAAATAAAATCTAAAAAACACTTATTCAAATCTGAATTGGACCCCATCAATCTTCCCAACTTTGAGAACTTCATCACATGAATGGTGGTAGAAATAACATAGCCAGGTGGAACAACACGATCAGTTCCATGGTGATACATGTGAATATACATGTGAATGATGAATAATAAATACATCCGACAAATGTATGTCATCAAGCTCTCATGAAATATTACTCAGTCGCATCGGGATCATTACTCAGTAGAGTTCGTCGAGAACTTATATGTTGCATGCAAAGCATCCTTATTGGTTCTGAAACGAATCTTCATGGATAAGTTTTAATCATCTCATCATACTGACGTGTTCTACAATTTTGGCCCATCAGGAGTATTTCGTAGTTTTTAGTTTTCTTGGAGGTTTTTTCCGTAATTTTCAGTTTTATGATTATTTCTGTAATTTTGTATTTTCAGTTTATTATTTATAAGGGGCTAGGAGGATTAAAGAGGGAGTCGAATATCGTATTGAAACTTGAGAGAAGAGATTCTTTTGTAGGACGTTGCAGTTTCGCATCAAATAGAAGCTTGGGAGAGCGGTCAACCTCTCGAATTTTTATCGATTTATTAATAAAAAAATTGAAGTGGGTTTTCGAGGGCAGAGTAATGATGAGACCACACAAAAAGGACAGATCTGCAGTTTTGACCCTTTAGGGGCATTTTCGTAAATTTTGGATTTCTAGGGGTTTTTGTAGCTTTCAGTTTTAAGGGTCTCTTTGTAATTTTGTATTTTTAGTTTATTATTTATAGGGGCTAGTGGGATTGCGGATTCTCATGCTTGATTTGGTGAAGACATTTGTGAGAGGTTGAGAATTCCCTCTTTTTTTTGGGAGAGTGAGTCATCCTATAGAATTGGCGACTTGTGATAGCGGTCCATCTCTTTAATGTGACCACTATCGTTATTATTATCGGTTTTTATTAATAAAAAATTAGAACATTTCTTCGAGTCTTATCAACTATCAAGTGGTATCAGAGCATACACGATACGTGGTGGCGACAAGATCTAAGGACAAGTTCGAAGTTTTGAATGAAAAGTACGACGTCGAGATCAAAGAATTAAAGAAATCCATGTAGGAAATTATGTCAACGTTGGATAAAAGGTGGGCAACATTAGATCAAAGGTACGATGGTGTGATGCAAATCATAACACAAATAACTCAACTTGCGAATATCGCGACGACGAAGCAATTTGACTGGGTCGAGAAAAACGTAATTTAGTGCAAAAGGCGCCGTCTTTGAACCAAAAATTACAAAAACGCTCCTAATAGACCAAAATTGCAGAACACATCACATACATAATTGCAAATTTTTATAAATTTCTATATAATTTAGTAACAGATTTTTGTGTATCATTGTTAATTATAAGAACTTCATAAGTCTTAAGATGCAAAGCGATCAAATACTATGCAAAATGCTTGAGAATGCACTAGGAATGTGATCAAAACCTAATTGTAATCACAGGATGATGAATCTGAGTTAGTGCTTACTATGGATCATCCTATTTTTTTAATTTTCAACTATACTTTTAGGTCTGCAAGAGGTTAACACAATTCTATTTTCTCGAAATAAGAATATGTATGTGTTGGCTTTTCAAGACTGCATAATATGTAAGTCATATAATTAAGGCTTACCTAGCAGATTATGTGTAGCATCCATTGTTATGATATCATACTTGATTTTATCCTAATGGTTCAAAAACTGGATATGCACTAGACTCTTAGTTATTGCAATTTTTTATTAAGGCTTACCTAGCAATTTTTTATTAAGGCTTACCTAGCAGATTATGCACTAGACACATCACATACATTCATCTTGATATTTCTGAGATTCCAATTAAGTTTTGTTTTGATCTCTTTGCTTTAATCTTCATTTTTAGATCAAAAAGTTTTCCTTAGCCACATTTTCTACACATAAAGCTTCAACATATTGGCTATAGGAAGTTGTAAGAAGTTCATCTTCAAAGAGAGGTTTGTAAATCCACACTTGGTGTGGTGGTAAGTGTTGTTTGGTTGTATTGGTTGGTTGTGAAAAGCCTCAAGTGTTGAGGTCCTCACGTGGTGTGGTGGTGGTTTGTTATATTGTAAATTCCTACCAAGTGGAGTTAGGTGATTGTAGAAGCATTCTCTTTTGAGGCATGTTGCTCTCTTGGTGGAGAGTTTGATAGTGGAAAAGCCCAATGAGATTGAGGACTGGACGTAGCTTACAAGTGGGTGGAACAATATAAATCCTTGTGTTTGTATTGTGCTCATTGTCTCTTTTTTCTTTACTTGCTCATTTGACTTAATTTCTGCTGCACATTTCTTATTACAAGTAGCTTATGTATTGATTAAGTATTTAAGAGGTAACTCTCTTAAGAGATTTAGGCATAACTAGATGGTTTAGTTTTTGTTTAGTATTAATTTTAAAGAAACACTAATCATCACTCTCTAGTGTTTGCTTGCCATCTACGAGATCCCAACATAAACAACATTGGGTAACAACATGTGAGTTATCATTAACCCATCTAACGCTGTAAGGCTGCGGGCGAGGTTCAGTTTTAGTCTCATATTTTCCTTAGCTAACTTGAACACTAAATTTTTATATCAACTTCGTCAATCATTACTTTAAAAGATTTATCTTCAATTTTGACATAGATAAAGAAAATATTTATCATTCACCAATCTTTTTAACCATAGGTGTAGTAGCTAAACAACTAATAACATGCAAACATGCATTTGATTCCTCTATATCATCATCTAATATCTATTCTAATTTAGCGTGTGACGTTATCTCACCTAAAGTAATAATCAAAATTATCATCTTGTTTCATATTATTTTGATTTCTATTATTCCTATTTCTAATCATACATTCCTATTTCTAATCATACATTATTAGGTTCATCGTGAAACATGCTTTGTGTTTTATCCTTAAAAGTTCGTTCTTTTGTCAACTTATTTTCTAAGGCTGTTAGGCGATATCCTATTTGGTTTATGTCGGCTTTAAGTTCTAAGTATATGTTTTGAATTTGATTTTCGAACATCTGGATTGAGCTATCCTCCATATTTGATCCTAGGATTTTACTACTATGTAACATCATGCAATGTCAAATAGTCGCACGAATGTTCATGCATGATTTTAATATAAACTATATGTGTAAACTAATTATGCAAATAAATAAAATGAAAATTATAGGGTTTAAATCTATATGCTGAAATGCAGTTCTAAATATGCTAATGCAACACATAAATTGAGACTAGAAGATTATGCAATTATTAATGATATCAATTAATTTAAACAAAATTATATAGAAATTTTTTCAAAATTAAACAAGTATAGATTTGATCGGATTAAATGTTATTTGGATTGGAGAGTAGCTTGGAAGCACCACATAAGATTGTTAGGCTTATAGAGATTTAATTTAGATGATCATGGTCAAAAATTTTATGTGAAAAGCTTAAAAATTGCTGAAAATAACCAGAATATGCTTAAAATATTGCAAACAATCCGAATAAAAATCTTAAAAATAATGAAACTCCATGTAGTAGCTCATGCTCGGTTTGGTTAACGATTAGTCAAAGTCATTGACTTGTCAACGTCTTAGTCGGTTGGAGTCGGCTTGGTTTGGCTCCGCTTTGGCTCAGTCAGTTCAGGCTGAGCCGATGAACAATATTGGTTTAGATGCATCTTGGTTGGCTTGGGTCGAGTATATGAATGTTGTTGATGGCTTGAGATCGGCGTGGCTTGTCTACACGACTTGACGTTGAAAATTGTTCGACAGTGCTGTTATAGCTAGTGTTGTTATAGTTGTTACTATAACATATTAACATCGACAATAAAGTTTATTGAATTTGCTAGCATTTCTCGTTGAGTTTGGTGGCATTGGATGTAGAGGAGAATGGAAAAGGAAATGGGGGATGTGGTGTGGCCTGTTGATGTCATGATTGGTGACAACATTACTATTCATCGATGGCGATGTGACTGAGGGCTGTGATGGGGGTTTCTGATATTGGAGATGGTGGCGATGGTAGTTGTTGATGACGAATGTGATGATGGAGATGAGTGGGGACGACAATGGCGAAGAAAGCGGTGGTTATACTCGGGTTAGGGTTTGAAGGGGGCGACGCTAAATAGTAAATTTTGTCTTTTTTGAATTCTTTTACTTTTGCTTAGGTTATTCTTATTTTTCTCTTTTTTTCTAAAAACCAAGTAAAAGTAAAAGTAAAAGAAAAAAGATGCCGATGATGAAACGAAAGAATTAAAAAGCATCAAAACTTGGTTTTGATACCAAACGTGACACATTACAGAAGAAAAAGGGGATCGTGGTGGGGGAATTTGGGGGAAAAATTTAAAAATTTGATAAACTTTCGTATTTTACACCCTAAAGATATGATAGTTACAGACTTTTACATGTCATACATGGAGATTTTTTAACCTTACATCCATGCAATCAAAGCCAATTTCGCACTCCAATGCAAAAGCATTAAATTTTTTGCGAACACAGTTCACATCAAAATTTCTTAAATTCTATTCACTAAATAATAAAATAAGTTTGAGGCCTTTATATAAGCTATAACTTGTATCTTTTTCTTTTTATACATCGGAAAGAATGAATCAAACCCTTGACCTCTCACAAGAGAGATGACGAATCCCACTAAGCCAATTGACTCGGGTAACTTGACTCTTCTTCTAATACATCTGATTTAGGACTAAAATAACAAAATAAGTATCAAAATCTCACAAAATACTCAACCAAAAATAAAGGCAACAAATTTATTTTATTTTTTAGTGAATATAATTTAAGAAATTTTGATGTAAACTGTGTTAGCCAAAATTTAAAAAATAAAATAAGTTTGAGGACGTTATATATGCTTACAACTTGACTGTTCTTCTGATACATTTGATTTAGGACTAAAATAACAAAATAAGGCTAAAAATCTCACAAAATACTTAACCAAAAATAAAAAAGATTAAAATAACTCGAATAAAATCTAAAAAGGACTCAATCAAATCGGATCCCCATCAATTTCATTCTATTTGAAAAGGAAACATAAATCAATTGTAATGCATATTCATAATAAACTAGAATGCACTCCACTTGACAGGTATACATATTAGAACGAATTCTTAATTAATTAGTAGGACATACTCCTACTAAGTTAGAATTTCAATCTCATAGTTTTTAAAAAAATATTAAATCAATGGTTTACATAGCTGATAGTTCCTCCTTCATGTGCAAGTCACATGTCTAAAACTAAGATACATAAAAAAGACACATATCGACATACAAAATGCATATGCATGCATGCACATGTAGGGATAGAGATTCAATTTGAAATTGATATAGAGTTTTTTTTTATTTTAGATTTTAGATGCCGATAGAGTTTAAGTCTATTGAGTATTCTAATTATTTTGAGTTTTTTGGTTATATTATGTAAGATAGAGTTCCATTTATTTTGAGTGGTGTTGCTATTTTAGAGTTTTAGTCCCATATTAAATGTGATTTTTGAAATTCAAGTTGTAAGTCTATATAAAGGGCACAAACTTATTTATTTTAGATAGATGAATGAAGAATCAAAGTTTTGATGTGAATGTCTAATTTCTATATAAATATCAAATCTTTTGCATTGGTGTGAGAGTGGGTTTGGTTGTTGTTAGATCCATGCACGGCTAAGGAGGGGAGAAATTACTTGATGGGCCTGTGCCCAAACCCATGCGGGTTTACACCCGACCCTCTTTTTTGTACTTGCCCGCCCCGAGTCCTCCTTGGAGTAGGATTCCCCCTCCCGCCCCGAGTCCTCCTTGGAGTAGGATTCCCCCTCCCGCCCCGAGTCCTCCTTGGAGTAGGATTCCCCCTCCCACCCCGAGTCCTCCTTGGAGTAGGATTAGCCGGACTAGTCCTACTTGGTTTAGGATTGTCATGGTTTCTATTATAAATAGGGGGTAGCCTTCTCTTCTTTTCTCATGCTTAATATTGGAGAGAATTCTATTAAGCGTCCTAGGAGTAGTTCTAGATCTAGACGAGTGCGGACGTCCTCTAGGCGTCTTGGGAGGAGGGCACACCTCTTTTGTGCTCAAATATCTTGTTCTTCTTTATTATTTTGCTATAAAAATCGGATCGTTGGTTGGTTCCTAACATTTTGGTATCAGAGTGCGTGACGATCCATGGCGGGAATTGAAGGGGTAAAGAAATCGGTTGACGAATTGGTGGAATACATCGAGCACATGAAGGCAAGACAAGCAAAGAACGACGAGCAATTTGCAAAAATCATGGAGCTATTGACGGCGCGCATCCACGACGGCAAAAACCCTAATTTTGGGCAAAAGACGTCACCTTTGGAGGAGAAAAGCCCAGATCTAGAAATTTCAGATCTGAAATTTTCAGATCTAGATCTGAAATTTTCAGATCCAGATCTGAAGGCGACAGAGGAAGAAGAGAAAATTTTTAGATCTAAAAATTTCAGATTTGAATCCGATGGCGGTGAAAATCCAGATTTAAAGGCGGTCGCGGAAGACGAGGACGAGTCCCCAAGGCGAGCAAACCCTAGCCGTCATCTCAAGAAGGCGGACACGCCCTCTGCAGAATTTCTGCAGGGGTTGGCCGCCCTGCAGAAATTCTGCAGGGGTCACAGGAGCCCCTGCAGGGCCCGGCAGGGGCCCGGCAGGCCCGGCAGGCCCTGCAGGCCCCTGCAGGGGCCTTGCAGGCCATGCAGGCCCCTGCAGGGGCCTTGCAGGCCATGCAGGGCCCTGCAGGAGCCAAGGAGCCCGTGCAGACTCCTGCCGTGGCCCTGCAAGGCCCGTCAGCCCCTTCAGCATCGACGACAGACCCTCCGATGTAGCGGACAGCAATTTTTCAACTTTCTGGGCCCAAAACAGCGAGCATTTGAGCTTCTGGGAGGGCGGCGTGGGCCCCAAGGCCATTGGTTTTCAGTTCAAAGTCTTTCAGAGCGTCAACATCTCAGTTTTGGATATAGATGGCCTTCAGATCTGACTGGTGGTGACCGTGGCTTTTATCTAGGCGTTGATGAAGGTGGTGGAGACCAATCTCATCCTTTCGATCCGGGAGGAGACATGCAATACGTGTGATGGATGGCACCCACACTCCATGCACCACCTTGAGGACAAGGTGGATTTTCAGGGGCGGAGTAATGTTAGATCCATGCACGACTAAGGAGGGGAGAAATTACTTGATGGGCCTGTGCCCAAACCCATGCGGGTTTACACCCGACCCTCTTTTTTGTACTTGCCCTTTCCGAGTCCTCCTTGGAGTAGGATTCCCCCTCCCGCCCCGAGTCCTCCTTGGAGTAGGATTCCCCCTCCCGCCCCGAGTCCTCCTTGGAGTAGGATTAGCCGGACTAGTCCTACTTGGTTTAGGATTGTCATGGTTTCTATTATAAATAGGGGGTAGCCTTCTCTTCTTTTCTCATGCTTAATATTGGAGAGAATTCTATTAAGCGTCCTAGGAGTAGTTCTAGATCTAGACGAGTGCGGACGTCCTCTAGGCGTCTTGGGAGGAGGGCACACCTCTTTTGTGCTCAAATATCTTGTTCTTCTTTATTATTTTGCTATAAAAATCGGATCTTTGGTTGGTTCCTAACAGTTGTCTGGACGAGGGATCCGAAAAATCTTTACGTACGAGGCGTGTGAGTCGATAATCATTAGATCTCTTGGGTGTAAGATCCGAAAGGTTATCAAATTTCCAACTTACTTCTTTCCTAAATTCTCACTATATCTCTTCTCGCTTCCGTCAAATGTCAAACTTGGTTCCAGAGCCCAAAACTTAGTTTGTTTTCGTCTTTTATTTTTCTTTTCCTCATAAAAAAATCTTTTTTCTTTTAGATAAGTTCTAGATAAAAGTTAAAAAAATCTTACCTTTTCTTTTCTTTTCTTTTTATCTTTTTCCTCGTAAAAACAATCTTTTTTCTTTTTGTTAAGTTTTAGATCAAATATTTAAAAATCCTATTTTTCTTCTATTTTCGTCTTTTTCTTTATCATCCCATCTTTAGGATATTAGATTCAAAAACCCTAATTTTTTTCGTCATCTTTTTCCATCATTATAAAAAAACATCCTTTTTTCCTTTTCCCATCCTCCAATTAGATTTGGATTTTAAAAAAAACCGAGATCAAAAATTTAAAAAAATGGCATTTAAAAAAGAGTGATAAAACATCAAAGAAAAAGAGAGATAAAAATTAAAAAAAGAGATCAAAAAATCAACAAAAAGAAAAAGGTAAAAAATTCAAAAATTTTTACTGTCCTCGTCGTCCACGTCTGTCTTTGTCGTCGTTACCCCCAGAACTATTTATCTTCCATGTGATATAATATGAAGAAATGATTAAAGAAGTTTATAAATATGAAAATATTTACTGATGTTGATGAAGATTTATGTGAAATTGGTGCTCATGTCAATATCATTAGTCTGCCTACAACTTTTGAAGATGAGAAAATTGGCGTAGGACCAGTATCTTTTATACCTACATCAACGTACGCGAACCTGAAATGTGACCTAATCGACGAGAACATGAAATGTGACCTAATCGACGATGCTATAAGTCTGAAGCGGAGAGTCAAAGGCCAAAAGAAGGAGATAAATGAAGATAATTTAGCAGGTAAAGACCATCCACTCTACGACCTGCACCAATCTTCTTGCCGGTCTGATCCTGCACAATACACGAGAAAAACATGAATATAATTGTGCAACCAGCATTAGCTAATTGACTGACAGAAATTAGGTTCATTGTTAATTGTGGAATATGCAAAACAGAGGATAGGGTTAGACTACTAGATGGATGAGAGATAGAAGTGATATCACCTACTAAAGTAACAGGACGACGAGTACCATTGGCTGAATGAATATATAATGGCGAAGAAACAGATGAACAATTTGTAAGAACAGATTTATCAAAAGTCATATGATGTGAATCACCTGAATCAAGTATCCATTGAGTAGCAATGCGAGAGTTTGTAGACAAAATTCTGTCAGCAGAACTGGAAGAAGCTTCACTGAAACCGACTTTCTGTGTAGCAGTTGATAAATAGCCCAAATTAGCCGAGAAAGTCTTTTGGATGTTAGAGCAAGATCTGGATGATGTCCCAGAAGGCATGAAATCAACGACAGGAGGTGGTCCAAGAATCGAAGGCCGAAAAGCAAATGATGACATGATTATTTGACCAGACTGTGGTCACTGAGCTCAAAAGCACCTGTCTTGACTGAAGCACTCCTATTTCAAGAACCAGATTGGCCCTCCGTCACCTTATTCGTTAGCTGCTCAAATCCAGGTGCATTGGAACCTCATCAAGAACTACCAGATCACTGCTAACAAGCTCGAGTCTGACATACAACACAAAGACTCGGAGACCGTGTCCCTTCAAGCCCATCTTATGGAGTCTGATCACCAGAACTGAGCTTTAGAGTCTAGACTCTATCCTGATAACGAAAGAAGAGAGAAGGGAGTGACAGAGATCTAATCTGGGAAAAAATCAAGAGAAATTATTTTCCTCAAAATTTGGCGATCGCTTCAAGATTTCTTAATGAATCGAGGTGGCTCAGGCGATCTAAGCTTCGATTTTTGGCCGGAGAGATTCGGTCTGAGGAACGACAAGCTGGATGAGGAGCTTAGAGTGAGTGAGATCTGTGGTATTGATGAGAGGATTAGATAGAGATAGAAGATGATGGATATGAATCAAGAAGTGAGGAGAGGGTCGATGGTGGTTGTCAACATCCACGGTGGCGACGGGGTCTTTCGAGGAGACGACCTCAGCAGAACACGAATCTAAAGGATTTTTTTGTGAGGGGAAAAAGTTTTGGGGAGTGGATCTGAGGTCTCGATTCCTTAGATCAGTTGCTTGCTGGGAATCGATTAGGGTTTTTGCTGAGGCTGAAAGCTTCAGTTTTTGATCTTGCGATGAGCGCCAAAGGAATAAGTCTGGAATTTTGGGCTGCAATTAGGGCTTTATGCTTTTGGGCGTTTGAGAAAGAAACCGACAGACGAGAACGACAACCAAATAAAAAACAGGAAGGTGCATAGAGGGATGATGATTTTCGATTGCGAGCTAAAGGGGTTCGCGAGGGGAGCTGGGGTGGGGTCATTTGCAGTGGGTTCACACGCTCGCCGGTGGGTGCTTGCCGGGGGAGGCTGGGGTGCTTGTAGTGGGTTTCTGTATGAGAGGTTTGGACGGATGATTAGATTAAGATCTAATCTAAGTCAATGAACCTGTCTCTGATACCATGTTAACTTGATTTGAGGAAGAAAAATAGTTTCATTTCACTTCATAATGCTTACAAGAGAAGCCCATATATAATACAAAAGTCATTATTGAACATAGAAGCCTAAGAGACACATACGGGAAACGAAAAGGCAAACATATTAGCCTAAGGGACACACAATAACCAATAATAAATATTTATCTTAACAGTACGGAAAGGCAGCATGCTCAATGCTCATATTGATCGAGTGAACTGGCATAGATAATCCATTAAATCTGCAGCTAAGTTGCATATTCATCTTTGCATATTTATCTACTTAGCTTCAGGTTGTATCTTCAATGATGCTGTGTACCTTTATTGTTAGATATTGTTACTTATTCCATATTTATCGTTCTTGCGAGATACATTAATTGTTAGATATTGGTACTTATTCCATCATTACTAATATTACCATGACTCGGTCACCGTGGCACTACCAATATAGTTACAATAGTAGTGGTAATGTAGCAGTGGAGCATTTGTAAAATGAAAGTTTCATTTTTGAAAAGGAAAAAGAAGAGAAAACTAGTATGGTTGGAGTCATGATTTATGTACTAAGAACAAAAAGAAGAAGAAGAAATTCTATGATATAGAATATTAAAAACTAAATTAAATTATTGAACAATATATACCTATGGAAGCTAATCAAATTTTCAAGTATGGCTGTGGATGAACAGTGAGCTATGGTTTGTTCAAAGGAAACACAAAGTCTGATCTCTAGCAGGTAAGCATGAAAGCTAATTCTCCAACTGGAATTGTTAGTGTTAAGGTAGCTTGATATGCATTGTTAACCCACAACCCAAGAACTTAAAGCTTTTAGGTAGAGTGGTTTTCTGATATCAGAGAACAAGGTTGCAAGAGGCATCGTTGAAACATCATTAAGTTAAAATACATATTTTGATCCTCATATGGTTTGCCTTTCTAAGCAAGTTCCATGGGAGACACATGCACATGAGCGTAGTATGAAGATGTAAGTTAGGTTGATATATAGTGTCAGTCTACCGTCTAATAGCTTAAGTTTTTGGGTGAAGTGGTCTGCTAACAGGAACCATTATTAAATATACATTAAATTATTATCAAATATAAACTACAAAATTAAATTTCTGGAGAATATAATGATTAAATCGAATCACATGTATACGGATGCCTTCAGATGTAGTTTTGTGATAAGGTTAAAGATGTAGTTTTGTGATAAGGTTAAAAAAATAGAAGTCCAAATCCCCAGAAGGTATGAGTTAGAGATAATTCTTCCCTAATCAATGATATGATAACATGGGACAATCTGATGAGAAGAATGTGGATCCACTCTTATCCCTAAGCTGCTTTTAAATCTAGAAGTTAAGTTATGCTGATTAACTGGATTTTGAAACTAAGGAATGTCAATGCATTTGGAATGGTGTTTTGTGGAAAGTTCAATTCTGTGCGGGACTAGCTACTGGGACTTGTAATGTTATGCGAAAGTTAGGACACTTGAAAAGTTAGATGGAGAAGGGAGGGGTCATCAGGGAGGAAATGCAATCCAAGTAACTAATGTCGCAAATGAAGTGCATTCAACAAAGCAGGACAAACTTCGAAGGATTGGAAGGACGGTGGTCCCTGAGTGGCCCTTACACAATTCCCAATGTATGAATGTAACAAGGATTAAATTGATGACATATATGCGTCACATCTGGTTTTTAGATATTGATATGTAGGACACTTCTCCCAACAGGAAATTGCCATGTCCGACACACCTGGAGACGACACACCCATTGGTGTCCAACGCTTAGGAGTGTGCATTATGAATATGCACATTGCTATTATTCTTAAAGATATGTACCACATGAAGTATGTACCACATGAAGTATGTTGTGCCTGCTTTCGACAAAAAAAACTATTGTTTTAAGGACCATTCTACGAAAATTAAGTTCTTTTTATATGAATATAAACCCAATTTTTATATTGATATAAGCTGAATACTTATATAGAACTATCATAGTGTCTAAAGGTTCAGTAATACAGTGTTCGACACTCCCTTGTCCGTGTTTGAGTGCGACCCTCGTTTTTCTACAAGTCATATCATTTAGGCCTTTATTTTTCTTATGATGTATTTATTATTAGTAAAATTTCTGCCATGCAGACATTCATATTTCGTACATGTTGACCCTTTCTTTGAAGCATTTAATGTTGATACTATTACATCAATTCATATTTGAACATACATTACATTGTGTTGGCTGGGCATGCGAGTTGATTTTTACTCACATTATAGACATTTATATGCATCACTTTTGGGTTCTTCATACGCTAAATGGTTCTATCTGAAGATTAATCTGCGTGATTCCCCCTTTGCAGCGACGACCAGATGTAGACCTTGAGGGAAACAACAAAGTGGTGAGTGACTATTTTCTACACTATTGCAATCACCTTGGTCCACCATTTTGAATATTACTGTCTTTGTTCGCAATATTTTTGTTTATAGAACTTAATGGTTTTATGGTAGTACAATTTTTAAAGAGTTCTTAAGTATTACCATTGTCCTTTAGAATTTAAATTTAGTTATGATGGTAATGTTCTTGTTTTTGTACAATATACTTTACTTCAATACAGTTTATGAAATATTAATTGCAAAATGACCTCTTGTTGTTCTGAGTACATGGGTAAAGAAAGTGTGAGAAGCTGAAGTATTTTTGCTACGTGATTCCTGCACAAACTATCATAAGATTTAGCTACTAATGGTCTTGCTTCCATGCTTGAGATAATGACTTCAGCAGCATATTGTCACGCCCCGCTTCTTCATATGGGACAAGGCGAGATGGGTACATGATGTAATTAAAATACATCAATTGTAAAATGTTGGAAACAAAAACAATCTCATGTATGGTTGGATTTTCTCAAACAGACAAGACAAATGATTTAAACATTATTACATTAAGATTTCAATATATCAGAACATAATGCCATTGGACTCATAAGGTACGAAGGTCGTTACAACCTCTTAATACATTAAAAATGAAAGTACTAAAACATACCAAAATAAAATGAAAGGCATGAATTACATTGGAATGAAAATGCAAAGTAACCGAAATGGGATTGCGTGGTTCGCTACTGACGGGCAGTATAAGCATCAAGCTTTCATACAAGGTTGGTTTCCCAACTATGATAAAATATAATAATAGCAACGATAGTAATATCAACATGAAATATAAGTACCAACTATAAGGTCGTCATGGGAGAATCATAAGGATACATATCCAATACAATAAAGAAGGCAAGCATGGCAAATCGATGGCTATTAACTAATCATCGTCTAGATGCCATCTACAATATCGTAATGTGTCCTAACCTTGTACTGTACTCATGACCGATGGTACCTTATGCAGCATCACCACTGCATCATGGTGCTAGTCTAGGCTAAGTATGGTCAAGAATGGTAATTAAATACAATCAAATGTAGTCAAGTACGGTAATAGATGAGTGATCTTCAGTCGCTCCCAGATCCTATGTGATCATGAGTTTTTCCAACCCAGTGTACCATTACAGTATCATAAACTATGTGATAACTGATGCTGTAGGTAGCAAAATCGGTGATTAAGTGTCAAGTACTATGTCATGAACTGTGAATATGTATACCATCTGGTGCAGTGGTCATGAAGCAAGTATAATGACAATTACTGTGTCATGAGATACTAAGCATGATCATGAAATCAAGTGCAATAGACATGTCCTAATTATCTGACTTTAATTAATTACACATATTTAGCAATAGAAATAATAGAAATAAGCTTGGTACGTGTAAATTACAAAAGCAATGATCATGTGTAAACATTGTTTAAGGATTATGTAAACTTACTACCATATCGTTACCTTTTATTATATTTTATCTTGTAAGTACAAACCTGTCAATACATAATGATGGAAAGACTAATCCTTACGAGTTAGGGACATCAATTACAGGACATGCGTAGCATATCATAGCATGAAGAGAGACAGTCTCCATATCCCAACCCAAATAAGGGTTGAATGGCCTATATTTAATAGCATATTGTGACTAGACCTATGCTTTAAAGGACCATTAATAATAATATTCGTAATGCTAGGTTATCATGTAAATCAGAGGCATGCTATACTAATAAGAAACATGTACATAATCATTTCCATAATCAAATCAAATCATCCAATATAGCCTAAAATTCAATAAAACATGGTTCAAGTCGTGTCTAGGGCATCGCCCCAAGTCAAGCAATGTGACTAATCATCTATGGATTAATTACATGTTTTGAAATAATCTGCATGATCTGATGCACCATGTGACAGCGAAAGGTCCAATCCATTAAAGGGTCAGAATCGGTAGAAACAATATTGCCCCATAATAGTATCAACATGAAGCAGACATCCCCAAAATGATATAACTGAGCTAACACTAACCAACACGAGGCTATACAGTAAGTAACAGTCCCTGCAACGGGTCAACTGGCTAAGCGAGAGCAACAAGGAGCAGGATATGGGACATGGATACCGATAGAGATCCAAAGGAGCTAACAAAAAAGGCAACAAAGATCAAATAACAAGAAATAGCATAGGAAAAGGCAAAACCCAAACAACAGAAGAGTAGAAGGAACAGAACTAGAGAAAGTCTATAGTTGGCAGATCCGAACCCTTAACAGCCACAAAACATCCAAACCAAAATAAACGAAAACAGTATGGTCCATTACTACCAAGGAAACTCCAGCTGAAAATAATAAAGGGTAAACAGAGACCAACAACACAATGGAAAGGTAAAATCAATGCAACAGAGACCCAATCGTTATAATAATTCCATACCGAAAATCAACGGGAACCCTTCAAGCACAAGCCCCAAAAATCACCCATCAAGATCAACCAAGCTTAAGAAACTAATTCAAATAAAATAATTAGGAAACACATGCTTAATCACCAGAGAAGGGGAGAAGAAAAGTCAATGCAAATGCTATCTCACCATAGTGAACTGCAGCTGCGGTTGTCGCCACTGCAGATCAGAAAGAAAAGAGCGAGAGAGTGAGATATCTGACCAGGAGAGATCAGAGATGATGAGAGAGAGGGAGAGATGAGACCGGGTTGATTAAGGCTAGGGTTTACAAGGAGATGTAGAAGGGGTTTACGGGTAGGGAGAGCTATAAGAAGAAGGGAAGTCTGACAGGTGGAGGGCTTTTTTTTGGGGGGGGGGGGGGTTTCATTGAGGGGAGGTGGTAGTCGGCAATGCCGATGTGGGCAGATGTCACGATGAAATGAGCCAAGAGAGGGAAGAGAAGGGCGACGCCATGAGGCTGAGAGATAATGAGAGAGATAAAAATGAAAAGATTAGAAATTAGGTTAGGTTTTTGGTGTTATATATTAAAATGGGTCGGATTTTGGTATTAAAAGGGACATGTCGGGGTTGGGTGGGAGTTTGGGTCGGGGTTTGGGAACTGGTAATATATACAAGGATAGCGGGTTATAAGAGAGAATATGGTTAGAGGTCAAAACAAAATTTGAAAAATTTGAAAAAAAAATGAAAAGGTACCAAAATTCAAACTAATAAATTTGGAATATATTTGACATTTTAGAAACATTTTTTTATTTAAGAGCACTGTTAATGGGTTAGGACCATCAAACACATATATTTGGTCCTAGGTTTTTTTTGCCTTTTTATTGTGTTTATTTCACTACTTTCGATGTCATACTACAAACCTGATTATCTTTCTGCACACTTAAGAATATAATATATTCATCTCTCAAATTAGAGTTTTGAATAGTTGTGAAGTCTCTTTCAAACTATGTCTGCCAAGTAATTCTTACTAGGCCCTGTAACTTTCCCATTTTCTGAAGTATATAGCAGATCATTATAGGTTTCCGAGACGATGCACAATTTTAATTATTCCACTGTAATGTTAATTTCTGGTGTCGGTAAATCTAATCAAATGCTTGTTTCTGTTGCCGACCGTCCTGATCAAACCTTCTGTTAAGGGGGTTTTATGTATATATAAAATTTGTCTTGGCCACCTAGGGGGGTAAACCTTTGCACTTCAAAAAAACATGCATATATGATCATTTTAGTAGGCAACACAGAGCTGAGAGCATGTCATGTGATTGCTTCAAAAGAAAAAAAGCCTCACTGATCGTTTTATGAGGCAACAGAGAGCTGTGCAGAAGTGATGCACAAAATCGCACTTGTGCCAGGCTAGACCACTCGTGGGCACACTATTAATCAAAATTGAATTCTAAGGAAATTTATAGCGGCTTTAAGTTGTACCATTCCCTAACTGCACTGGGCAATTTTATGTCTGGTTCCTGTATTTGGAAAAGTTTTCTGGGTCCTCAAAAAGGTTCTTTCATCTTCCGGGAATTACTTGGGAACTGTTTTCAGGGCTCCTTGCTTTCAGTCGGCCTTATTCTGGATCATTTTATCTGTTTCTATATGTGCACATGATGTCAGCCTCTGTGACGTGCATAACATTAACTCCCTTTCAAGGGCACTTGCGGATGGATTTTGTAGTGGAATATTATAGGGAAAGATTTGGTTGTCTTGACTGCGGAAGACTGTAGCAATGTTAGGAGAATTCTAGATTCACCATATACATTGTCCTTGTGTCATTTATGAACTAGAAAGCTATTGTGTGTTTGTGGCAAACTTAAAAGGTTCTCCGATGGGACTTACCAGAGGTGGCAGTCGAAGCATGGACAGGATGCGGCAAATGCAAGCAGCTGAACCAGATGGCAAAATTGTAATTTTGAGCATGGGGGGGGGGGGGCAATTCTGTAATTCTGAACAAATCATTCCATTAAATATGCGGGGGCTAGGGTTATGAGATTTTATGGTGAAACTGATGAGAATTGATAGATAATAGGTGTAGAACCCTAGATTAGTGGGAAGGTTAAGCATTTCTCTCGAATTAAAGGCTAGGTGATCCGTCCTCTTCTAGAAAGAGTCCATTATCTTGTTATTCCACTACATATCAATAAAAATCCTATTTTATCCCTCAAATCCCTAGAGAATCCTATCAAATTGGTATCAAAGCAGTTCGATCTTAGTGGCGGCTAAAAAAGCTGATCCCTTAGAAGAGAAATTTGAAAGGTGGAGTTTCTCAAGAGAAAGATAGATGAACAAGACTAAGCGATGTAGGCAAAAGTGTCGTCGATGGAAACATGGATGAAAGCGTCAATGGAAGCCCTAGTGGAAAAAATTTCAGAGATCAATCGCTGCCCTTCACCCGAGGAGACGACGAAACAAGATTTGAGCAACAACGAAGACACCGACTTAGATCTAGAGCAAAAGACGAGATCTTTGGCTAATGACAAGGAGAAAGTCATCGACTCTGACGAGAGATTCCAACCGGAGACAGATTAGGGGCCTGCACGGCCCCTGGGGTGACGTAGAAAGGGGCGACAGCCCCTGGAATGATGCCTAATGAGACGGTGGCCCTTAACAGTCACATCAGGGGCTGCGCGGTCCCTGGGAGGAGTGGGGAGGACCCGACAGCCTCCGACAGCATCGCTTAAGTTGCTACAGGCCCTAGATTGGCTGCGAGGGGGCCCTAGATTGGCTGCCAGGGCCTTGCTGACCCTTGGGGAGGCCACTCGGGGTTGGCGACCTTCCGGCAGGCCGTCAAGGGACCCGATGAGCATCTGACGGGCCACCAATGACCATTTGGGCCCCGATTTGTAGGTGGAGGCCCCCTTGGGTGCGGTAGACTTTCGGATGAGTTTGACTATCACCGTGGCATCTACTAGGGCTTCAATGAGGATGGTGGAGACCCTGATTGGGTCGATGACGATTGGAGGGCCGATGGTAGGGTAGAAGGAGCCATGTTTGGGAATTTTGGAGCACAATAGAATGCCTACCAGCAGTTTCACTATAGGCAGCCTAGAGGGAGAACAAGTTAAGGGGTCTTAAGCGCTGATAGCATGGTCCGAAAGCTGAAGATGTCAATTTTTGAGGGGGCGACCCTTATGCATTGGTCTACCCTACGGAGATGTATTCTGTGGTGAACCGCTTGACAGATGAGGAAAGATTGCTGGCCACTGATATTTGTATAGAAGGAAAAGCATATTCTTGGTTTCAGTGGAGGGAGCAGATGCAACCTGTGCGTTCACATGTGGAGTTTAAGGACAGCTTGTTGGACCGATTTTGAGACACTTAGAGAGGATGTCTACATGAGCAACTCCTTGCACTTAGACAAGAGGGCACCGTCAGAGACTATAGAGAGAGATTTAAGATGCTTTCGACCTTGGTGAGGGGATCCCTGAGGCGGTGTTAGAGGGAAATTTCATGAATGAGCTCAGGACAGACATTCGAGCCGAGCTTCACATCCAGAGACCAAAAGGCCGAGTGATACTATAAAGCTGGCTCAGATGATTTAGAATAGAAATCTGGCAGAGCGACGGGCCAATGGGCCTGGGGCGGCCCCACTTTTCGTAGTCAGTCACAGTGCGTGAGGGGGCAGAAGGCACCGCCAGGAGGGTCTAGTTCAGTAGAGTTAAGAGCAGCGAGACATGATCGGGATGACAGTGCAAGCGCTGACAGAGACTGAGATGGAGAACAAACAGGCGAACTGACTGTGTTTTCCGTCGTGACGAGAAATTCATCTCAGGACATCGGTGTCGAGATCACATATTCTAGGTGTAGATAGTAGATGATGAAGAGGATGAGGGGGTTGAAGAGGAAGAGGTAGGGATTGGAGATCAAGAGAACCCTCATTTGGATGTGGCAGAGGTCTCGTTAAACTCTGTGGTGAGATTCAACCCAAATCACACCATGAAGTTCATGGGAAAGATTACAGAGCTGTATGTCATAATGCTTATAAACAGTGGGGTCACCTATAATTTCATTTTCAATAGTGGTAGATCAGCAGATGCTGCAGCTGGAGGACACATGGAGCTTTAGATTGATGATGGGGACTGGAAAGGTGGAGCGCAGTCGAGGAGTGTATCGTGGGTTTATTCTGACACTCCAGGGAATTTGGATTGTGGAAGATTTCTTATCACTTGACCTAGGCGGCACAGATGTGATCTTGGGGATTAGATGACTGTAGTTCTTGGGCGAGGCAAAGATAAATTGGAAGCTTTTGCGCATGGAGTTCTAGGAAGGGAAGAGCGGTCACGCTCCAGGGAGATCACACCGTATGCCGAACTTTAGTTTCTTTAAATATCATTGTGAAAGCAATGCAAATATAGGGAGAGTGTTCTTGGTGGTGCTACATGGCTTGGCAGGAGAGGATGTCGAGGAGTAAGACATTCCAGCAGTAGTACATCAGCTTCTGGTTCGCTTCAAGGGAGTATCTAGACGTCTTGTGGTCTCCCTCCTTCGCAGGACCCCGAGCACACCATGTCATGTGAGAGGGAGTGTCACCCATTAGCGTGAGCGTGAGGTTCTACTGATATCCCTTGGTATAGAAGGATGAGATCGAGCGGATGGATGGAGAGATGCTTCAGGCAAGAGTTATTCAGCCTGGTGTGAATCACTTTTTGAGCCCGGTCCTGCTAGTAAAGAAGAATGCTGGTAGTTGGAGGTTCTGCATCGACTATCATGTATTGAATAAGGAGACAGTTCTGGACAAGTTTCATATCTCTGTGATCGACGAGCTACTAGATGAGCTTCATGAAGCGACCGTCTTCACCAATATTGATTTGAAGTCGGGTTACCACCAGATCAGGATGCGAGCTGAGGATGTGGCCAAGACTAACTTCAAGACTCATGAGGGCCATTATGAGTTTTTGGTCATGTCTGTTAGCTTGATTAACATACCTGTTACTTTCCAGCCCCTCATGAATAAGGTATTCCATCCATACTTGCAGAGATTTGTATTGGTCTTTTTACGACATTTTGGTGTACAACCGATCTATGGAGGCGCATGCGGAGCATTTGAAGATAGTGCTACAAGAGCTGCAGAACCACCAGTTATATGCCAACAAGAAGTGCCTACTCGCAAGAATGGAGTATTTGGGGCATGTAGTATCGACGGAGGGGTGACACTTGATAAGTCGAAGATTATTGCGATGATTGATTGGCCACACACCATAACTTTGCGGGAGTTGCGGGGATTTTGGGGCTTACGTGATACTACATGAAGTTTGTTAAGGGGTATATCACTATTGTCTGCTCACTGACGGAGTAGCTAAATAAGAACTTTCAGTGGGGCGAGGAGGCGACATGAGCTTTTGAGGCCTTGAAGCGGGTCATGACCAGTGTGCCAATGCTAGCTCTTCCTGACTTCAGTCAGGCTTTTGTTGTAGAGACAGATGCTTCTGGGTATGAGTTAGGCACCGTATTGACGCATAATCAACAGCCAATGGCTTATTTTAGGCATGTTTTGACGATGAGGACTCGGCTCAAGTCCGTTTATAAGCGCAAGTTGATGGCTATTGGCTGGCAGTGCATAAACAAAGGCCTTGTTGGGTCGACATTTATTGTGCAACCAAACCATAGAAGCTTCGAATATACGTTGAAGCAGCGTATAGTTACTGAGGAGCATCCGGTGGCTATTTAAGATATTGGGATTTGATTTTGAGATACAGTATAGACCAAAGCTGGAGAATAAAACATCAAATGCTTTGTCTTGATGAGGAGAGGGTTCACAGTTGGCGCCCTTGTATGTACACGTGGTTTTGATTGGGAGCTCTTGATGCAGTAAATTAAGGCAGTCAAGGATTTAGCGAAGATTTGATTTGCATTGCTACAGGGATCAATGGAGTATCCATGCTATTCATTGGAGGGGCATCGATTGGTGTACCAGGGGCGGTTTGGCTTCCCTAAGACATTTGCCAATATCTCGAGCATATTGCAGGAGTTTTATGAGAACAGTTGGGGACATTCATTCTCAAGACTTATCGGCGCCTGTCTAGAGTTATTTTGGGACATGATGAAGAAGGACGTCACAGGGATGGTGGCTACGTGTGATGTTTGCAGCGTCACAAGTATATGGCGGCGGTTCCTGAGGGGCTGTTATAGCATCTGTCCTTGCCAGATCGAGTCTGAGAGGAAGTCATGATGGCCTTCATCGAAGAGTTGCCTAGGTCAGATGGGTGTAATTTTGGAGCCATCGGAGCTAAAAGGGGTCTGTCGAGGAAATACAAGGACCAGAGAGATGTTGATCCAATGGATGGGCTTTCTAACTATGAAGCTACATGGGAGCCATTTGGAGCCATTAAGCATGAGTTTTCAGATTTCTACCTTGAGAACAATGTGGCTCGTTTGGTGGAGAGTAATGATGGGATCATACCTTACCAGAGGTGGCGGCCTAAACAAGTGCAAGACGCAACAAATGCATGGAGCTGAATGGACAGAACTATATTTTGAGCATCAGGGGCAATTATGTAATTCTGGACAAATAAGCCCATTACATATTATGTGGGAGATATGGTTGTGGGGTTTTAGGGTGAAATTGGTGAGAATTGATAGAGAATATGTGTAGAGCCCTAGATTAGTGGGAGTTAAGCCTTTCTCTTGAATTAAAGGCTAGGAGAGCGGTCATCCTCTCAAAAGAGACCAATTATATTGTTTTTCCACTTCATATCAATCAAAATCATACTTTTATCCCTCAAATCCCTAGAAAATCCTATCATTCTTCTGTGTCGGCATTGGAAAGTTGGCATCATATCAACTACTCTTGCACATAGAAAGCATGTGCATCTAGGATTGTGATTTAAAGCTGGGAAATTTAACTGTTCCTTGATGACATGTAGAAAACTATTCTCCATAGTCTTCCCATGAATTTTGTGGCATTTGTTTTTAGCCATAAAGGTGCACTAGCTCTAATATGAAGCCCACATGGATACTGGATATGTATATGATTTGGTACATGTGTGGCGATTTAGGACAAAAACTAATATATAGACATGACATGGACACAATAAAAAGGATGCTGCATTAATTTAGAAACTAGGAAGTCTGCAACCTAATGGATTTTCTGTGTTGGGGTTTTGACAAGTAGCATCTACCATTGTACATGGAGAGCCTATTCATCTAAGGTGGTATTTCGAAGCTTGAGAACTTGACTGCTCCTGTGTGAAATATATTTCATATGGTCTTCCTCTGAACTTGCAGGGTTTGTATTAGCCTTAAGGTGCATTAACACTAATATGCGCTGCTCATGGGTACTGGATGTGTGTGTGATTTGGTGCGTATGTTGTGGTGCTATGAGAAAATTAATATATCGGCGTGACATAGATAGAAGAAAAACTACATTGTATCCATATGTGCTTGTCTTCTTGCTTTGCTTTCTTGCTAGCTAGCTACCTATGGTACTCAAAAAGTAGTATCTGCCACTTATGCACGGGTACCGAAGTACCGGTGCATTCATCTGATGTTGGTATGTCTTCTCTAGTGCAATATCCATATCATCGCATCCTCAGAAGTAGATAAACTTTAGGAATTGGAGTATTCCATCTGGTATTTTTTGCATCCTCTATTAATGCATGCGTAAAATTAGATGACACAGGGACGGTGATTTGACTGGGGAGGAGGTGGATTGAGTTCGTTGACTGGGGAGGAGGTGGATTGAGTTTGTATGAGCTTGACCAAAAGGTATCCTATGTACATGAACATTGGTATTGTATCTAAATGGGAGGTGCAAGCTCAAAATGCAAGTACATAGAAGCCTATGATGGATTACTTTGGCTATGTTCAATGATGGGTATTAGATTAGCATTCTTGGAAACAGTAAAAAAACAGCTCAGCAAGATATGATTTCTGAAAGCATTGGTCCGGTAAATTTTTTACAAAGACAAAGATTTAGTGCTTTGGCTTCTCAAAGAAAGAAATCAAATGTTTTATTCTTGACAGGTTGTTTTTGCATGATACTGAGGGGCAATTCCATGGAGTCTTTATCACACTTCATGCCTAAGGAGGTATTAGAGGACGTTTTATCAAAAATTCCAATTGGAAGTTCTATTGGTAGGGTTCCTACTTCCTATTAACGTCTCTTCTTGTTACAGGGGAAGAAAACCAATGTGTGTTTTCCTTAACAAGCACTTGCAAGATGCTCATGAGCAATTGTCCTCACTCAATCGCTTTGATAATAAAAAAAATATATCTTTTTACAAGCATGAGTTGCAATGGCATTTTATTTGGTTATAGCTTATGGTAGAGCCAATGATATAAAACATGCTCAACAAGATGTTGACATCACATGTTGCGACCACAACAGACCACAACATGTGTTCTCATGAACGAACTGTTCTGTCTGTTCGTTGATCTGCTTATTCACTCCTTACTAATTTAATTCTATTTTATTTCATAGTGATATAACTCTATTTTTGAAAATAAATTTGATCATGAATCCTCTTTTTGTTCAGTAGGCAAAAGCAAATTCTCGGGAAGATGGATTCATGAGCCTTGGCTCAAGAGGAGCCTCGTTTCCCTGAATTGATGTATAATTTCTCATTCTAATGGATTCTATTGGTAAGGCCCCAAGATTGGGTTGCCTCTCATAGCTTGCGATTACTGCGGATGGTCGCCCATGTTTTTTAGAAGGGTTGCCCATGCATTGGGTGCCATATGTGCATAGAGCTGAGGTTTGCCAGAGCCTTTTGAGAGGAAATATGAATATGCTATCTTTGCTATTGATGTGGTGTTGGTATAAAATGGGCAGTCCTTCGAAACCAGCAATTCCAAGTGTCTAGGGAAGTCCATTTTTTATTACAAAATGCACATTACTGACTATTTAACTCCGGTTCGTCTCCAGTGTGTAGTTGTTTATCTATCTCATATATTAATGTCCATTGTGTTGGATCCTGTGATTGCAAACAAAAACATTAGGGACAGGGTTGAATAATATTTAAGAAATCAAACACTAACTTTTAAAACTAATCCTCTAGTTTTCTGTGTAAGATTCAACTAGAAGAGGAATCTTAATCAAAAAAAAAATACTTTGCAAGTATGAGATAAAGAGTAACATCGGAATAATAACAAATTGCAACAAAAAGCACAAGAGAGAGCAATCACAAAGGCACAAATTTATCATGGTTTAGTCACTCCATGACCTAGTCCAGTCCTCAACCACTCTTGGTATTTAATCCATTATAAACCTCTTAAAGGAAAGAATTTACAACCACCTCAACACTATGAGGATTTTCCAACCACCTCAACACAACGAGGATTTTCAACAATCACCACCTGAATACTTAAGTATTTTTCAACCAACCAATTCCTCAACACTTGAGGATTTTCATTCGCACAACATAGAGTAAGAAATACTTACAAAACTTTTCTTGATAAAGCACAAATTATCTTGCAATATAAACATGCATAGCGGGAATGAACTAATTATGCAAAATAAAGAGAGGCAAAGAGATTGAGGGACAGAGAGAGCAAGCCAAATACAAATACAGAATGTACCTTGGTTCGGATACGTAAGTCTCACTTGTCACTGTATCCTACTCCAGGCAACACATGAGTCCCACTCGGCTCAAATCCACTATTTCTCAAAATAGTTACACTTGCCTCTTCCCAAGAGGGCTTTCTTACGTAAACCTCTCATTAAGAGCAACACCACCTTAAGTCTTGAAAGAACTTCCTCTTTAATGAGGTTTACAAATTAAAGCTCAAAACTCACTTTCATATGCCTTGATGATGATCACAAAGTGTGTGTATGTGCGAGGCTACGACTTTGGGATTTTTCTATCTCTTTTTCTATCTATTTTTCTTCTTTTTCATCTATATTTTTCACAAAATATGGCTCAAAGAATTCTGTCTAAAACTTGTAATGAAACCCCAATATATATGCACATAACCGGGTTCTAAAAAGTGACCAAAAAGCCCACACCAACGGATATAAAAACAGTTATATGCAAGGGAAAAACTGGACAGGACAGTCGACTGTAGAAGATTTGGCAGTCGGCTGTTCCAACACTGGCAGTCGACTGCCAATCCTTTGCAGTCAGCTATTTTGCCAGCACTAGTATACCCATTCAAATTAGTCGACTTAAAAGAAAACTTAGTCGGCTGTAATCCTGATACTTATGTTTAGGGCTATGCTGCTCTAGGGTTTTCACCTATGAATGATATGGAATATTATGTGGGTGGTCCTAAGTGTGTGTATGTGACATCTTCAAGGCTTTACAATCAATCTAAGGCCAGAAATAAAATTACAAGAAATGTAAAAATAAAAAGTCTGCATTCATGATTTGTTGCATCCTCCATGCTCTTGCCTAGACTTTCACTTTGCTTGATGCCTTGGATTCACACCTTCACTTGCCAAGATATGCTTTGAGATCTTCATTCTTTAAGCTTGAGCAATCTTGAGCAATTTGCATGGTCTAAATATCCTATAACACGTAAATGAAATTGTTAGACCAATAATTAGTGTTTGATCATCATCAAAACATAAGTTAGCAAATCCTTTAAAAAATGCACCATTACTAAATAAAGTTGATTATATCTAAACCAAGTAGACAGTTATTTACCAAACAAAACAATAACAATAGTGCAGAAAGGAATAGTAAATTGCTAAAACAAAAGTAACATGTGCTAATAATTTAAAAGGCAATTAATGTATACTACTGAACGAGAAATGTGACAAGTTACTAATCTTTAAAGTTTTATTAACCATCCTAAGCTGTGACTCATAATGGAGAGAACGATGTACAACTCGAAGACCAACTTGTACCACATGGACGCTATCAGGCCTTAGATCCATCCGACATAACAATACTGGTTGTATAGACATACTAACCAGTTCGGCCAAAGTACGGTAGTGGGATCCATCAAGTTCAGTCAGAAGCATGGTTCCAGTCATACATGCTCCCTCTTAATTATGAGTTTTCCAAACCCCGTGAGTCACGTGTATAGTTTTTCTATTTTCTAATTATGTGTCACGTGTCAGGTCAGGTTCTGAAACAATTTATAGTCATTCTCAAGGTGTCTATTTTCTACCCATCCTAAATTACGTAGTTGGGGGGTCATATGCAATAGATCTGTTTTTAGTAATGTTGTCAACGATATTAGCGAAACATGTATCAAAGTGACCGTGTTTGGTAGTGGTATCAATGTCTTTATTTTGCATAGCCCATACTACATAATTTAGTCAATGTACTTAATAGTTTCATCGTTATAGGTGAAGTAATTACGTTCTTTTTGAAAAGTGAATTCTTTACTTTAATTAATTGATTTGTAGTTAAAGAATTAAACTAGCAATCTGAAATAAAAACAGAAATTGTCTAAAACTGAAATTTAAAGTAATTTCAAGAATCTTCGAAAGGATTTGGGATCAGATTCATATTTTGACACTTGGCATATTTTTAACAGTTTACCAGCCTAGCAGTCAATTTAGTCACTGTCTTTAACTATATGAACAATTACAACCCACTAACCAACTAAATAGTAACCGTAAATCAGATCAAGCCATAAGGCAGAGGCCCGTGAGCAGTCAAGCGGCAGAAAATCAAGCCCATGTAGCCACGAAGCCCACATGACAACAAAAACCCAAACAAAGCTCAAGCCCATGTACACAAAGAAGCAGTGAATTCATCAGAGAAGTAACATAGCCGTCAGTGAGGTGACGGAGAAGCTTGGAGCAAGCAAAACAATCGTCAGAGAAGTAACGACCAAATCCCAAAACCCCTCTATAGAAACTAACGACAAGAAAGTCTCAGCCAAGGAATTAACGCAAGAACCACTCCTCAGCAAAATAGCTAACAGCGGGGACAAAGTAATAACCGAAAAGTAATCGGCAGAACTATTCGACTCTCCGGCATCCAACAATTCTAATAATAACCCAACCAAAACTTTTAGAAACGTTGACAGGCGGCACGTTTCGTCGCCATACTCGTTGGTGTGCCGAATTAATTCACAAGAGGGAAAATCCCTTTGAAACATGTGAATCATCATCTCACCCAAAACCCAATATTTCCACACAATTATTTCAGAAAATTGAAGGGAAAATAAATCGAAATAACTTGGAGAAGATATAGATCTACCGTTGAGCGACGACGGAACTCCGAAAAATCCTCGAAAACTCAACCGAACTCAGTGCCTTGCTAGAGTAGTGACCACAGCTACTTGATCGAAAATTTGTGAAGAATCAAGCCCGAAACACCCACATTCAAGGAAGCTAAAAATCTTAAGTGGAGAGGAAAAATAAAATTTTCGCAAGTATGAAAACCCTATGAAAACTTGTAAATAAGCGTTATAGAGAAGGACGAGAGCCGTGGAGAAGATCATGGGAGATGAATACGTGAGATCATGATGGAATATTAGCGTAACCAATGAGAGATGGACATATGTTGCGTTTCGAAGGTTAGGGTTTCTCATTCGTTTACGAAGCAAGAGAGAGAACGATGCGAATGGGGTGTTTGGTCTTTGGGCTTAAGGGATGAAATGAAGTTGGGCCTCAAGCAAAATAAATGAAAGAAAAGAAGAGAGAAAAGGAAATAGGGTTAACAGGCCGTGTGATTGTAAATTTGAAAGGAAGAAAGAAGAGAAACACAAAAGGAAAGAAAGGGGGTGAGCGGCCATAGGCTGGCCCAATAGGAAATGAATAAAGAAAATGTAAAGAAAAGAAGGGATGTGAATAAATTATAATATTAAAAATAAACAGAATTCTCCCAATAACACCTAAAAATTAGAGGCCATTACAGTCTCCACTATGGTCCATTAATCAATGCTTATAGATTGAAGATAAATCATTATTCTTGTTTTCCAAGAGCCATAGTTCATGCCATTGATCATAGGTGGGAGAGAAGTGGAGTGACTCTGGAAATGAAGCTAGGAATGTTGAAGCCATCTCGATACGCTAACTCCAATACCACGTGTTGGATCCTGCGATGGCAAACAGAAACACTAGAGAGGGTGAATAGTGTTAAGCATTAACTTTTAAAATTAATCCTCTAATTTTTTCCTAAGATTCAACTAGAGTTATCTAAGAGGAATTCTAATCAAAAAATAAATATCTTGCCGGTATGAGATAAAGAGTAACAACAAAATAATAACAATTTGCAAGAATAAGCACAAAGGAGAGCAATCACAAAGGCACACAATTTATACTGGTTCAGTCACTCTATGACATAGTCCTTTCCTCAACCACTCTTGAGATTCAATCCACTATAAACCTCTCAAAGGAGAGAATTTACAACCACATCAATCTATGAGTATTTTCCAACCATCTAAATACAATGAGGATTTCCAACCATCACCACCTCGACACTTGAGGATTTTTTAACCAACCAATGCCTCAACTCTCGATGATCGTCCTTCTCACTACACAAGAGAGAGAAATACTTGTAAAACATTTTCTTGATAAAGCGTGTCCTATAGTCTTGATTGAAGCTCTGTGTAAAGTGAGGCTAAGAAATACTTATGGAACCTTTTCTTGATGAAGCACAAATGCCCTAAGTGCAGTAAAACTTGCCCTGAGGCACTACTTAATAGGATCAATCGTGTATTTCTGGCTTCTGGTAATACATCATGCATAGTGCACCAAGGACTACCTCTACATGACTTCTTGGAAAATTGTTTATATGAATATGATACAAATGGTAGCCATTTGATGCGATCATTACTTATGAGAGGAGGAGGAGGCGCAAGCATGAGGTTCACGAGCCACGGAAGCCCAAGGAGTAAAATTGCTATGCGCACTACAAGTTAGTGAGTATTTACTTTATGCACTACGGGGTGTGAATGAAATAGGCCAGCCTGCCCTAGTTTTGTTTATCGATTATTTTGAGTGATTGTTCTACCAATTTTTCCTAAGGAGAGATCTGGAAGAGGTTTAGGCTTTTTCCTTACAAAAGTTAGGAGAGTGGATCTACTCTACAAAAAGAGATCCATTTATCTTATCTTGTTATCTTTGAGTGTTACTCAAATAAAAATTCCGACTTTTACCCAATTTTGTGCACTAGTTCATATCAAATTGGTATCAAAGCGACAGATCCATGGCAAGCACACAGACGATGGAAATGATCAAAGCGTTGGAAGAGAAGATTGGAGCCGAAATCATGGAACGAAAGAAAGAAATCGAGGGATTGATGGCTGATTTGAAGGAAGATTTTAAGGCTTCGACGGAGGTGAACAAGTTGGAGATAAGGAAGAAATTCAAGGATGCGATTGCGGAATGGACAAAGGAGATCTTGATGACTCTTTTGCAACGAGATCCATTATCATCCATTTCAGATCTGAATCACCAATCAGATCTGGCTTCGAAAGCGCCTTCAACCGCGAAAGATAAAGGGATGCATGAGATCTTAAAGGACGGGGATGTCTTGGAAGAAGGATTGGTCTCCGACGAAGAAAATCAACTCATCTTGCTTGGCGTAAAGACCCATCGACGCAACGGAGCCCTAGACGAGCCACGCGAGACCAGAGGAGGGAGAACGGAGGCCTGGCGGCTGCGCCAGTGCATTTCGGCGGCCCTGGCGCACTGCCAGGCCACCGGCGGTGCCCTGGCGACCCGCCAGGGCACTTGGGAAGCCCTGGCGGCACCGGGTGAACCCGCCAGGGCCCTCACGGGCCTTGGGCAGACCGCTCGGTGATCGAAGATGCCCCAGTTGCTCGCTGGGGCCCTGAAGAGGGGTGAGCGGGCTTCAATGGGGGCCCGGAGGGCGTCGGAGAGCGATGGGAGCACGAGCAGGGCATATGACCTCGTCGACATGAAGAAAATGAATTCTGGGGTGCTGATTTTGAGTTCGGAGGGCGTCGTGGATTCCAGGAGGGCTGGTCTTGTAGATGAAGGGCCGAGGATAAGGGCCGGAGTATGAGGAGTTCGCGCGATATCTTGATGATGGCGGTGATGGTGCTTATGACGTTGGCGGGCACGAATGGAGGGATGTTGGACGACTAGCCAATGAGAGGGCTAGGTTTGGAGATCCCCACAGACATCGGCACCAGGATCGTTATGAAGGAGGGGATCCTCGTGCTGATTAGCGGATACAGAAGCTGAAGATGTCCATCTTTGAAGGTACTGTTGCATCTGGGTGGATCTACAATGCGGAGAGGTATTTTGAGATGACACGGCTGATGGAAGCGGAGAAGCTGAGGGCGATTGGGATCTGCTTGGAAGGAGAGGCTTTATCATGGTACATGTGGAGGGAGCAGGAGAGACCTGCGAGGACCTGTGACGAGTTTAAGGAGATCTTGTTGCATCGTTTCAGGGAGACACATGAGGAGGTGCGTACGAGCATTTGCATGCCATTAAGCAGTATGGGTCTGTGCGTGACTACATCAAGTAGTTCGAGGTGGTTGCGAGCAGGGTGCACGTGATGCCAGCAGGGTCAATGGAGGTGTTTTTCTTGGATGGGTTGAAGCCTGCTATCAAGGCAGAGCTTCATACCCATATGCCCAGAGGATATATTTGAGTCGATGGATTTGGCACAATCGGTGGAGGATATACTGGCCTATGATCGCCATACCAGTGGACATAGGGAGGGAATTATACTTGTCTTCAGGCCGTGGCAGGTGGCGAGCAGGGAGCGTCAGGAGGGACACCCGCTAGTGGGAGAAAGCCTAGCGAGGCGAGGCCGGCGGGACTCTATAAGAGGATGACAGAGGCTGAGATGCGGGATATGAGGACAAAAGGGTTGTAATTCAAATGCGACGGGAAGTTCAGTCTGGGCCACAAATGTCGCAACTATGCTCTTCAGGTGTGCGAAGTATTTGAGAGAGGTAGAAGAGGAGGAGGTTGTGGAGCTGGAGGCTGGGGGAGAGGTAGATGTTGAGCCACTACTTTTGGAGGCAGTAGATGTTTCGCTCAGTTCTATAGCAGGGTCCACACATGTCCACACCATGAAGTTGGCGGGCAGAGTTCGAGACTTGGATGTGGTGATTCTGATTGATAGTGGGGCTACATACAACTTTGTGTCCTCTAAGGTGATTGAGAAGCAGGGGCTACATCCTACTAATACGAAGGGATTTGGAGTCATGTTGGGAAATGGCAAGGTGGAGCAGAGTATAAGCATATGTAGAAACCGGACGGTGTCCATTCAGGCGGTGTTGGTTACTGGAGACTTCCTGCCCTTAGCATTGGGTAATGTTGATCTGATTTTGGGGATGCATTGGCTTCAGACATTGGGAGTGACTAAATTCAATTGGAAGCTGCCGAGGATGAAGTTCCAAGTAGAGGGGAGGAAGGTGGGGTTGCTTAGGGACCCGAGCCTATGTTGCTCATCAGTATCATATAAGACCATGGCCATGACCCTCCAGATGGAGGGGGGAGGATTCTTAGTGGAGCTTCAGGGATTGGCGATGGAGGATGTAGCTGGCATGACAGAGGTGCACATGGACGTGGAGTAGGTGCTGAGCAGTTATGATGAGGTGTTCCAGTCTCCTAGCAGTCTTCCACCACCACGAGATCACGAGCACTCCATCGTTCTGAAGGAATGAGTGTCTCCTATTAGTGTGCGTCCTTAGGTACCCCCAGGTGCAGAAGGACGAGATTGAGAGGCTAGTGGAGGAGATGTTGCAGGCATGTATCATACAGCCCAGTGTCAGCCCATTTTCGAGCCCGATGTTGCTCGTAAAGGACGGGAGCTGGCCCTTCTGTGTCGATTACATGGCTCTGAATAAGGAAACTGTACCAGACAAGTTTCCTATTTCGGTGATAGACGAGTTGTTGAACGAGCTGTATGGGGCTGCGGTGTTCTCCAAACTTGATCTGAAGTCTGGTTACTATCAGATATGCATGAAGACGGAGGACGTGTAGAAGACTGCCTTCAAGACTTACGAGGGCCATTATGAGTTCCTGGTCATGCCATTTGGCTTGACAAATGCCCCTACCACCTTCCAGTCCCTGATGAATAGGGTGTTCGGCCCTACCTGCTGAGGTTCGTGATTGTCTTCTTCGATGATATTCTGGTTTATAATAAATCTCTGCAGGAGCATGTTGAGCATATGGAGGGGGTGATGAAGGAGCTTTGGAAACATCAGTTGCATGCGAACATGAAGAAATGCTTTTTCGGTCAGGCGCGGGTGGAGTACTTGGGACATATTGTGTCCGCTGTGGGGGTGGATGCAGCTCGGGGGAAGATTGCCGCTATGCTGGATTGGTCTCAGCCTATGACTTTGCGAGCCTTGCGAGGATTCCTTGGACTGGCATGGTACTATCGGAGATTCGTTAGCGGGTATGGAACTATTGCATGGCTGGTAACGGAGCAGCTGAAGGATAGTTTCAATTGGGGGAAGGAGGCTACCAGAGCATTTGAGGCCCTTAAGCGGGTTATGACGACGGTTCCAGTTCTAGCACTGCCTGATTTCATCAAACCGTTTGTCGTAGAGTCGGATGTGTCAGGATATGGGTTTGGGGCCGTCCTGATGCAGGAGCAGAGACCCCTTACTTCAGTAAGGTGTTGTGCGCCAGAGCACGACTGAAGTCTGTTTATGAGAGGGAGCTAATGGCGCTTGTCCTTGCGGTGCAGAAGTGGCGACCCTACTTGGCAGAGCATTTGTAATGATGACAAATCAGCGGAGCCTGAAATACCTACTCGAGCAGTGCATGGTAGCAAAGGAGCACCAACGGTTGTTGTCTAAGTTGAGCGGGTACAAGTTTGAGATCCACTACAAACCTGGCTTAGATAGCAAGGCGACAGATGCGCTATTTCGCAGGGATGAGGGGGTATATGTTTTGGCTATGTCGGGGCCAGTGGTGCTTAGTGGGGATTTCCTCTTACAATAGATTGATGCCGATGGGGAACTGCGGCAGATTCGGGAAGCACTTGCACATGGCTCGAGTGACTACCCCGGTTACTCAGTGGAGGATGGGAAGCTGCTGTTTAGAGGGCATTTGGTGATTCCACGGGGGTCGTCGCACATTCCACTCTTTTTTTGCGAGTTCCACAGCAGCGCGGTGGGATGACATTCGGGGGGCACCCGACGTACCAGTGGATAGCACGAGAGTTTTATTGGCTGGATATGCAGAGGGATGTGGCTTAGTTGGTGGCAGGTTGTGACGGTTTCCAACATCATAAGTACCAGACGACAGCTCCCGCGGGACTATTACAGCCCTTGGCACTACCAGAGAGGATGTGGCAGGATATTTTGAGGGGACCTTATCGATGGGCTGTCGAAGTCTGAGTGATTCACGGCCATTTTTGTTGTGGTGGATCACCTCAGCAAGTACGCTCATTTCGTGCCTTTGCAACATCCATACACGACGATGATGGTTGCAGCAACATTTCTGAAGGACGTTGTTCGGCTACACGAGTATCCAGCTTCCATTGTCTCCGACAGGGACAAGGTCTTCATGAGCAACTTTTGGAAGGAGATATTGAGGATGCAATGGACTGCTCTCAGGCGGAGCACATCCTACAATCTCCAGACCGATGGGTAGACGGAGGTGGTAAATAGGAGCTTGGAGACCTACTTACGGTGTTTTGCATCGGAGTCACATAGGCAGTGGACGACATGGCTATCTTGGGCGGAATATTGGTATAACATCTCGTATCATTCCGCAGCACAGTGACTCCATTCAAGGTCTTGTATCGCAGAGATCCTCTGCACTTGGTTCATTATAGGCTGGGCGCTACACCAGTGTCTAAGTTGGAGCAGCAGTTGACGGAGCGTGATAGAGTGCTGGAGGAGTTGAAGCAACATCTGAGGTGGGCCCAGCAGATCATGAAGGGTAAGGCTGATAAGCACCGCAAGGACGTGGAGTTCGAGGTGGGAGACATGGTATGTTTGAAGCTACGTCCTTACAGGCAAAGTTCAGTAGTAGTGCAGAGGCGTAACACCAAGCTATCAGCGCGCTACTATGGCCCTTATGAGATTGAGGCTATGGTGGGGAAGGTAGCTTACAGACTGCGGTTGCCTTCTACTTCTTCTATACATCCAGTGTTCCATGTGTCGCAGTTGCGGAAGGCGATTGGGGACCATTCAGCGTCAGTTGCCTTGCTCCATATGTTGACAGATGACATGGAGGTACTGCTAGAGCCAGAGGTGGTCAGGGGGGTGCGCCAGATTTGACCGGGATCCTCGAAGGTGCTGATTCAGTGGAGTGGGCTACCAGATCATGAGGTGACGTGGGAGCCTTTTGATATGATCTTCAGGCAGTTTCCAGACTTTCACCTTGAGAACAAGGTGGCACTTTTAGGAGGGGTAATGATGCGATCATTACTTATGAGAGGAGGAGGCGCAAGCATGAGGTTCACGAGCCACGGAAGCCCATGGAGTAAAACTGCAATGCACTACAAGTCAGGGAGTATTTACTTTATGCACTACGGGGTTACGGGGTGGGAATAAAAGAGGACAACCGGCCCTAGTTTTGTTTATCGAATATTTTGAGTGATTGTTCTACCAATTTTTCCTAGAGAGAGATCTAGAAGTGGTTTAGGCTTTTTCCTTGCAAAAGTTAGGAGCGGGGGATCTACTCTTCAAAAAGAGATCCATTTATCTTATCTTGTTATCTTTGAGTGTTACTCAAATAAAAATTCCCACTTTTACCCAGTTTTGTGCCCCTAGTTCATATCACCATTCTATTAATTTCTGTAATTTTTAAAGCAGTTCGGTTAGTGTTAGATCCTTGCAAGATCCAATTCCCCTTTGAATTTGCAGTTCTGATTTGTTTCTAATTTTATATTGGATTTGGTTTCTGTTTAGAATGGCATTGTTTAACAAAACAGCTACTGTTTATGTAACAGCTAGATGTTAGATGTCGAGTCTTGATTGTTATTTGCTAAAACATAATTGTTCTGTATTAATTGTATATTCAGAATTGCATATGGTATTAACAATAGGATTGGCATTTAGAACTCCTTCCTTCCTCACCACAACCAAAATCAACAAATAAATAAAAATAAATAAAATTAAAAAAAACCTGATGCTGCTTAACTTTCAGATTGATGATAATTAAGACTTAGGATGTTCATGTATTATGCTTGCTGCTTCTTATGTTTGCAACCAACTAGGGTATAAGATCATCAAAAACGCTGATTCTTAGTTAGTCTAGGTTATGAAGGTTTCTTGTAGGTCAGAAGGGCATATAGCAGATATCATACCACAACCATAAATAACATCTTCTATTATTTCTCATGTCTGTTATTTTTTGTTTTTGTTTTCGATGTGGGAGTTTCTGGAGATAATGTTAACTATGTAAATAATTTGGCAAAAAGTCCTCTAAACGTTTTGATTAGCAAATTTGTCAACTGGTTGAATTTTTGTATTCTCTGTCATATCTTAATGGATATTTCTAGACTGATTTTCGTCTTTGCTAGAGCCATTTGTGTCATTGGATCATTTTGTTTCAAATACTTGATTTTTTATTTTCTTATCCCAGCAACTCCCAAATTTCTCTGTTATTATATATGTTCCATTGTGAGCTTTTCCTTTTCAAGTGCAGAGAAAGATCGTCCAGAAGGAACACAACTGTATTCCAGATGAACATTATGTGCAGACGTTACTTTCTGTAAGCATTCGATATTCCTCTTGCTTTTACTGGAAATAGTTTACACACGCACACGCGCGCGCGCGCGCGCACACACACACACACACACTCTCTCTCTCTCTCTCTCTTCTCTCTCTCTCTCTAACATGTGCGCATGTGCGAGCTGAGATGAAATTGTTTTTACGTGATTGAATCCCAAATACTTATTTTCTTCTCTCCTTCAACCGTAGACATTAAATGAGCAACACATTGAGTTTGTCTAGATACACAATTACACAAGCCTGATGCGCATGAACTATACCATCATGAAATATGAATCAACTGGTCTAGTAGAAAACTTATTTTTAAGTCTATGTTGAACATGACATGATATATACAGACTAAACTCTAAGAGAAGCATCAAATTTGTAGATTCCTTTCATGTGTCTGATGTGTTTGTTTGACATGACATTGCTTCAAGATCAAGAAGTCCGTGCTGCCTAAACAGGGATATGAAAAATGTACTCATCTATGTTGTGTGGACTCGGACACGACGACACAAATGGCACCACAAATTGATATGCCAACACTTAAAGCAAAATTTAAAAAGTATATTAAAAATAGAAGTATAATGTCTGATTTAAGTGTTTGACACATATCCAACACGACATGACCCATGGTTGAAGCATGCGTGCTACCTATGTTCTTGTGGCAATAGGGTATCACGAAAATGTCTTCATATTTTTAACGGCAAGCAGCATGGAAGTATCTTCTACAAGGTAGTTAATGCAGGATACTGGGTTATGGCATATTATTGGTGCTTAGAGCTTATAGCAGGGGGAACAACAACACTGGTAACACGATTATCCTAGTGGCCACAAGATAGGGCATGTCAGCGTGATTTCTGTCGGCACCATGCATGTAAAGCAGATCAAATTCTATTCGAGAAAGGTAATAAAACTAGATTGTATATAAGGTCCTTGTTTTCCAAGTAAATGGAGTTCTCGTTCCATACTGGCTCATTAAGGATCACAGTAGGTTGGCTATGGCATTCATCCTGAACAAGCACAGTGTAGCTGTTTCCTTTAAGCAGTGAATGGCTTAATAGCTAGAAAGGTTAAGCATCTACATATAGAAAATGAAAATTGGCCGTGTGCATCAAAATGGTGCCACGCACCGCTTTTCAGGAAGCAAAAGAAACGGTACGTGCCAAGCCCGTGGTGTATTTTAAAACAAGAAATGAGTAATTGTAATATAAAAGATGTATATTTTTTCTTTGGTTAAGCGTATCACAATTTGCATGTCATGTATGCCACTTGAAATAACGCGGATACATTACAACTATATCAAAAACTTAATAGAAAGATTACATTAAAAATCCAAATTGTTCCGTTACTAGAAATATAATTAGGCATCCAACATTTACAATTTATTAGAAAGAAAAACTGCATGAAGGTAAACACTGCCACCACCTGTTTATACTTTATATAACCTCATGATACTGATCAATGAATTCCTACTTCTCAAAACATGTTTTTTCTGAAAATCCATCCCTAGCACTTAGTAGTCAATAAAGCAACCAGTAGAGGAGGACATATGAACAAACAAGTAAAATCTGCCTAATAATATAAATAAACATGAGCAGAAAATATAAAACATATTATAAATGGCAGAGATCATGGTATGAACTGTCAAATACATGATAATGAGATCAATAATTAGCAGTAGCAGCTAGTCTAAATCGAGCAAGTTATAGCTAACTGTAAGGTGATCCTATTCTAGTGTCATGACTCGTGTTTAAGGGTAAAATATGCTACATATGAGCTCATCCTTACCATAGGAACACTCACCCAAGTCAGGTTCAATCAAATATAGTAAATTAATACAGTCAAGTACAATATCAGATATGGTTAAGAATAATAAAGGGGTTACTCCAGTCTATCCGGCACCCTTAATAACGTATGTTTTCCTATCATTTTTATCTAGTGCGATGCCTAAATCCATGTATGGGCACTATCAAGTTTTAGTAATTCGGTATTCAGTACAATACCAGATTCTATTTCAATATTCAAATGCAGTGTAAGCATCAAGACAGTGATTTGCACTAGATAATACCAAGTGCTATGTCATATGTATATGTTCATTGGTAGGTCATACAGACATGGTAAATATGGTAAACAATGGCATGCGCATGGGAACAACATTAAAACGCATGATGAAGCATAATATATTATTCAACACATTACTTTTGTGGTCATTAAATCTATTTATTTAATGAATGAGTAAGTTTGATTTCATGACTGTGGGAATACATGTGTATATCATAGAAAAGTGTGACATATCCTCAATGTTATACCCAATGTGGTTGGGCCTATGCATATAAGGAATTGTAAATCAATAACATGATAAGCTCACATGTATAACTCGAACAAGCAACCATAATAATCAAGATGTACATAATCATATTACAAATATAACACATAATTGATTAGTCAACACTAGCATGACCCAAATCACAACTTCAAGAGGGTTTGACCCCAAAAGTTTGATATATTAAATTCTAGTCATCTATACATCCAACATGTTCCCACCGTCTAGTACCTCAAATACAGTGTCAAGCTGAAACCATCAAGAGTAAAATACCATCATATCTCAAGATTATCACTTAGAGTTATTTTGAGATTAATCCTCTAACTTATTATCCATAAATGAATAAGATACATATAATATAGCAAGGCAATATCCATAATATACCATCGATATAAACATGGGCCAAAATGACTACGACTGGATACAAACAGAGGTCGAAAATTATGGTTGAGCACAACCAAGGACCCAAAAACCTCGGCAAAGCATAACCAGAGGCTAAAAGGCCTCTGCAATACACAAACAGGGGGTGGAAGGTCACGGTAGAACTCATCAGGGGTTAAAGACATCAGTAATACATAACCAGAGGCCAAACAAAAGCAAACAACATATTGTAAGGTGCAGTGGCTCAAACGGAAGGTAATAAGCCCTCAGGGTAGGGTAGATCCAAACCCTCAAAAAAGTAGGAAGTCCAAACATGGATCAAGAACATCCGCTAAGATGGAGCTGAACCTACAAACAGCAAGTAATCAAGGCAAAGTTGTCCCAAAAAATCACCGAACACATAAGCAATGAGCAAGAGGGAAAAACAACATAATAAAATGAGCCCATAAACAACAAGTAAAAGGGCAAACAACCCCAAAAACTCAACCAAACCCCATAAACAATAAGTAAAAAAAGGCAAAACAGCCCAATAAAATCAAGTCGAGCCCCAAACTGCTATAAAAGGGTAAAACATCCTCCAGAAATTCAACCAAATCCCATTAACATCAAGAAAAAGCGCACAAAGTTCCTAGTAATTAATCGAACCTCCGACAACGAGCCAAAGGGGCAACGCAACCCAAAGAAAAACCAATTGAAACCATCAATAGCAAGCACATGACAGAACAACCCCAAAAAACAACTAAAAGCCCAAAATACCCAACAATCATAACAATCACCATAACTTGCTGAATTTATCAAGGCCGTAAAACAAATCAAGAGAACATACTTGTCATCAGAGAAGAAGAAGAAAAAATCATCATCGATTCAAGGCCTTGCCACTTCACTAGGGCTGCGACTGCTAATGTTCGAACCGAAAGGAGAGGGAAATGGAGATCAGAACAGAAAAATAGGAAATCTGTGCTAGAAGGGGATCAGAGTTCGTCCTTTTAAAGGATTCCGATCTAGGTTTTTATATAGGGAGAATATGTTATAGTGGAGGAGATGAAGGGTGAGGATCATGGAGAAAGGGAGATCCGGGGGAGTTAAAGGCCGTCAAATGATGGGGGATAATGATCGGTATCGGTTATGTACTGACATGGTAGATTTTATGACCAGGAGGACGGATCGTGGGAGGAGGGTGATGGCTGCATTTGGATGAAGAGAGAAAGAGAGAAAGCAAATGAAAAATATAAGTAGAGGTTTGAGTTATATTGGGATGTGTAAATGGGTTTGGGTTTGGGTTTAAATGAGAGTGTGTTAACGAGTTGCTGGTTTGAGGCTAAAATGAGACCAAAAATATGAAAAATACCAAAAGCAGCAAAACCATAAAATAATATTAAATACCAAATTCATATTTTTAAAAAGTGTACTTGATAAAACTACATGAACATGAATGAGGGTCATTACAAGCAAGCTGACTGATATAATTATAGATATCACAAAATGGTGTATAGATGAGCAAAAATTCTTAAAAAAATCAAACCGCTTGAAAAACCTAACTGAACCACCACTTGATATAGTTCGCTCGGTTTGGTTCAGTATTAAAATGGGATTATTTTGGGTTGAGTCAGTGTTTGGTTGGCCTTATATAACTGATCGAACTGATTGAACCGAAATATAATAATAATGTTAATAATAATTGGTATTATATATATTATGAGAATAATATGTATTATATGCCATATGAGCATAAGCATCCTATGCTGTCGAAAAAGTTCACTCCATTTTTTTTTGGAAGATGGGCTCCGTTAAGTTTGATGTTCATGCTTCACATCAAATATCGAAAGAATCCAAATCTTTCGCTTGCCGGTTCAAGGGTGACAAAAGTCAAAATCGTTAATTTTTCAATGAGTAGATCAGCAAGCAATGAAAATTTAAGTTTGCTCGATATTTGGTGTGTTAGGATTTTTGAAAATGGAGATCAAAATGAATAGAGAAAAATAGTGAAGATTGGACTTTTAAAGAGCGTCATGTTAGCAAAGTGCTAATATGGTATATGATACTCATTTTGCTCATATAGTATTTTATAAAATGAAATGTAAATGTATGTAATTAATTATTACATTATACTTTACATACTAATAATACCACTTTGAATTAGATTAGCATATTAGTACTAATAGTCTAATACTAATTAAATTTCTAATTATTTAGAATTTAGAAAATCAGCATCATAATCTTAGCCTTCATCCCAGAAAAATAAAGGTCAGCTTAATGCACTCAATAGAAAGAGAAAAATAATAAAATAATAAAAACAAATAAAAATAATTAATACTAACAATAATAGTAATAATAAAAAACTAATATATAAAATAAAAAGAAATAATAATAATATAATAATAAGTAAAAAGAAAAAAGAAATAATAATAATAAAACACCAACAAAGTTATAAAATCACGTCAGATTATGATCACATCGAAACGTGATGGCAAATACTTGTTATTCATGCATTACGATCCAACACTTTTTTCCCCATCAAACCAAGATATTTCATTATTCTTTTTATCATTGCCTTTCATGACTTCGTCGATTTGCATCTTTCTTTTGTTCTTAACATTCATATGGTTTGTCTTTATAATATGTGCACCAATATGTCTTTTATATATATGATCACACTATCTTAAGTGATGTTTTCTCGTCTTATCATTTATAAGGACCAAGCCTATATTTGCTCAGATATTCTCATTTTTTATCTTATGGTTTCTATTATTTCCACATATCCACCGTAACATCCATATCTCTTTCACACACACTCTTTTCATGCTTCTTGGTAGTCAAACACTTTTATCATATAACAAAGCTGGTATAATCATGGTCATATAAAATTTACCCTTTAACCATAATAGTTCACTTCGATCACACTACACTCCAGATACAGATCTTGACTTCAACCAACATGCTTTGATTCTATCATCAGAATCTTTATTAATCACCACATCATCCCAGATCATCGATCCAAGATACCTAAAGTATTTACTTACAAATATATTTTTCCCATCCAAGTTGACCATATTATGATCTGAATATCTCATTCTACTAAACTTATATTTCATATACTCAGTCTTGTTCATTCATGATATGACTGAAACCTTAAGTCATTTGATCTCATATATCAAAACATCGTTTGCAAATAGCGTACACCATTGCATCTTATTTTAAATATGCCTAGTGAGATGAATAATATTTATATATAAGAGGAGTGGATTCAAGCTGAGTCTTAATGCAATCCAATAATGATCGGAACGTTATATGTTATTCCTCCACAAATCTTTACTTTCAGGAATACTCCTTGATATATATATATATATATATATATAGTGAAAAATGGAGAAGAGCTGACAGCGCTGGAAATTTTTCCAGCGCTGTCCGCATTTTGGGCGACCTAAAAGTATTTTTTTTTGAAATTTTTTTTTGCAGTAGTTAGATATACGTGTTAGGAAGCTCCCCACAAAATTTCAGCTCGATCCGACACCGTTTGAGCCTCCGTTCATCGATTTCAAAAACGTTACGCAAAACTGTGGACAGATTTGCGTAACGTTTTTGAAATCGATGAACGGAGGCTCAAACGGTGTCGGATCGAGCTGAAATTTTGTGGGGAGCTTCCTAACACGTATATCTAACTACTGCAAAAAAAATTTCAAAATTTTTTTTTTATCTCGCCCAAAATGCGGACAGCGCTGGAAAAATTTCCAGCACTGTCAGCATTGGCCCATTAACCTCATATATATATATATATATATAGCTGAGTCTTAATGCAATCCAATAATGATCGGAACGTTATATGTTATTCCTCCACAAATCTTTACTTTCAGGAGTACTCCTTGATATATATATATATATATATATTGTGAGATATATATATATATATATATATATCTCTCTCTCTCACAATATATATATATATATATATATATATATATCTCTCTCTCTCACAAATTAGAGTAATATATTTTTAGAGGGACAATCTTCTTTATTAAGGCCCTTTTCTTCCTTAGAATTTAGAAAATATAAAAGGAAAAAAAGGAAAGAAATTAAACCCTAACTCATCTCTAACTTCAGACCCTCTTTGACTCTTACTCTCCTTAGTCTCAATTATCTCAGCCGCCCTCCTAAAATCCCAGCTTTACCGCAGCGCATCACATTTTCTTCTTTTCTTCCCAAACACTAACTCATCCCCAATTTGAAACCATCTTGCTCTCACTCAACTTTCTCAGCCTCCCAATCCACAATTCCAATTATCAGGGCATTGTAGACTCATTGATTGCTTTGCATGTTCGGTGGTTGGCTGCCTACCCTTTATTGAGGTAACTCAACTATCTATCTCTTTCTCTCTTCATTTCTAATTAATTCTTCTCTTTCCGTTTCTCGTTTCTTTCTTTCTTTTTCTCTAATTTTTCTCGCACTACTCAAGCATTTGTTGTCAAAAGCCTCTTTCTCATGTATGGGTGATGTGTTCCTAATGGCTGTTGTAGTGGCTATCGTTGTGGGTGATGATTTTGATGGTTTAGATGGTTCGTTTTCTCTCTACATGTTTGATAAAACATCGAAGTGATGATTTAGTATGGTTAATATTGAAATTCGAAGCCAGTTAGACCCCTACACCTGATGGACACAAGACTTCAACTGATTACATAGATGCAAGTGTAAGCAACATAGGCCTTCCACCTAGGAGAAAACCAATGAAGAAGTCTGATACCAAAAACAACTATTGTATTAAGAAATTTTATACAAACACTAGAAGGATTAGGACTTCAGCTTTTTTTCATGCTAATTATAATAAAGAAACCCACACAACGATATGCGTCAAGCACAAATCTGTTTTTAACGTAGAGAAGATGGGGATGATCCAGAGATGGAAACCCTAATAAACTACAAGATGGGGACAAGATAGGAGCTTGTAAGTTGTTTGGAGTTTGGAATTGTGTTTGGACTTGTAAGTGTTGTGTTTGAATTTGCGTTTGTTATTTGTCTCTTTTTGGGTTGAAATTATTTTTTTCCTCATTTGTCATGTATCATTGTATTGTTTTTGATTATGTTTAGCTTTTTTGGTTGAGGATTATTGTACCCTTTATCACTATTTTTTCACTTTTTATCTGTTTTTATCACTCTATCTTGTCCCCATCTTGTAGGTTGTTAGAGTTAACAATCTATTGATAAAAACAGATAAAAGAGGGTAAATGGTAAAAGTACAATAGTTCCAAACAAAAAACATGAACATAATCAAAATACAATTCAATGATACTCACAAAAGAAACCAGAAGCATGCTAGCATTATGCACTGCAGCTAACAGTAGCAATATTGGCAGTGAAAACCAGTTTGCTGCTGATAATCTTATCTGCTGTATAAACATAGTGTGCAGAATGTTTTACCTATTGAAAACAAGTCACGCTGCTCAGTTATTCAAAAAGGGACATTTTAAAAGTTTCTGTATAGATTAGAGCTGTAAATAAAGTTTCAACTTGTGAAGAATTCAGATATCTTACCATTGAACCTAAACATCTTGACAAAGCATCAAATTTAACTTGAAGTTATGGTTGAGGTGTCACGCCCCGCTCTCCAAATTACGGAAGATACGCAGCTGACAAGGCCGCCGTAGTATTCAGACACTGGGCTTCAAGCCCCTAACATCCAAATACTACTAGGCATTAATTATGATTAAATAAAATTGTACATGCATGCCACTACAACATACTGGAATAGTACAGAAAAGTAAAGTAAAGTAAACTTAAATCCACAAGTACTGAAAAGGAAATACTAAGCTTCTATATCATATAAAACGAAGGTACATCATACACTGAACTGTACAAGTGGTGTACAAAAGTACAAAAGTGGGGTAAAGCCAAAAAGAAAACCCCAACCCACAAAAGAAACCCAAAAGGGGGGTCTACACGCTGTATAACACACTCCTTAGTCTACCCCAGGGAAATCTAGCTTGACAAAGTCACCATTAGTGGTCTCCATCTGTAACTCGGAAGATGGAGTGGTCTGTTGAACAAGGATCCGCTCTGAAGTCTCTACCTCTAAACCTGAAAATGTAGATGGGACACGTCAACGCGTCACCCGGTAGGAAACCTAACTAAACTAGGTATGACTCAGTTTTAGAACCGGACTACCTATCTAAAGAGGGGGGGCCTATTGAAGTAAACAGGTTCACAGAACATTCATAAATAAACACATCACATCATGCAAGTGATGAAAGTAAAGCTGAGAGACATGCAAACAAGAGGTAACAATATTCATGGATTAATGACAAATTATTTTAAAGTTATCAATTTAAACATTCAGGAATTCGTGTAAATCGTAGGATACTTAAGGAGCTGGACTTCACTCATGGTGGGTGAAAACGTGGTACCCCAAACAACGACACGAGCACTGTATGAGCCTCTCGTAACTTTCCCTGTCAGAAGTGAGATGATACTTTTCTACCTCATGATGCATCACGAGTACACCCATGTGCCTCTCTAACACTGCCAACTCCTCGTGTCGGCTGTCGAAGTGCGAGTGAGACTACAAATCAAGATCCACTCCTTAACACCTACTTTTTACACGTGTTCCCCCGAAACCCACATCTAGAGTCTCATCCATTTCTGAATGGACTGAACTCCAGACGGTTTACACTCATCTCACTCTCAGTTTCATCAATTCATATTACTTTTCATTTTGGCGGTCTCATTACCGCTTTTCACATTCCATATATCCTTTACATCATTAGCACATGGATACTCATTATATATATTCATCATTGCCATTCACTTTCTTTTCGTTTCCAATTCCATATGCAAATTTACATAGAAAATAATATGCTTTTCTTTTTTGCATATGCAATAATATGCTTTTCTTTCTTGCATTTTTAACATGAGTAATATCATGGAATTCCCTTTCACGATTTCAACATGGGTTTCTTGACATATAACTGAATTAAAAGTCATCACATGAAGTACAACTATAGCATGGAATTTGTATAACATAAACATCATCAAAGACAATAAATCAAAGTCATGTCAAATAATGGAAGTCAGGGCCACACGGTCGTTTGGCCTCTCACACGGTCGTGTGAGGCAAATCAACCAAGGCTACAGAAAGAATCATTTATCCACACGGCCGTTTGGTATCATTCTTACGGCCGTGTGGAACTAAGTGGTCCAGAGAACAACACAGCCACACGACCGTTTGGGGTCGATCATACGGCCGTTTAAATCAGCACAGCTGAGGGCTTAATAACTACCACACGGTTATTTGGGATTCTCCACACGACCTTGTGGAGTCCCACTGACTAATTCTCAGAACATACGACCACACGGTCGTTTCGAGGTTGACACGGCCGTGTCACTCGAGGAGCGTTTAAGTTCGCTTGTTTGCATCTTCGTCGACACGTTGATAAAAGGAGCGACACGACCATGTCTAAGTCGACACGGCCGTGTGGGTCTAACTTCTTACGCAAACGACTACACGGTCGAAAAACGACTGTGTGACTTTCCTATTAGTCGAACGACCACCACACGGTCGAGACACGACTGTGTGGACTAGGACACGGCCGAGACACGGCCGTTTCATTTCACGATGTTGCCAGTTTGCTACGGCGATTAAAACTATTTCTACGCGATTCTAAACTAAAACCTTTCTAATTTAGTAATGATTCCTACCTCTTGTAGTCTTTCACTTAGTCTAGGGCCCTCCTTCTCCTTGAAGACCCGCTGAAGCTCTCCTTCTCCTCCAATTGATGATTCAAGGCTAGGGTTTGGGGTTGTGGAAGTTTTGGCATTGATTTTTGGGTGGAAGAATGAAGGCAACAAGGGTTCTCCTGTGTGCGTGAGCTGGATAGGGAGAGGGAGAGAGATTCTTTCTATTTTCCTTTCTTTTCTTTAAAATTTCCCTTTTTAAATCCTTAACCATCCATATCTTCTTCCTTAAATTCATCCTAGCTTGCCACATGGCCCTTGGTTGGTGAGAATTAAGGTGCTAATGACACCTATATGCTTGAGGTGTATCTTTGGGGATTTTTTAGGAATTTATATTTCTAGTAAATGAGAATACTCCCCTTTAATACCATATACAACTTGAATACAAGTATTTCACCCATTTATTCCCTTTAATTAAATCCAATTGATGTTTAAAAATTATTTAAAAATAATTTTAACATCACGAAAATTAGGGAAAAATCACGGAAATACTCAAAAAATTTATGCGTACACGTACGTCCAAAAATACGTACTCATGCATGTATAATAACATTAGGGTTATCACATGAGACTTGAGCCTCATTGATGTCTGAAAAATGACATTTCCATAAGCTTATGATCTAATTGTGTAACGGCCCGGCCCGCTCTACTCTCTCTTTCTCTTTTCCTTTTTTCTTTTCTTTTTTCGTTTTTGGCCCGCAGCAGCCCAAGCCCATTGGGCTTCCCCCTCTTTCCCTCTCTCTCTCTTTCTCACTTCCTGCAGCGAGAGCCCGAGCCCTTAGGGCTTTCGTCGCCCCTTTTTCTCTTGCGACTTGCACGCCGCATCGGCGATTCGACACCCTCGCATCCTCTCCCGTACGACGACAGCGACGACGGCCCCCCTCTCCGTCGCATTCTTTAAGATCCTCCTCCCTCCTTGCCAATTGGATGCGGCTACCTCTCCCTTGCTTGCTGCCGATGTCTTCCTTGCTTGATTTGGAGTTCAGTGGCTACCCTCCTCACTGTTTTGGAGTTCATCCCCTTCCTATTGCTTGCGATCTGTCCTCTTGCTCGCTGATTGAGTACGACGACTTTCTCTTGCTGCAGTCTGCCCCATTTCCTTGCTGATTTGATGTTCGGTGACTCCTCGTTGCTCGTTGTTGAGATCGGTGGTCCCTTGGTTGCGGGTTACCTTGTGCTTGTGATTGGAGTGTCGCGGCTTCCTCTTGCTTGGCTTTGTGGCACCTTGTTGGTTGTTGCTTGCGGCTTGTTGTTTCCTGCTGTCGTTAGGTTCGCCTGAGGGTTTTGTTGCTGTTCTAGGTTGTCGTTGAGGTTTGATCTCACCCTTACTTGCAGGTTGCCGTTTTCTTGCTTAAACTGGGTTCAGCTGACTCCCTTACCTACAGGTTTTTGGCCTTCTTGCTGGTTTAGAGTTGCAGCGACACTTATGCTTGTTGTTTGTTCCTCCTTACTGGGTTGCTGGTTCTAGTGGCTCTCCTTGCTGGCGGATTTGGGCTTCTTGCTGATAGATGGCTGCTTGGGCTTCAGTTCTTAATTATCTTGGTTCTTTGGCTTCGACTTCAGGTAGACTCTATCCCCGTACTTCAGTTTCGATTTCAATTCCTTTGATTGTTGTCTTGGGTTCCCTTGCTGTTCTTGGATTAGTTGGCTTCGCTACTTGCTAGTCTAGGCTTCCTCGCTTGATGATGGAGTTGGAGGCTTCTTCTGCTTACGGCATGGGCTCCCCTGGCTATTTTGAGGTACGACGACTTCCCTTGTTTATGGTTTGGGGTTTTCTTGCCGTTGTGGGGTTCGTTGGTTTCCTTGCTTGCGACTTTGGGCTCTCTGCTGGTTGTTGAGTTGTGGTTGGATTTTCTGTTGCTTGTTGGGTTTGGCTGAATCCATTGTTGTTTTGGGGCTCATGGGTGGTTGGATTGTAGCTGGCTCTTCTTGCTGGATGTGGGTTGTGGCTGGCTTATTTACTTACTGTTTTGAGTTATTTGCTTGACAGGTTTGGTAGATTCCTTTGTGTGCTGTCTCGGGTACCTAGGCTATTATTTGTTTCTCGGCTTTTCTTTATCAAGCAGTTATCATGTTTTCCTTCATCAAGCAGTTATCATGTTTTCCTTCTTTCTTGATTCATTGCATGGAATAGTTGGTGTTGCTTCCATTTCAGTTTAGTTTGGATATCATGTCATGAGAACATCCATGCTACTTTGTCACATGCCAGTTTTATTATCATGTTGTCTCTTGAGTTTATTAGTATCATTAAGTTGAATATTGTGTTAAATTGCGTAGTCTTCGGTTGTTGCTTGAGATAGCACTTATACTGATTGACTAGAGGATTTGAGGTGGACTATCATGACAGGTTATTATTGCATGCATGGCAAGATTTGCGGTGGACTATCATGACAGGTTATTATTGCATGCATGGCAAGATTTTCGGTGGACTATCATGACAGGTTATTATTGCATGCGTGACATGATTTGAAATGGACTATTACTATTGCAGTGGATCTCAGATCTCCCTTGACTACGTAGTTTAATCAATATTGAACATCATGACACAATACCTAATAAAATGATTACTTTAGCTTGACTAACCAGGTTTGGGGAAACTTATGATTGGAGAGTGCAGGAGCAACTGGGGCCCGTCTTCGGTGCCCTGGCCTTGAGAGGGGACACCATCACTAGTGCAGATGGGTCCTGGAGTCCAGGGGCAGACAGGGACGACCATCTTGATGTGTCCTAGAGGCCCCACCACAGATCACAGTGTTACAGCACTTACATTTTTGCAGCTCTTACAGTACGGTACTTTCTTCTTTTGGACGTGGCCCGTGGTAGCACCCTTGCGGTCTCAAGAGGGTCTAGCCGTTGCTTACTGTACTCTCCCTCATAAGTCACGGCCTAGAATTGGATCACTTTAGCTAGTACTATCTTTACAGTAGTTTGTGCTCATTTTAACCATCATAACATTTCTCTCTTCTGCACCCTTTCTAGCTGCTGTCATATCGCCTGTTTGTACCTCCTTACTCTTCCGTTGTGTGAGTTTGTTGATTACCAGGTCAGTTACTTCTTTGTTCAATACTAACGTATCTGTGGCTGTATTGCTTCCTTTTTGTGCACACTTACTTTTCTTGTCGCTTGTTTAGATATTGTCTACTCTATTGAGCGTGGTGCGACCTCTGTTGCCTACTAGGTACGGCGCACAGGATCACACAGAGGTGTTTGAGCACGAGGAGTTGGAGCTTTTGGTACATGACATTGAGAGGAGTCAGAACTTCCAGAGCAGGACTGTTTGAGCCTTGACGTTGCGACAAGTACATGTTCCATTTACGTTTCAGAAGTAATGTAGTTTTTACTTGTCTCTTTCCTGTTCAGTACTACGTTATCTGTTTTACTGTCCTTACCTGTTTGTTACTGTCTTTTCCTTATTTTGCGTTACCTGTTTTACTGTCCTTACTTGTTTGTTACTGTCTTTTCCTTATTAAAGTTGTGTTACCTGTCATCTCTTGAGTGTTTTTTTACTTTTTGCACTGCTCCACATTGACTTCACTGGCACCTGCGGGACCTGCACACTCGTGTTTCACTTCTAGCGGCACCCCCGGGGAGCGGGGTGTTACAAATTGGACCCATAGTACTAAATAATTCTTTAAAATGAAAAGTTAGATGATGATGTTACCTGCATTCATCCTCTTTGCATCACCAATATCTTCCTTGATACTTAAAGGAATCCATAAAGATGCCCCTTTCCGATCTTGAGTAGAAATTAGAGTTTTGTCTGTTGTAGCTTGCAAAGAACTCCAAAAGAATCTAGCACCCATCCACCGATACTAAATGCCGACTCCAATGCAACGCTAATGCAATTGTAGATATGTGAATATAGCTAGGATACCACGGTTCATCTTTGTGAGGGAATTGGAAAATTACAACTATTGGTCTTCCAATGCTGTAGAATGTCAAATTTCTCCATATTGGGCTCATATTTTCTCTACCAAATACTTGTCCAACTCATTGAAACCTACGTCATAGTAACTCATCGTTCTCATCCTCTTGTATCTTGATTGCAACACAATCATATGTGAAGATTGTTCACACTCTCGTTCTTTTGAAGAATTAGAATGTACATGGCTATGCAATTGGACACTTCTGTTAACAACATGCGACACCCGATACGCTTTAAACACATTTTACAACCTTTTCTAGTCTTCTCACCATCGATTCACCTCCTTCAATTATAAACATATCAACGGTGGCAAATTTCCCAAAGTCCAAACTTTTGCTAAGGGTTTGGCACAATGTGAAATAATGATGAACAAGTTTCATATTCTCAAAATTCCCACAATACTTATCATACTTCAATTTCATATGCGTAGCCATTGAACTTGTCTCATTAACACTACCCTGCAAATTCACCGTCGTACGATCCACATTAGAAATTTGATGAAGAAACGTATTATAAGTGACATGCAAAGCGCCTGAAACATACAATGTGAGTTTATAAAATTGACGAAGAAACATGCATTACTGCCTATCAACATTCCAATCATCTTCATATGACATCTCTCTTCATTCTCTAACTTTAACTCCACTTTTAAATAATTGATTCATCTTAGACCTTTTAAACACCTATTGATAAGTAACCATCACATTCAACATCTAGTAAGTGGAGTTCCATCTTATGGGTACATCCCGACATAACCCACTAAATTTATATGTGAAGCTATCGTCAAGTCTTTCTTTCTTCACATATTATTTCCACTTGGCACACCCAACCGGAGATGACCTCACATTAAGAAGGAAAGTTTGGATGTAAGTTATCAATCTTTATCCAAACTTGTACCATAAGTTTAATAATACGAGCACTGCCCCTCATATGCATTTATTGTTGTTGTAGTAATGCTATCATAATGGTTAACCTTTTTTCTTTATGTAAGAAATCATCATATCATTGGAACCCAACATGATGGTTAACATCTTTTCTATACATTGTTCTTGCAAATACCCCTCAATTGCTTGATCCAGTTCTTCACCTCTATGACTAGAAATTGGAATAAAACCAATCCTTTTTTCAATTGCCCAGCATTGGATTCAATAGATCATGAGGCATATAGATTTAATTTTTTGGATTGATGTCTAGTGTTCTTAGTGATTATTATTGACAAACAAAGGTAGTTGATGTCATAAGAAATTCTCTCAACTTTACCTTCTCATCCGTAACATTTGATGTATATCACTTACGATGGTCTTTGAGGATGGAATATGAAACCTTGGACACACACTTGCATAAAATAACTTGAAACCAATGCCTTCGATAATTTATATCCAACACAATCATTTTAAAAGGGTATTCTAAAGTCTAAACGCATTCTTGTCAAATTTATAATTTTTAGGGTTTTCATATTTGGACCATCATCGTCTTATTGTGGGTTGAAAAGAGATTTGTGCTTGACGTGTCATGTAGGTTTTCTCAACAATTGTTAGCATGAAACAAAAGAGTTGAAGTCATGTTTCTTTGGAGTTTGTATACAATTCTGTATTACAGTAATTGTTTTTGGCTATGTTCGACTTTTTAGGTTTGTCTTGTGTGCAAAGAATGATTCCACACCTTGAACCTCTTCTTCATTGGTTTACTCCTAGGTTGAAGATGGAGGTTGCTTTCACTTTCATTCATGTTATCAGTTTGGAAAATCTTATATCCAAGTAGGTCCATTATCGGCTTTGGACACTACACAAGCATAATAAAAAATCACTTTGACATTTTTATCAAACATGTAGAGAGCATAAGAGATTTTAACCATTGAAATCATCAGTTTTATATTGTTGCTGGGAGGTACCTATATATTGTTGCTGGGAGCTACCGTAGTAGTTTAGCCACATGTGCTACTATTGCCTCAGTCATTGGCGATGCATCACCAATACGCGAGAGAGATTTGACAATGGATGCTTAAAAGTACAGAGAAAAATTAAAGAGATTAATCAAAGAAGGAAATAAAGAGCTGTATTGTAGGAATTACCTTGGTCAGGGGCTGACGATTGATGGAAGGGAAGGGCAGAGCGAGCGAAGCATCAATGAAGCCTTGGTCATCGAAGTAGGGTATTGTGGGCGGCTAAGATAGTTGGAAGAGAGTGGGGTTTGGAATAAGGGTTGGGTAAGGATTTAGAAAAAAGAGAAGAGCATAACTGCATCAGTGTTGGGATTTTTGGCAGGAAGGGGCTAAAAGATTTGAGACCTGGGGGAGGGTTTGAAATTAAGGCCGAGTTAGGGTTTAGTTTCTTTCCATTTCCCTTATATATTATCTAAATTCTTATTATTTAGGAATTTAATTAGTATTGGTATTGTCAAGAAATAGATAGATATGGAGAGGGGCCCATAATGAGTCAGATTGGTAAGGAAACAACCTGAGAGCAAAAACACTTTAGCCCCAAAAGCTTAAACCAATGGGTAGAAACCTCACTACTAATTTATGTTCCTTACGTTTTATTTTAATCTTTAGTGTGTGACTATTATTCTTAATACACAACTCAGTCTTAGGGTGGAACCTTGAATTTGTAAAGAAAGGTTGATGGTGGCAGTGATCATCAGCTTTAGAGAAAAACAGGCCTCAAGAAAGAGGCAGTGACATAATCTTGGCTATTAATTTGCTAATCTAATTCAAAGTGGTATTATTAGAGTATTATAACACACAAAATTAATTAATATACATATAATTTATTTATAAAATAATATAGGTAATAATAATAATATTTATTATTATGTTTAAGTTTGGTCGATTTACAAGGCCAACCCTGAAACTAAACGGAAATGGAATATCCCATGTTAATACCAAACCCGACCGACCTAATTAGTTTGGGGTTTTTTGACTGGTTTTGATTTTTTTGGAATTTCTGCTCGTCCCTGTATAAACTACTATCTGTTGGGGTTTGAAACCTTTTTTGAATGGTTTGTTGGGCCTTTGTCCCAACAGCATTTAACCGACCGAACCAAACTTAATATATCAGTTCAGTCATGGAACTCATTTGGTTCTGTTCTGTTACGCTCCAGTTCTTGGGAGAAAATGGTGCAAGTTTCCGGGATGAAATAGTGCGAGACAAGCCATAGTGTATTTTGAGTTAGTATTTTGAACTCAAAGAAAAACAATCCTTTTTAAGTTCAATATACATTAAGCGTATGAAAGGCAAGTCATGCAAGTCATGTGAGAATGATACAGATATGCACCATATACCAAAAAATAGATACTCGATAACAGCTCCTTTAAGTGGAAAACATAATGTCCAGGTATAAAATATACTGGACTTAGGCCTCTGCATTACAATTTATTGGAAATGCACTACTAAAATAGTAAACTAAAATATGACTACTAATGCTTAGCGTGATGCTCCATAGACTTTGAATCCTTAATATCTGGGCGATCTCTGTAACCACCTCCGGCACTTAAAGGAAGCAAAACATCAACCGTCAGTTAATCGTAGATCCCCACAAACTAAAAAGAAGACGTGTGAGATTTGCATATAAAACATGTAACTAAGGCATATCAATATGAATAATATAATGATCACAAAACACATTAAAAAGAGAGCATAATGTACACTAATGGTATGACAATGGGTGGCATGTAGATAATGGGATGTGCTAACAAATTCTACATGGCTATGTAGGTAGATCGGTGATTCTATACTAGTATTGTGACTTATGGGCAAAATATGCAACATACGAGCTCACTCATGCCAACAGGGACATTCACCTGGGTCAGATCCAGTCAACAGGAACAATCAGATATAGTAACATGATTAGTCAGATACAGTACATTAGGAACAATCAGTTACAGTGCATCAGGAACAATCAGATACAATAAAGGTAGCTTTAGTCACCCTTGCACCCTCAATAACATGAGTTACCACATCCCTAATGAACCAAGATAATTATGTGTGATGTATGTAGAATATCGTATAAAGTATTAGAGATGTATCCAATATAATGTCACACTGTATGTAAATGTGAATATCGTGTAAATAATCATGTATGATGTGTGTACTTAACTCACTAGCTAATTGGCAGTTGTATGCATGAATTAAGTTGCATGGTATTGTGAGATTTACTCGACACATCATATAATGAGCGAATAAATCTTGGTGTATAGCCCAAAGGCAATATCATGAGTCAGTCCCTAAAGTCAAGCATATGACATATGCGGTCATGGGCAGTATCTGTAAAATATCCATACCAAGCCAATAAAATAAAATATCCAAGTTAAGAAGACCAATCAACTCAAGCATCAACATCATAGCGTGGCCCAGGACTTGGCTTATAAAGATTAATGGAAATCAAATCAAATTTTTATAATCATCTATGTGCGCGAAAGTATATGCCACAATTAATAATGATTTGATTTCAATTTTCAGTTTTAAGCCCACATTTTCTCAGAACAATTTCATCATCGAAGTTATAAATTTCCAACCCATGTAAGGACCGCGAAAACCCTCAACCAAGGGCAAAACCCTCAAGTAAAATAGGTGTCAAAAATATCATGAAAGAGGCACATCCAATGCACAAAGCAGTCCACAACTGAGACCCCCAAACTCAGCAAGTAAAGGCCCAAAAGAGTAGCAAGCAAAGGCCCAAAAGAGTAGCAAGCAAAGGCCCAAAAGAGCAACCATTAGGGGATGAAAGTGGGGCAGCCAACAGAGGCTGAAAGGGGTAGCAAACAGAGCCCAAAAGAGCAGTCAACAGAGTCAACAGAGGCTGAAAATGAGGTAGCCACTAGAGGCTGGAAGGAATAGTCAACAGTGGCCAACCCGAGGCCAAAAGGGTAGCAAACTAAGGCAAAAGAGCAATAAACTGAGGCCAAACAAAGGCCAATTAAGCAGCAAGGGGCGGCCAGAGAGGCTGTAAATAGATGGGCATAAGGGGCAGCAGCAGGGGCGGCCAGAGGAGCAGGCAAACGCCGCAAGAAGCCCAAACTAATGGGACGGCTACAACCAACAACCACAACAAAGTAGAGACAAGAGCAGCAAAAAAATCTCAAAGCAACAAACCATAAATTTCCAAGCTCAGCCAAGATCATCGGAAGGTATAATAACATCAATCAAGATCAATCACAAAACAACCGAACTCAAAATTCACGGCTAGGGGTCAACCCCCATATCGTCATTTTTTTCTAACAACAATCCAAGCAATTAAAGATGTACAAGTTTATCGAGGCCTAAAAATAGTTTCAAGAGATCTAAGTCGAGGGACATCGGAAATCAACACTGGAGACCACGTCACATCACCGTATTCCGCGGCTACATATGCCTCAAGGATGAGATGAGCTTTTGAGAGAAATCGAAAGGTAGGGAACAAGATCCGAGCTTCCCCGGAAGAGTATATGGGAGAGATGAGATCCACAAAATTTTCTCAAAATCTTGGGCTAGGTTTTTTCGTGAGAGTGAGAATAAAGAGGAGAAAGGAGGGAGATAGAGTCGTTGCGAGAATCATGTGGAAGGAGACGTCGGTGTGGGTCATGCCACACCCACATCGAACATGTCGTGAGTGGTTTCGCCATGGGCATTAAATCACACGGGAAAAGGGAAAAAGAAAGAAGAAAGGAAAGAAAATGAACGGGGGGAGAGAGAGACCTAGGTTTTATTTATTTATTGGGCCGGGCTGTGGATTAATAAAGCGGGTTAACAGGTTTGAGTGAAAATCAGTGAAAATAATAGAGAAAAATTGCCGAAAAATTCCTAATTTTTTTAGAAAAATAGAATTCATATAAATGTAATTTTTCATGCCATTACATGTTTGATTACGAAGATGAGTTCAATTTGGTCTAGTTTAGGATATTTTGCAAATAATTAAGCCAAACCGACTGATGATTACCCTTACATGGTAGATACTCAACAACAGACTTACAAAATTTCAAGACTAAACATAAGAACATGGTCTTGGGGAGAAAGGTCATCACATACTTTCTAATGTGGATTTGTCTAAAAATTCTATATCAAGGCTGTTGATACAACTTGCTATCCAGTGGACCATTCTCAATTACAACTATTATGTGTATAGTTAAATTTTTAAGTAGACCTGTTGACAATGTTTTCTCAATGTTTTTGGCACTCCTAATGTTAGTATGTGAATGAAGGGAAAGTGGATCTTTATGTAATGAAAGTCATATTGTTAAGATATCCCTATTGGGTTGAAGGGATATAAAAATTAGTTTAAAACTACTGATACTAGGTGCCAAAGTAATTATTAGCAGGGATATCAGACCATGTATCTTTGAGGGGATAGAATTAATGCAAGAATTGCGACGAAGTAATTAGAACTTGAGACATCCACCTGGTCGGCAGTAGTGTCTTTTTAATGGCCAAGAGAGAAGAAATTAAACTTCCTACAGGATTTGGTTACCTTTGCATTCAGTTTATTAAAGTTACGTTAATGTGTATTATGAGCTGCATGAACAGATGCAACCTTCTGTCATATAAGTACCCTTAGATAGTCCATCATGCACCAATTATGCATCTGTATTAAAGAGGGAGAAGTTGGAGGTCAATTTCTGGTAACCAATGATGCTAGTGTATTCAGCATTGCTGTTGCTTCTGTTGTTGCCTATGTAAGGAAAAGGATAGAACGAAGTGGATTCGCCTTCAAAATCACTACATTACTATTAAAACCGGGTTTCGTTAAAAGGTAGATGGGCAAGTGGTTTGTCATTCCTTCTCCATGTTGACAGCGGAAAGTAGCAACAGAGGTGGCAGCTAGTATCAGAAGATCAGCAAAAGAGGCAATGATATTAAACATTTGTCTTTCATCTTTTCTTGACATTCCTTCTTTTCCCCTTTCTGCGATTTAGTCTCCTTTCTGTTCCACTTCCTCCCTTGCATGATAGTAGACGTGGTAGTATCTCATCATTACAAGTAGTGCTATCAACCATCAGTCTAATTGCTTCACCTGCTAAAATCCCAGTAAGACTCAGTATCTGGTGCAATTAGGCAATAAAAGAAGGCATTTAGTTGGGCCATTTGGTCAAGGTTCTTGGTCTACATCAGTTAGAACGGTGCTATAAGCTAGTCATTTTGCAGTAGACTAGTTATGTTAAAAGCAGGTTCAAAATCTTGATTTCTTTCTCCATATCAGTCGACGGTTTGTAATGTCAGTATCGACTGTATCATAAGTATCGGGTTGTACATATCAAAAATATGAGACTTTAGACTTTATGCATCGGTTATCTTAGCTTAAAAGCAATTAGTAGTTACACATAGATCTTTGTTTCATTAATCCTACGTTATTTTTGTCATCCAGTGTACTATTTTCTTTTCTTTAACCGATTTGATCATGGGTCAATATTTTGAACCTTGATTTTGAATGTGAAATGATGTTTTTAAACCATTATATTTAAAAAAGAGAAATTTAAATTTTAATAACTATAACCTTAAATTTCCTCTTATATTAGTTAATTACTACCGGTGATGTCTGCTAGTTTCAACTGGATCATATTTGTATGCTTGAAACCCAGCACGATACTAACAATACATATCAATATCAGCCAATAATCAAACATTGGTTAAAAGACATTGAGGTGAAGAAGCATAGAATTGCCAAGGATGATGAACAAGCTGATAGGTTTGAAAGCAAATTTGAACTTTAATTGAAGAAAACACGATAAAAATGATAACCTTGGTTACAATTCTAGGGGCAACCACCCTCCCAAGACGCCGTTAAGAGGATGTCTGCACTCTTCCCTAATATGACGACTCAAAACTCACAAATTGGCATGCATACGGCCAGCCGCCGCACCCCCCTATTATACCCAATTGCAAAATTGAGCAAATTACAAGTTTGCCCCGTTATTTCTAATGAAACAATAGAATCAATTAATAAACGTGCAAACACATCCCTGCGTCAATTGGTTGAGCCGACTCCTCCTTTGGTGCGCCGCCGCGAATATGTGATGAGCCCATCACTACTCCCCCCAAAAGAGCCGCATTGTCCTCAAGGTGGAAATCTGGAAACTGCTGTCCTATGACGCTCACCAACTCCTAAGTGCTTTCATGCTCTGGCAAGCCCTTCCATCGCACCAACACCTCTCGCTCTCCAGTTCCCCTCTTACGCACCCCCTTCAACTCCTCAGGCTCCAATAAAACTTCCATATCTTCGGTCAATGTCGCCGGAAGAGAAGGAGAAGGTATATGCTCCCCAATCGCCTGTCGCAGCTGGGACACGTGAAACACCGGATGAATGACTGATCCTGGGGGCAACTTCAATCTATAAGCCACTGGTCCCACATTGGCCTCCACCTCAAATGGATCGAAATACCGGGGAGAGATTTTCATTTCTTCTATGAGCGAGAGACCTTTGTTTGTAGGGCCGTAATTTCAGATATACATGTCCCCTACGTCGAACTGTACGTCTCGGCGGTATAAGTCCTCTCTCGCCTTCATGACTTGCTGAGCTTTGGCCAAATGGAGCTTCAGATCCTCCAAAATCATGTCCCGCTCTGCCAGATACTGCTCCACATCTGATACTGGGGTCGTCTCCTGTCCCTAGTGCATCAGATATGGGGGATCCCGACCATACAAAATCCAGACATGCGTCGTCTGCGCAGCCGTGTGATAGGAAGTATTGTACAATATTCTGCCCACGCTAGCCAACGGGTCCACTCCTTCGGCCTCTCAGAGATGAAACACCGTAAGTAAGTCTCGATGCTCTTGTTGACGACCTCCATCTGGCCGTCAGTCTGCGGATGATAAGCGATACTCCGCATCAGAACTGCCCCCTGCAGTCTGAAAAGCTTCTGCCAAAATCTGCTCAAAAAAGACCTTGTACCTATTCGAGACAATGGACTTTGGTGGCCTATGTAAGCGGATGACCTCACTCAGAAGACCTCTGCTACTGAAACTGCGTTGTAAGGGTGCTTGAGCGGTATGAAATGAAATGCGCGTACTTGCTGCGGCGGTTCACCACAACAAAAATCACCGAGAACCCCCCAGACTTTAACCCATTTTTATAAAGTCCATGGATAGGTCCTCCCAGACTCGCTTGGACCAGGACAGAGGTTGCAGTAAACCCCCGGTGACATTGCCATATATTTGTGACCCTGGCATACGTCACACTCAGCTACTATCTTCGAAACGTCCTTCTTCATACCTCGCCAATATATCTCTCTAGCAAATCCCTGGCAGGTCTTGAGGACTCCGGAATGTCCACCCACGGTGCTGCAATGGAACTCATGAAGTATGGCTGGTATGTGAGTGGAAGTCCTCGGTATCACTAGGCGTCCCCAATAAACCAACCTCTTATCCTGTACGGAATAGCCTGGGTGATCTGCTGAACCCTGCAGAAGTGTTGCTTGAATGTCTGCCAGCTCCTGGTTCCCCTCGACCTCTCTCTGCAATGGCTCCCAGTCCTGAAGCACTGAAACCGATATAATCGCCAATTGAACATCTTCATCCCGCCGTGACAGAGCATCAGCAACCTTATTCTCCAGCCCTAGGCGGTACTATATCTCGAATCTGTATCCCATCAGCTTCCTTAGCCACTTCTGGTGTTCCTCTGCCACCATGCGCTGCTCCAACATGTACTTGAGACTCCTCTGATTTGTGCGCACTAAGAAGCATCTTCCAAGTATGGCCTCCACTTCATAATAGTCAGGACTATCGCCATCAGCTCCATCTCATAAACTGACTTCAATCTGGCCTTTGCTGTCAGCACCTGGCTGTAGTACGCAATAGGACGCTAATCCTGCATCAGTACCGCCCCTAGTCCATGACCCGAGGCATCAGCCTCCACTACGAAAGGCCTCGAGAAGTCTGGCAGCGCCAACACTGGTACGGTAGTCATGGCCTTCTTCAAGGCCTCAAAAGCAAGTGTTGCCTCGTCGTTCCATAAGAACTGATCATTCTTCAACAACTCCGTGAATGTCGAGGCAATCGTCCTATATCCCTCCACAAATCTCCGGTAGTAACCTGTAAGGCCTAGGAACCCCTTCAGCCCCCTAAGAGTGGTGGGGCGCGGTCAGTCCAATATGGCCGCAATCTTCGCCTTGTCTGCAGCAACCCCCTCAGCGGACACCACATAGCCCAAGTACTCCACTTGTGACTGCCCAAATAAGCATTTCTTTCTGTTTCCATACAGCTGGTGGTACTGTAACTCCTGGAACATCATCTGTAAATAATCCAAGTGCGCCTCCAACGAGCGGCTATATACCAAGATATCGTCAAAGAATACAAGTACAAATCTCCTCAGGTATGGATGAAATACCTTGTTGATTAGTGCCTGGAACGTCACCGGTGCATTAGTCAAGCCAAAAGGCATGACTAAGAATTTATAGTGGCCTTCATGTGTCCTAAAGGCTGTTTTGGGGTCATCTTCCTTCCTCATTCTGATCTGATGGTAGCCTGATTTGAGATCTATCTTCGAAAATATGGCTGACCCATGTAACTCGTCGAGGAGCTCGTCAGTCACCGGAATGAGAAACTTGTCAGGCACAGTTTCCTTGTTCAGCGCTCTATAATCTACGCAGAAGCGTCATCTCCCATCCTTTTTACCAACAGCACCGGACTGGAGAAGGGACTCACACTGGGCTGGATGACACCAGCCTGAACCATCTCTGCCACCATCCTCTCTATTTCATCCTTCTGTATCTGGGGGTAGCGATAGGGTCTGACGCTGATAGGGACCACGCCTTCTCGCAACACTATGTCGTGCTCGTGGTCCTTAGGTGGAGGAAGTCCCCGTGGCTCTTGAAAAACATCTTCAAACTGCTCCAGCATCGACTGCACCTCTCGTGGGACCGGTTGCTCTCTTACTGCGTCAGCACCACCCTCTCCTGCCATCATGTGTAACTCCACCAGAAAGCCTCCCCCTTCTGCCTGTATGGTGTGTACTATAGTCTTTCGTGAAATCAGCGCTCTGCACAGACTGGGGTCCCTCTGCAGCATCACTGCTGTCCCTGCCTACTGAAACTCCATCCTGAGAAGCTTCCAGTTCACCTTCATCTCCCCCAACGTATACAGCGAAGTCATGCCTAGAATGATATCCGTGCTGCCCAAATCTAGAGGTAAGAAATTGGCTATGATCTATATCTCATGTAACGTCAGCACCAGTTCTCGGCATACACACTTGATGCTCTCCTTCTTGCCCGTCCACATTATCACACTAAAACTGCCACTGTCTACCAGCTGTAGCCCCTGCTGCTCCACTACCCTCCTGGAGATGAAATTGTGGGTCGCCCCACTGTCGATGAGTATTGTCACCTCATGGTCCCCAATATAGCCCCTCAACTTCATGGTATGGTTCGGTGTGAACCTTACCACAGAGTTAAGGGAGACATCTGCTACATCTAGCTGTCGGTTCTCTGTGTCCTCAATAGCCTCGTCCTCATCCTCATCCTCCATCAGCAGTACCTGCAATTTGCACCATGTGCATCTATGGCCGAGGTGAGCCTCTCGTCGCACCTAAAACAGAGTCCCTTCTGATGCTTCTCCCTCATCGACACATCGGACATCCTCCTGAACTGACCCCCCGCTAGTGGCGCACTACTCCTCTCGTCGGGTTTCTCCTTACCAGTCTGATCTATCCCCGTGGTAGCCTTCACCTCTCCTGTAACTACTGAAGCTCCACGTTGCACATGTCCCTCATACCCGCTCCTAGCTCTCCTCTCCTCGGCCTAGTGGTCCTCGACCATTTGCGCCATCTCCATGACCTCCGCTAGTCCCATGAGCTTGTACGGCCGAATCCCAGAGCGAAAAATAGGCATCATGCCGTTCATAAATGTGCCCTCCAGTGACTCGTTAGTGACCCTGTGCACTCGTCCAGACAAGGTCTCAAATTTCTCAATGTACTCCCTCACTGGCACGTCTTGCCTGAGTGCAAACAACTGCTCGTGAAGGTGTCCCAGGTGGGGATCTCGAAATCTCTCCAAAATGAGATCCTTAAGCTCCTCCCAACTGCGGAAATGGTGACGCTTCTCCTTCCACTGATACTAGCCTAGGGCTCTCCCTTCCATACATGTGGCTGCTGCCTCCAGCTTCTGTGCCTCTGTCGTGCGATAAGCAGTGAAGTACCTCTCCGCCCTGAAAATCCACGCATGCGAGTCCTCTCCCTCGAACACGGGCATCTTCAACTTCCTTACCCTACCATTACCCCCAATATGTCCCTGGTCGGGCTTACCATCCGTGCGTCCGTGCTAGTGATAGTGCTGTCACATCTCATGATGTGTCTCATGTCCTCCACATGGCCCTCTACCACGGTCTCCATAGCCCCTCGTGGACCTCCTTCGTTTTTCCCCTAATCTTCCCAACCTTCACCAGCTCCAAAGTCACCCCTAGGTCCCCCGCCATCGTCAATGTAATTTTCGCCCCTCCTTCATCCCTATAGTGATAATCTTCCCCATGCCTACGTCCAGAAAACTCGCGGGGCTCCTGAAAGTGCTCATCGTACCCTTGACTGATCAGCTGGAGCCCGAAAGGGGCCGTGCAGGGGGTGCCGCCGTTGTCGAAGGCCCCTGGCAGCTGCCAGTGGATGCTGCAACCTGTCGGACCCCTGGCAGGCCCTGCCGGGGCTGTCGGAGGCCCGACAGGCCCTTCGGTGGACTGGGCAGGGTCAGCCGACCCTGCCGATGGCCGACAGGGTTCGGCCGGCCCTGCCGGCCCAATTCTAGGGCGGGCAAGATCCCCTGCCCCCCGATAGGGGTCGGCCGACCCCTGGGATGCATCCGGGGGTTTAGCCGGCCCATCTTGATGCCTTGGTGATTACCCGTGACTTCCTCGTCCCTTCACGGCTCTTCCTCCTCATCCTTGAAGTACTCATCGGCGTTGAAGAGCAAACCCTCATCGAAAAGCTCCACCTTTTCCTTCACCTTCTCCAAAGGTGGGATCTTTTTTGGAGAACTAGGGTTCGCGTCATCGTTTCCCACATTTTCATTGAGAATCGAAAGTTGAAAGATGATCTGTGCGAGGGCTTCGTCAGTTTTGTCTTGTTTAGCCGCGAGCCAATCAACGGAAGCCGCCAACTTTGCAATCGACTCACCGTTCTCCGCTAGGGTTCTCTTTACCTCCACGATCTCTCCATTGCTCTTCTCCTCCCCCGTTGCGCCCCGATCTTTAGTCTTTGTTGATGCCGCCTTGGATCGGACGCTCTGATACCAAATTGATAGGTTCGAAAGCAGATCTGAACTTTAATTGAAGAAAACACGATAAAAATGATAACCTTGGTTACAATTCTAGGGGCAACCACCATCCCAAGACGCCGTTAAGAGAACGTCCACACTCTTCCCTAATATAACAACTCAAAACTCACAAATTGGCATGCCCTATGGCCGGCCGTCGCACCCCCCTATTATACCCAATTGCAAAATTAAGCAAATTACAAGTTTGCCCCTTATTTCTAATGAAACAATGGATTCAATTAATAAAGGTGCGAACACGTCCCAGTGTCAATTGGTTGAGCCGACTCCTCCTTTGGTGTGCCGCCGCGAATATGTGATGAGCACATCACAAGCCTATGCTTTCTTGCATGTCATCCAATTCTTGACTTGATTGGTATCTGCAAAGCTAGATAGGAGGCCAGAGGAGCATCGGGGTTGCTAGAGACAATGAATCATTGTTTGTTTGAACTTTGCAAGAAAAGGTGGAGATTTGTTGGCATACATTGAAAGTATCCAAGACTCCCAACATCTTGACCCCGACTCGGTGTAAACTCTCTAAAGGTCTCAGTATCTGCTAAACCCAACTAGGCAGCCGGCCACCGTGACCAGACAGAACTCATCACTATGAGGTCATTCTCTGTCTGTTGCCAATCCCTGGTGGGCACTCACCTCCAAAGGTGTTCCTCATTGACTGCCAAATTGATGACTGAATCTCCAAATCAGCTAATTTTGAATGCAAACATGATTAGTAAAATTCAATCCTCGTGTGCATTTGTCTACACATATGTACTTACATAATACATGCTTCCTGATATTATTACATTATTATGTGGCTACCATTTGACGCACAGGTGAAAATTCTCAAACTACACTTTCCCTTTCACATTTGCACAATAATTTAGGTTTGTAGATCAAGCCATCCATAGTATAACACATTTTTTAGTTCTGACACATAACCACATCTCCCCAAGTTCTTTACTTCTCATAATACTAGCATCACTCTACCACCCTAATTCTTATTGTCCACATAGCAACAAACAAGCAAGGGCATATTATTTCTCACCAAGATACCATCATAAATATATTATTCGGGGAAACCATTCCTGATTAAGACCTATATGATTAGAGAACCCTAATCAAGGGTCTATTTCTGCTGAGGGAATACTACCGCTGCTGAGAGAAATGCACTGCATATCATTATTAATTAAAATAAAAAGAAAAACAGAAAAATGAACGAAAGCATATGCACACATAGTGGAAAGGAAAAGAAAAGAGTGAGGCGTCTCAGAACTTCTGTCTGGCTTATTCAGGTCCTCGCCTGAGTCTTGTAGATTGGAACGTTTGATTGGATTAATAGGATTGACTGCTTCCAAGCTAAATGGCAGGTGCTTGTAAGTGGGGGCAGATGGTCTAAAGAGGATGACCTTGTATTGGTGATTTCTGTATACTTGGGGTGGATAGAGGCAGATGGCCTGGAGTAAGCAGTCTTGAGTTTCAATAATACCTAGTAGTAGCTATGACCAAGCAATGGCTCTTCAAGTAGGATCATGATGGCCAACTCGTGTAGTTAGACCTATCTTTTGTGATTATGATTAAATAAACATGCTCCAAATTTAGAGTTGAAAAGTCTAAATTAAGAGTAGAGATATAGTGCGTCTCTCTTCTTGTGGGCATATATTTTTTAGGGAAAATGGGACTACTAAATAATTCAAAAGAACATATGGTATTACGTCATAAACAATTCAGTGTTTAGTTGCAGTGATAATGTTATTAGTTTTTAGTTGTGGCTTCATAATAATATTGACATAGGTGAGAAGTCCAGTGTTACATGCAACATATGATAGCTGGTAGTAACCTATGTCATCATGCATATGGAATATTTGCAATTCTTTGTAGCAAATATTTTGTCTTCTTTCTGGTATACGTACCTGATCTTGGACGATTTTGGAGGTTGCTCTTTGGTGCCATTAGCTAAATTGTGCAAGCAAGTCATCAGATCCCCGCACTGACCAGCTGCCGTGCTATGTTCCAGGGTAATCTTGTCTCTAGTCTATGGTTTCCTTTCCAGAATTTGCAACCAATGTAATATTTTATCAACGGGATGTAAGTTGTGTCAAAAAAAATTTGCCTCTTTCACAATATAGCTGTACATTAAACAAACCCATTTTGATGGGAAAAGCCAACAACGGCTTAAATGATAATGGCATGTATGATCTATTGACATGATATAAATCCAAAGGTTTATTTACTTGTTTGCATTTCTTTAGTCTTATCAAGTAGCATGTCTTTGTTAGATGAATGTGCTTGAAGACGAGCTAGAGCGGAGAACATTGACGTATACATTGTGGAACCAATCAACTACCGGAAAGGGAAAGCAAAGTTGGCATCCAATCACCTTTCTGTATGAAAATGCAAGCCCTCAGCACATTAAGCAAATAAAGGTAATTTATTATCATTGCGGATGTTTTAATTGCTAGGAGATGAAATGTCCATGTATAGTTTACCGTATGCATTTATCCTGAGTGGTTTTTTTGCTTTAATTTGGAATTAATCATATCACTTGGTGTTATCTTTTATGCTTTTAAATTTTAAATGGTTTGTCGTCGTTGCATCCATTATGTCGAACTTGCAAATAGTGAAGAAGGCAAGGTTTGGTATAGTTGATGTGGTTTTTCTTCCATGCACAAACTAGTAGCCAGAAAGCCAACTTGGAAAGTAGATATGTATATTTGAAGTTATGGAATTTCATTAAATTCTTCTGAATTAGAACCCCAAATTCATTCAAATAAGAGCCAAGAGTCAGCACTGGCAGCTTCAATGAGAGGGTGCAAGGTAGATGGATGTGACAAAAAAAGCTCAGGACAGTTTTCCCTTTCAGATGCTATGGATTACATCCTCACACTTGTTCACTAACTTGTCATTCACGTATCCAAACTTAGTTAACAGACAATGCACCTTCCCACCTTTTTGACTGACACTTTATCTTCGGACGAAATACTGATCATACATACTTTTACTTGGGAACATCAGAAGAGCCTGTTGCAACTTTTTTGGATGACACTGGGTTAACATGCAGTTGAGTGAAAGTACCGCATAAAATGTGTCTTTAAGCTTGACAGTACTCCTGCATTCTCTGTCTCAACACGTAGTATACTTCCCTATTTAATCTCATCAAATACTTTATTAACGGTGATGAAAGAAAGTCCATTCCAACCCTTATTTTGGGAAAGTTTCGTTGTATGACAATATACTAGTTTGCCTACTAGCATTGTTGTTGGCCATTTCCAGAACCCCTCGTCTCCTAAATGAACTTTCAGTCCAAATCTATCTTTTTATAAAAAAATTTATGAAAGGAACTTTCGGCCCAAAGTCAATGAAGCCAATTAATACTAATATTGCTTTCAGCAGAGGACCAATCCTTTCAATATTTTGTTTGCGTTTAGGGATCTTTTGTTTCTTATTTTTCCTTTTTCCTTTCTATTTGATGTCAATAATTTTTCAAAACAGAATTGATTTTATGTTTATAAATGCGATTTTATTGTTTTTATATATTTTCTTTTTTGTTGTGTGTGTGTGTGTGTGTTTTTTTGTGGGGGGGGGGGGGGGGGGGGGGGGGGGGGGGGGGGGGGGGGGGGGGGGTTGTGTGTGTGTGTGTGTGTGTTGGGGTGGTGTTTGAAAATTATCTTGTCTGTTAATAAATGTGAATAGATTTTATGTTGCCCATTGCAGGATATCAGCCATGTGTATTACGATACGGAATTCAGGACAGAATGGTGCCGGAGCAATTCTACGTTGGTGCCGTGCTTTCTGTTCGCCAGGAAATTCTCTCGTGGGGCCGCCACTCGGCTCCTGACAGGGGGTGCTGTTGGCCCCTTCGATGCTAGTTCTCTACTAATCGCCAAGCACGACATGACGGTCCATTGATTTAGTTTTCATTTCAGTCGGTGGCAACTGCCATCCTGTTCCCCCATGTCTGGCTCGGCCTACATACCTCAAGGTGAAGTGTAAGAGCCGGGATCGATAATTTGCCAGAAGTTTCGAAGTTTCGTATCAGAATATCGCCAGAGATGACCCATACAATACTAGATGGTCTGCTACATATAACTTTGTCTATGGTAACTTGTCGCTGCTAACAACAAACTGGTTCCTGGCCGTATCTCGGTGCTAAATTGGCAACAATGACATTTTGGATAAGCTTCGAATAGAAAGATATGCAAAGTATTGTATAGTCATATACTGAAGATGACTTGCGTAGATTGGATACCGTGGTAGCTTATGGACATTTAACTCGGTATGTGAAAGGTATTTATGTGAATTATATAGTTGATCTTTAGATGGTTCCCTCTCTCTGTGTGTTGTTTTGTCTCTGTGTGTTGTTTTGTGCCGTTGTGTGTGTCAAGTGCATGTGTCTGTGTAAGTGGGGTGGCATGAATATATACTATGTAGTGTGGAGCAAGTGACTATGGATGCCAGTTTCATATGTTTTAAGGCTACATTTGGCAACGAAGGTATGAATGGAGGTTAGAAAATTTTGGAGGTTTGACACTCCTTACCTTCAAAAGCCCAACCTGAGGTTTGTTTGGAAGCCAAAATAGAGGTTAATAAACCTCTATTTTTTGGCCCAAACTGGAGGTGATAATAGAGGTGATGAAAAGCTAATCTATCTTATGGTTTGATCTCACCTTTGTTTTGTGAAAAATATATATATATATATATCGCTCACGGTCTTCTCTTCTTCCTCTTCTCCTCTCAAAATCGAACCATAGCCTTGATCTTTCCGTTTCATTGTTCAAAATTGTTGATTTTTGCGCCTCAAATCAGTATCATAATCGGTTCAAAATCGGGGAAAATTTGATTTGAGGCCATGGCATCATCATCTAGGGCTAGGGCTAAGGTGGATGGGGGACAAGATGTTCGGCAATTGGTTCAACCTTCTCTCCAATAAGAAGATCATGATGATGTTGAAGATGGTAAGATCAATTTAGTTAAAGTCATTTTTGTTCTCTGTTTTTTTTTCCTCAAGGTAAGTTATCTCTCTGTTAAACTAAATTTTGCATTAATCTTCACAACCTACTTTTTATTAGAATTCAGAAAAGAGATATTTCATCCATCTCCTTAGATCTTTTAAAAGGTGGAAAAAATCGAAATTATATCATGTTTCTATTTTTATCGAGCAATTAGATATGTCTGATGTGTATAATTTATTTGAATGTATCTGCTTATTATAAATATTTGGGTTTTTCGTATATTCATCTCTTAAATCTTGCATATTTTGAAATATGTCCCTTAATTCTTTGTAATTTGAGTTTAATCCCTCAAATCTTAAGTCGTTAACCTAAATAGTCCACCCATCTTATATTCTGTTAAATAGTTAGATTAATTAACAATTAGTGTTAATTAACTAAGAATTAAGCCCTAATAGGGGATGGAGGCGGGGGGAGGCAGGGAGGCGGTAGAGGGGGAGGCGGTGGTGGGAGTGGGAGGCAATGGTCGAGGAGGCTGTTAGGAGCCCCTCCTACCTGTCGCCGATCTCCCCCTCCCCCTCATCCACGCCGGTGATCCCCCCCTCAATCCTCCCTCCAACCCGCCGCCGATCTCCCCCCTCATCCTCATCCCGCTCCTCCCTGCCGCCGATCTCCCCCCTTCTCCACGCCGCGATCTCCCCCCTCCTCCCCGTCGCCGATCCCCCCCCCCCCCCCCCCCCCCCCCCGCCTCCTCCCCCCCATCCCCCCCATCCCTGTTGCCCTCCTCCTGCCCCTCATCCTCTCATCCCCGCTATCGATCTCCCTCCTCCCCCTCCTCCACACTGTCGATCACCCCCAATCCCCCTTCTCGCCGCCGTCGATCTCCCCCCCCCCCCTCCCTGCCACCGATCCCCCCTCCTCCCCCTTTATCCCCCTTTTCCCCTCTCCTCACCGCCGCTGCCCCCCCTCCTTCCCCTCATCACGTCGTCGCCGCCACGAACAGACTCGACACGTCAACACTAACGGAGTTTTTAACAGAAAATTAGAGTGGGAGACTATTTTGGTTATAGTTAATGATTTGAGTGATTAAACTCAAAATACGAAGAATTGAGGGACAGATATCAAAATATGCAAGATTTAAGGGATGAATATGCGAAAAACCCTAAATATTTTGTTAGAGCCTCTAGTGATCATATGGGTTGATCTGATTAATTTAAAAACATATACATTGTCATCTGTTACAATAAAAATCTAGTAGACATTACCATTGATTCTTATCTTCATAATGTTATAGCTTATATACTTATTCAATTTTTTCTGTAGTCTATATAGAGCATAGAAATACTTCATCTTCATTTTTTTCTTTAGTCAATATGTACCATAGAAATGAGAAATCTCAACATATGTGGACCGAAACAAAACTTGCCTTGTTAGTTCAATTACTAACTGAGTATAACAATGCGAATTGGAGAGTGCATAATGGATGGGCAAAATAAGCGCGGACCAAGAGCGTAAACTTAAGGATTCAAAATGAAGGTGTGCAAGTCACAAAGCATCAACTTAAAGAGAAGGAGAAGAAATACAAAACATATAAGAGTTTACTAGAAAGAAGTGAATTTAGATGGAACAATGAACTCAAATGTGTGACAGGTCCCGAGGAAGAATGATAAAAACTTAAACATGTTAGAAATAATGAATCTTTTGTGTACTTATAGTAAAGTGTACTCCATTACTATCTTGTGTAAATATTACATGACAAACAAATGTCTGTGAAGGAATTATACAAATTAAAGTGCAAAACATTTCCTTATTATGATGCCTGTTTTGACTTATATGAAGGTAATTGAGTTAGTTAGAATTATATCACACATGTCTACTTTTCTTTGAAGTACTTAAACATTGTTTAACATTTGAAACATATTATACAATGAGATATGCTTAGCGCAAACGTTCTCGTGGTCCTAAGGACTACATGACTAGTAATGAGAGTGATCCAACATCAACAGTTGCATCTTTAAGTACTCCAGGAGAAAATTATCAAGGCCATGACCATATTGATTCTTATTGGAGCAGTTATCGGTATGATTTTGATGTTGACTTGATGTGCGTTTATATTTTATATATTCACGCACGTCTTCTTCGTGATTTTCCGTTGTTTTCCGGTATTTCGTATCCATTCTCTTGTGATTTTTAGTTTTCTTTCACTTTCTTTGTGTTTTTGTGCCGTTGCAGGAGATTGCCAGCGTTGGGGACATATATAGCAGATATCATGAGTCCCCGGAGCAACGGGAGGTGCCACACGCGATCTCGAGGGCCAAACGTCGAAGAATGCCATATATCAGCCCTCAACCGATCGGGTGGCAGACCCACCCGATCGGTTCGTGCACGCGTATCCGACCTGGACAGGAGCAGCAGTGAAGAAGAGCTCACCCGATCGGTTCAGTGATCGGGTGAAAACGACAGTGCTCTCTGTCTTTTGGAGATGAATTCCAACTGATTGGGTGACATCTCACCCGATCGGTTCATCTGTAGCCGAATTCTCCCAGCTCACGACCCGGCAACATCACCCGATCGGTTCAGTGACCGGGTGATGTATCTCCAAAGCTGAAGACCAAGTCGACATCCATCTCACCCGATCGGTTGATGCTTCAACCGATCGGGTGGATGCTTATCTATATATATTTGCCTTAGGTTTTCCCAGAAAACGATCCCCATTTTTTCAGACTGTCTTTTTAGGATTTTGGCGGCTGCAATTTTATTACGTTTTGTAAGTTCTCTGATTGTCTTGATATTTTAACATTTCGTTCTTAATACTATTTGCTCCGTACCTCTATTGCTTGATCTTGATTCCAATGGTTAAATTTTGTTGTGTTGCTATTTTTACAATGAATCGTGAGTAGTTCCCCAATCTAGGGCATTGGTGGAAGCCCCTTCGTGGGTTCTCCCTAGAACGACTATATGATTAGGATTTCGATAGGATCTAGGAATTTAGATGGTTACGCGGGGCATTTTATTGTCATTGGCGGGAGAAAGACCGCCTCTGACCGTCGAGCCAATATGAAATTAAATTGGTGTTTGATCACATAGCCACAGCTCACACCCCTAGCGTAGACATTGAATCCTAGCGCGTGGGAACGGCAGGATGAAATGTCGGGAGTAATCGTTGCGAGCTTAGTGCTCCCGAAGTCGGTCGGTGTTAATGGACATGGGAATGCCCACCGTCCGAACCCAAGTAGACCTAACGTATCATCTTGGGCATCGACCGGAATATCGGGCCCATGGGACGCTAGGTATCACTCTTAGAGGCAACATAATTCACTAACGAGCCTAAATAAGTTTTAGGATAATATTTAGGATGAGTGCCACTATCATGGATTACAAACCCTAAATAGGATCTCCTACAAACTTAGCTCGATCAACCAAATCACATCCCTTTTATATCAAAACAACATAAAAATTGTAAGTTTACATCTAAATCCTAAGATCCTAGAGCTTATCCATAGCCCTAGAAACGACTACTCGCAACTCATGGAAAAATCAATAAAAGTAATAACAATAGCAATAGTAGTCAACGTTGCAACAATAGACATCAAAACTGATAAAGAGAGATGAGAAATTATTACCAAACCAATAGAGACGAAGAACCAAACTCAGAGAATTAAGATCCAAAGATTCCAAAGCAAACACAATAATAATAATCCAATCTTCGTCTTCAAAGCAATAACGATGGCTCAAAAGTCCCTCTAAAAGTAAAACTAGAATAATCAAGTCAGCTCTCTAAACCTAGGAATTAAAATATGTTTATATACAAATGGGATGGGTCCCACCAAAAATTTCCGCAAAAAGGCCCAACTCGGCCCAACCCTTGGCTGATGTGTCGCCCTACTCGACCGAGTGGATGTCCCACTTGGTCGAGTGGTAGGGATCCAATGCTAGGCTCTAAATCTTCGTTCTACCCTCCATTCAGCTCGATCGAGTAGCTAACCTACTCGGTCGAGCTGTCGCATCTGCTCGATTCAGCGGCATGTGTTGCAATGGGCCTTGGAATTGTCGTTCTGTCTCATATTCAGCTTGACCGAGTAGCATCATTGCTCGGTCGAGTATTGGGCTCAATGTTAGCCTGAGAGATTGAGTGCCGCCGTCGAGTTCGTCTGACCGAATTGCGTGGCTACTGGGTCCGAGTGACACAATTCTTTAAGTGCTGGAGCTCCTTCTTTTGGGTGTAGCTGCTCGGCCCGAGTGGACAAGTCTACTCGATTGAGTTGGTTGGAAAGCTAATAAGCTATGTGAAGGCTCCATCTTTAAGCTCTCCTTCTCCTTTCTCTCTCTTCTCCTCCTCTAATCTTTTTCTCCACTTCGTTAAGCATCTAGTGGGCCTTGCCATTGATGCTCCGGCTAGCTTGGATGTGTCCATGTCTAAGATTTGCTCCGAATCGCTCTAAGGTTCCTGAAAATTCACAAATCTCCACGATAATCAAATATATCGTGAAAAGCGCAATAATGTGTAGAAAATTGAAATTTGGACGATGAAAATGCTATGAAAATATGCAGTAAAAGTATAGAAAATATGGACACATCAAAATCCCCCAAGCTTACCTCTTACATGTCCTCGAGGAAGACGAATAGGAGGGTCACCGGGAAGTGGAAATAAGAAAATAGAAAAGAACGCAAAGAGGAGGGGGCACTAGATTATTCTCTCAGATCTTGCGACATTCACCACACATCACAACTGCTTATAAAATGGATCACATGCTACCAAGAGATTTCATATCTTTAATAAATAAAGTACTTTAAGATTGAATAAAAGAGATCTCTCAACACAATTTTCAATCAAAAGTTATAACTGAAGCACAGAGAATTCACACCAAGCATGCAATAAAGAATAGAATAGGAGTCAAGACATGCACATACTTGTGTCAAATTATAGGAAATCTACATAACTAAATTATTTTGCTAAGTTTCAACATTATCAAACCTTCACGTTCGTGCATAACTCCACTCTAATGGCATGCTCACTAATATGGTCAAAAGATTTTCCCCCAAGCTTGAATTGAGGCGTCACATCCAAAGTAATATTTGTGGGCTATGGGATTTTGTTTTGGTTTTCCTAAAAGTACAAGTATTGCTCCAAATAATGAAACTTTGAATTTTTTCCTTTTTGAAACTTTTGTTTCTTCTTTTTCTTTTTGGACTTTTGTAGGAGTGATATGATTTGTATTTTTGTTTTTGGGCTCCTTTTTGGCTTTTTGTACTTTTTGGAGCGTATTTCGCAATTGTAGATAATTTTTTGGAATGGATGCAGTAGAAATAGCTATGAGGAGTAAAATCAAGTGACATGTAGAGAATATAAGATATATGTGGAGAATGAATTAATATAATGCTCGGTTCACTCAAAAGTGTGCACAAACATTTCAGTAAGATAATACATCAACTAAACTCATATATAAGTATGTGTATTCCTGATCATCTCAATAAGCAGTGAAGTCAAGTAGTAAAAATTTTCAAACATATCAAGCATGCACCAAAATGCGAATAAGAGATGAAAGCAATGCTTCAGATATGCTAATTATGCATGAATTTTGGTGCATTTCCAATGAAAGCATACTAAACACTACTTTACATATTCAGTTTCAATAAGCGTCATGCATTTACTAAGAGAGATCATCAAAAGAATTATAGGTGTAAGTAGTTATAAAGGTTAAGATTATGAAATAACTCTAAGCAGCATGGTATGGGAAATAAGCATCGTGATGGCTGTGAGAGCATAAGAGATATCAGCACAAAGAATCCATCTTAGCAAAAGAAAGAAAAGAGAATACAGAAAGAATAAAGACATGCATGCATACGAAAAGAAAGAAAAATATGATGCTAAAAAGAAAAAAAATGAGGTGGAAAATGATGGAAAAAAATAAGGGGGAAAAGTGCAAAATAAGAGGAAAATAAACAAAAAGCAATAGTGCTCATCCCCCAAGCTAAATACAGCAGTGTCCTCCCTGCTGAGAATACCTGTGAAAGATGGAAAATGATGCCAGGGAGGGGTGGGTGGGATAAAAGAGAAATCCTAGAATCGCAAAAAATAAAAGGAAAATCTAATGTATGCAAATGCATGGTCCTAACGTGTAATGCAAAAACCAAACATGCAAATGATGCTATGATATGTATGTAATGAATGAAATGGGTTCTCCCCCAAGCTATGCAATACTAGGCCCCGTTTGGACAGATGTGCACTAAAAATGAGAGGGGGACATGAGCAAAAGGATGAATCAGGCAGTGGCACCACACTCTAGAGGTGGTGATGTGTCCCACTGCTGTGGAACAGAGATAGCATCAGATGGTGGTGCTGAAAGATCAGGAGGTAGTACAATAGGTGGTGTGACTGGTGCAGAAGGAACGGATGGTGCAAGTGTGGCAGGTGGTGCACCTTGTGCTAGGAGGATATCAAGAATCTCCCTAATATTCCACCGCACTGACTGGTGGTGGGTAGTGACTATCCGAGTGAAGGCGAGGAAATCACGTCTCAGCCTAGCAACCTCATACTTAACTGCTGTCAGGCATGCATCAGTGCTGTAGGAACGGCCAGGCTGTCGTGCACCACTAGGCTCACCACTCTCTACATGTGCTTGTGCATGTGGTGCACGAGGTCAGAAAACATAATCGGGAGAGGGTGACCTACGCGGGATCTCGACAGAAGTAGAAGCAGGAACAGATGTGTGATCAAGTGTAGATGTAGGGATATGGATATCAGTAAGTAGAGACGTCGTGGCGGTAGACGTGGTGACAGATACCACGACACTCTCAGTGAAGATGACAGTGGTGGGGACAGAAGTGTCGCCAGGAGGGAGTTAGACACAATAGGTGTGGACTCGGAGGTGATAGGATCAATAAGGGTGGAGTCCACAGATACAAGTGCAGCAGATGTAAGGACAGCAGCAATAACAGGCTCGGAAGGGACAAGCTCAGTAGAGATATGCTCTATGATAGGTGCGGGAGCAGTAGACACAAAAATGCCCTCAGAGGTGGGAAATTCATATGATGGTGCAGTGATCTTGGGGACAGATGTGGAGGCTACCCCAGAACTCTCGACTGGAATGGTGGTGGGTGGGATGGTAGTAAGAGCACTGGCAGAAGTAAGGACAAGGTGCTCTCTGCTGGGGCAGAAGTGGTAGGGACAGCTCTCTCGGGCTCCTCATCAAAACTAAGAACCCAATCATTATCTCCCTTGGCTGCAGCCTCTCGAGGCTCAGGCTCGTGAATAGGTGGACTGGGTAGGATGCCAGGAAGGAGCCAATCCAAATGGACATGCTCAATACGTGTAAGGTCAGGACAAGAGAGGATCATGTGCGGCTTTCATGTAGGACCTATGAGGTAGACACAGTGGCGCTCACCATGGGGCCTGCTGATATGCATGCATGCATGCACGTCAAGCGTCAAAGTGGTGGGCCCAGATGCTACCACAAGATCTGCATGAAGGTCAAGTCCTAGCATAAGGGTGAAGAAGGTGAAGAACCCACCGTAATAAATCTTCTTCAAGGAGGTGGAAGTGGAAACCAGGAGGGTGCACAGCCAATGGGTTGTGTCTGATAAGAGGTGAGGGCAAAGGGTACCATCATTATCACGTGTCACGGTCCTAGTCATCCCACTAGGGTGGAGCAACTCAGGAAAGGAGAAAGTGCCAAGCTCAGGCCTAGAGAATATGGTCGTGACGAGGTGGTGTTGAGCAAGACGAAGACATGTATATATGATGGAGGAAGACTTCGCTCTGTTAGGGCTGAAATGCAGGAGGCCAGCTATCCTACTCTAGAAAACGATCGGAACTGAAAGAGGACGGATCTGAACTAAGTGCATAGGCCTGAGTAGGATCTAGAATAAGGGTCCAACTAAAGAAGGCTCGGATCATGGCATAAGTGACCTCTACGTCACGATCCAGTAGCCTGAACGTGATGCACTGGTCGGTCCATAAAATGGAACTCATCGTCTCATAGGTGAGGCAAACATAGGTGGTCGTGGTCATCTGCATGAAATGCTCCCAACATATGGCCTGATATAGTCTTCGTACCCCCTCTAACAACCATAGACACTCCAGGGCTGGGATGTCAGCCAATCTGGTGGGGATAATGGGGCATCTAGATATGGTCACGAAGCTGTCACGATGAGCGTCATCCTTGAAGACAATACCATATGTCTTCAAGGTCCCCTGGGGTGGCATGGGTGGAGGTGTGGATTTGGGAATGACGGCACTAGCTTATGGTCCCTCTAGTGCTAGTGGTGTGGGAGATGGAAAACGTGAGGGTGGTGGAGATGGAGATGGAGTGGGAGATGGTCAATGAGCACGTGTCCGGTGAGAAGATGAAGCACCAAAGTCATCGAGTTTCCTCTTCTTCACCGGGGGCTTCCTACCCCGTGTCCTAGGAGCAAAGTTTTAAAACGCAAAGGCGTGACGTGAGGCGTTTTTTTGACCCGTGACGCGAGGCGTAAGCTTCAACGCGTAAGGCGTAAGCCTTCAGCGTGTTGTGAGGCGTAACACATTATAACCACATAATTCTAAAATATAGATGTAAAAAACTTATATTTAAGTTTCAAACCATCATTAAAGTATCAAAATATTAAAATAACACTCCAAAGACAAATATAAAATATCCAAAAAAGATCAGAGTATTTGAGTTGCAAAATTAGACTCTAAATTTACTCTTACACATCATCAAATACAGAATCTTCATTTAAGCCATCTCCCTCCCCAAAACTTCCTAGGCTACTAACATCATCTTCATCTGGGGTGACAAATCAAGGCAGCGGCGAGTCGTCTCTCTCTCACTCTTAGCTTTTATACTTGGGAAATAAAATTTTTTTGCAAAAAATCACATGTTGATGGCGTGAAAACCCAAACGTATTTGATGCGCCTACGAACTGAGGCGTAAGCCTTTGAGCGCCTTCGACCCGAGGCGTAAGCCTTTGGGCGCCTTCGACCCGAGGCGTAAGCCTTTGGGCGCCTTCGACGAGTGAAAGCCTCTTCCCTCAAGCCTCAGGGCGCTGGAGGTGAGCCTCGCACTGAGGCGCGCCTTGAGGCGTAAGCCTTTGCCGCCTTTCAAAACATTGCCTAGGAGGCATAGTGTGATATGTGCGAACGAATTCAAACACGAATCGAGAGTACACAAAAATAATACTCGAGTAGAGGAACGAGTGTACCAAAAGCTCGTGAAGCGAGACGATCGTAAGAAATGCGAATGTACAGTGCCTCGAAGCGAATATCCTCACCAAAGCTGGCTTCAAAGTGGTCCAAGCCTAAACGTAGTCTCTCTGTGCTCCAAGTATACCTGCATGATAATATAAGAAGTGAATTAGTTGCATATCAATGAAATCGATAGAGATTAGGGTTCAAATCATGCAAATTTTCAGATTTAGGGTTTGAAACCGAGAGAGAGAGAGAGAGAGAGAGAGAGAGAGAGAGAGAGAGAGAGAGAGAGAGAGAGAGATGTGTATATGGGGTGAGGTGGAGATGAAGGGGAGATGAGGGGCAGACCAAGCAGGCGGTGTTCGGTCGAGCTCGGGCAGCGTCGGAGGTGGCGGATCAAGCCGAAAGTTTGGGGTCGAGCGGGTTGGGAGGGGAAAAGGGGATCTCGGGCTGGGGTTTGCGGTTTTGAGTGTGAGGGGGTGAAGGGTGGGGGTTTTCGGATTTATAAAGGGCCGACCGAGCTAGGGTTGCTCGGTCAGTCCGTTTGCAACTAAGTGTGGCCCCCACTCATACGTTGCTCGGTCGAGTAGGCAAACCTACTTAATCGAGCTGAAGTTAAAACAGAGTGGCCTATTTATCATATTCTGCTAGGTCCCCTACTCAACCGAGTATCCATTCTACTCGATCAAGATGAAATATGTGGCAGAGTGCCAATTTCTCGATTTTCCTACAGGGACGGTTGCTCGATCAAGCTGCTCACTTAACTCGGTCGAGCTGAAATATAATCAGAGTGTTGATTTTGCCACTCTCTGCTGGCTCCTCTAAGCTCGACCAAGCGTCAGTTCCGCTCGGTCGAGTAGCTCCTCTTTCCCTTCAAATATAAAGGGTGCTCCTCTCCTCTTCTCCATTCACTTCCTCCTTTGTTTCTTCATCGTTTTTTGTGCTCCCTTCATCGATCACCTGCACATGAACGTACGCATCAGAAATTTTTATATTTTTATATTTTAAAGATTTTTAACGGAGTTAAAAACATTTTTATTTGGTTTTTGAATAAGAATGAAAACAACTGAAGAATAGAAACTAAAAATAAGAATAAATTCGGGTTGCCTCCCGATAAGCACTTGTTTAAAATCGTAAGCTCGACTCCTCTAGATTTTCAATGACCTTCTAAGATGTTTGGTGCATATGAGATGCGCTCATCATGCTTTCCTATGAGGACATGAGGTGGGAGTTGGCCCATGATGCTTCGTTGACCTTCAGCGATCCTATCGATTGTAGCCCCCAGTTGCTGGTGATAACGTGATGTATCCGGTAGCTCCTCGTCTAACACTTTCAAATAGGCGGCCAATGCCTTGTCATGAATGATGTCGTCGTCATCGTCTATGTCCTTCCTCAAGGGGTCCTTAAGGATCTCTTCAATGGTGAACTCCTCTGTAGCTTCATCTTCCACTAGCTCCAAATAGTTGACATCTTCGTGCGGGAAGCGCTTCTTCATCGGCTTTTGTAAATGAAACTCAATCTCGATATTGCCAACATTCATAGATAATGTCCCTTGATGGACATCAATTAAAACTCCAGATATGGCCATGAAAGGAAATCCCAAGATAATTTGAGAAATCCCCTCCTCAGACATATCCATAATCACAAAGTCCATCGGCACGCTAATCCCCCCTGGCACTTGCAAGATAACATCGTGTGCAATGCTAACTGGGTAGGTGACGGATTGGTCTGCCAACTGTATGCTCATGGCCATGGGCTCTAGCTCTATCTCGGTATTGAATCTCTTGAAAATGGAGAGCGGACTCAAGCTAATGCACGCTCTCAAATCAACTAGCGCTCTATTAATGGGGATGCTGCCGATGGAGCATGTCACCGTAAAGCTTCCGAGATCGAGTAACTTCTTCGGTATGGTGTTCTTCAGAACTGAAGTGCAACTGTCAGCTAGCATCACTGCTTCTTTTTTTCTTCTCCCTGCTATCAAATCCTTCAACAACTTGGCGTAGGTAGGGATCTCCGTAAATGCATCCATGAACGGGATGTTCAAGTGAACACCCTTAAGAAGCTCTGTAAATTTCGCATACTTCTTTTTGTGCTTCGCCATATTTAGTCTTTGTTGATATGGAGGCGAAGGACGACTTCCCTTATCTTTGTGGCATCCTTCGGCGTAGATTTTGAAGTGTCTTCTCAATGGAAGGTGGAGCGTCCGCCGGTACCGTAGCGACAAGAATATGTAATGAAGTAGGCGAAGTCTCTTTTTCTGTAGCAGTGAATGGCTCATCAACATCTTTCTCCTTATTTGTCGTAACAATGGGCTCGGAAACTATGGGATCCTCCTCATGAATAGTCGTCGACCATTGTGGGTCCACATGCTTGGAAACCGATACCATTACTGGATTGGTACTCTTCCCTCCTCTCGTAGTGACAACCATCATTGCATTAACATGCCCCCTCTGATTTTGCTCGGGTTGAGATGTCAATCTCCCTTGAGCCTTTGTAAGTTGGCTCATTTAGGCTGATAGAATCTCTATGGTGGTGGAAAGTTGCCTTTGAGTGGCCGCCATCTCCATATTTTGCTTTTCTTGAGCACTTATGAAATCTTCTAATCTTGCCTCCACTCTAGATTTTTGTGCAGCCAGTGGTTGGTATTGTTGTTGTTGCTGCTGATAAGGTTGGTGTTTGTAATATACAGGCGGTCTATAGGGGCCAGATGGCCTAAATCCATACTGCTGCTGCTGTGGAGGAGGCACTTGTTGTGATGGAGGTTGTGGTGGCCTTGGTTGAGCGGGTGGTTGTATGGCTCTGTTTGGGTTACTATAAGAGAATCATGGATATGTTTCCCATGTCGAATTGGACCATTGCGGTCTTGGATTGCTCCCTTCACCCGATATATAGTTGATTTACTCTGTCGATGCATCCATTCCATCATAGGAACCTTCAATCAGAGCGTACCCTTGCTTGGCGTAATCTTCATATGTAGCGCATACCGAAGCATTTGAAGAAGTGGGAATGGCGGTCAACCTTTGTTCAATTCGTGTAACTTGCTTGGAGAGGGACTCAAATTACCCATAAAGATGTGTAGTTACCTTTATCTCAGAATGGCCCACGTCGGTGCCTCTAGATGATGAGCATTTGTCGCTCCATTGTTGGTTGTTAGAAGCCATCTGCTCCAAAAGTGATGTGGCCTCCTTAGGTAGCTTTGCCAATAGCGCGCCATTTGCAGAGGCATCAATAGTCATTTTCGTGTCTGGCTTCAATCTATTATAAAAACTCTGAATAAGATCCCAATCTTAAACATCGTGATGTGGGCATTGATGTTGAAGATCCTTGAAGCGTTCACATGCTTCGTAAAGAGATTCTTGCGAGAGTTGCTTGAAGTTAGTGATTGCGCCCCTAATCCTCACCGTTTTAGATGGTGGGTAGTACTTGTTGACAAAGGCCAAGGCCAACTGCTCCCAAGTCTTGAACATGTTTGTAGGATGCACCCTCAACCAATAAGCTGCTTTGTCCCTCATAGCGAAATGGGAATAGACGAAGTTTAATAGCATCTCCACTCACATCTTTAACCTGAAAAGTATCACACTTGGCTAAGAAAAAATCGATGTGATGATTAGGATTCTCATGAGGATGCCCATGGAAGGGATCCTGCTGCATCAACTGAATCAAGCCAGTCTTCAACTTAAAACTGCTCGCTGCCAGTTGCGAACTCAAGATGGAAGAGATGTTGGAGAGATTGGGCTTCATATAATCGTCAACATTGCAAGAACGTGGGGGAGATGTAGGAGTCTCTGCCATTTGATCCTGTAAACTTTTTTGCCTCCTTTCTACTCTGAGCTGCGTCATAGTCCTTTATATCTCGGGGTCAAAGAATAGATCGTTGGATCCCCCAAGACGATTGTTCATGCACAGAAAACAAACTCAAAGAGATGTCAGCAACAAAAGGAAAGAGAATAAAAATATGGATATATGGGAAATGGTCAGAAAAACTAACAAGTCTTTAACTAAGAAAATAACCCAAGTAAAAACCATTTGCCTCCCCGGCAACGGCGCCAAACACTTGGTTGCTCCAGATTTTAACTCCGGAAATATACCGAAAGTGCACGATGTCAAAGCTTTTTAATATAGAAAGATGTTGTTCCCACATGGAGGCGATTGGTTTAAGGTCTTGGGTCTATTCAAAGTCGTGAAACAGTGTCAGTTATAGGCATATTCTGAAGGTTGTCACATGTATTCCTTATCTCTGATTAATAATATAATGAAAGTTAGGGTAATATGAGTCACCACTAGGATCGTCGGATGTCGGTGCTAGGTTATAATTTCTATGTTGAATTGGTTTTATAGGGAGAGATTGTCGCATCTAAAATGTGGAATTCATGGCCAATTATCGTTGTACCACTCATCTACTGTATCACGTGCTTTACCCCACTATTGTGGATGGCCTTGCACTCGATCCGTGCATTACGAACGACAACTATTCTCAATCTCTACTCATGCTACCATCGTGGGTTAGAGCTTCTATTTGTGACTTGATGGCTCTCATTGATGATACTATCGTTGATCATCAATTAGTAAATAGGACGCCAGGGCAAACTGTCAAAGTGCATGCCACTATCGTGGATCATGAACTCTAATTGAATTCCCTAATGAGCCTAATTAAGTTCATAGGATAATATCTAGGATGTGTGCCACTATCGTGGATTACAAACCTAAAATAGGATCTCCTACAAACTTGGCTGGATCAACCAAATCACATCCCTTTTATACCAAAACAACATAAAAATCGTAAATTTACATCTAAATCCTAAGATCTTAGGGCTTATCCATTAGCCCCAAAACGACTACTCGTAATTCGTGGAAATATCAACAAAAGTAAGAACAATATCAATAGCAGTCAACATCGCAACAATAGACATCAAAATTGATAAAGATAGACGAGAAATCGTTCCCAAACAAATAGAGACGAAGAACCCAACTCAGAGGATTAAGATCCAAAGATTCCAAAGCAAACGCAATAATAAAAATCCAATATTCGTCTTCAAAGCAATAACGACGGCTCAAAACTCCCTCTAAACTAAAACTAGAATAAACAAGTCAGCTCTCTAAACCTATGAATTAAAATAGGTTAATATACAAGTGGGATGGGTCCCACCAAAAATTTATGTAAAAGGCCCAAATCGGCCCAATCTTTGGCTGCTGCATCGCCCTACTCGACCGAGTGGATGTCCCACTTGGTCGAGCAGTATGGAGCTAATGCTAGGCTCTAAATCTTCGTTCTGTCCTCCATTCAGCTCGGTCGAGTAGCTCAGCTACTCGGTCGAGCTGTCGTGTCTGCTCAGTCGAGCGGCAGATGTTGCAGAGGGCCTTGGAATTATCATTCTATCTCATATTCAGCTCCACAGAGTAGCATCCTTGCTTGGTCAAGTATTGGGCTCAATGTTGGCCTGAGAGATTGAGTGCTACCGTCGAGTTCGTCTGACAGAGTAGCGTGGCTACTCGGTCCGAGTGACACAATTCTTTAAGTGCGGGAGCTCCTTCTTTTGGATGCAGTTGCTTGGCCCGTGTGGACAAGTCCACTCGATCGAGTTGGCTGGGAAGGCTGATAAGCTATGTGAAGGCTCCATCTTCAAGCTCTACTTCTCCTTTCTCTCTATTCTCCTCTTTCAATCTTCTTCTCCACTTCGTCAAGCATCTAGTGGTCCTTGCCATTGATGCTCTGGCTAGCTTCGATGTGTCCATGTATAAGATTTGCTCAAAATCGCTCCAAAGTTCCTAAAAATTCACAAATCTTCACGAGAATCAAATATATCGTGAAAAGCACGATAACGTGTAGAAAAGTGTACTTTGGACGATGAAAATGCTATGAAAATATGCAGTAAAATTATATAAAATATGGACACATCAATGACTGAATCAAAGAGGTGACGTGGTCGTGTCGCTGCTTTAAATCTCATCTCCGACTTTAAATCGACACGGCCACGTCAATGTTGACACAGTCGTGCCGCCCTTGAGCTCAATAAATCGACGCAGTCGCGTTGATTGGTCATCGCAACCATTTAAAAACCCCAACGCTTTATTAATTTTCCTTTCTTCATCCCCTCTAACACTGCCTGACGCGACCGTTTGGTCGCGTCGAAACGACCGCGTAAAATGACGTTGTTCCAGCCCCAATCCGCCATAAAATCGACACGACTGTGTCGATTACGACACAGTCGTGTCGTCATGGTTTATTGCATGTAGTTGCTACAGCTGAGAATCATCCACATGGTCGTGTGGAATATACCACATGGCTTTGTGCAATATTGAAGCTACCAATCTTGTTTCATTTGATCTCCATAAATTCCAGAAAAATTCCAAAAATTCCTGCAAAATAAACCAAGACACGAATAAGTTATAAAAGCATGGTTTTGTGCAAGAATGAGTGGTTAGCTCTAAAATATGATAATATCATGAAAACGCGTAAAATGGAGCTAGAATGTGAATGACACATGCACAAAGACCAATAAAATGGGGGAATAAATATACAAATTTTACCCCGAATCACTTTTTGGCACGCCTGTGCATAAGGTTTTCTACTTAAGGATTTTTGTATAACGAACAAAGGATGCTTTTTTACTTTTGAGAATTTCTTTTGGGCGTTTTAAGAGTGGTTTTTGCTGGAGTTCTTGGTGGTGTCTCTCTTGGGTTGATTGTAAGACTTTCTATTAATCTTAGTTGTAATTTGTTGTTGCTTTTAACCCCCATTGCACTTGTGATTACATCGATTGCCTGTTTTAGCTCAATTCTTATTTCGTTCATTATGGCTATTATCATATCGATTTCATTTGTTATAACGGTGATTAGTGAGTAGTCTTATAGGCTAGGGCCATGTAGAGCCATATTGTATGGGCTGATCGAGATGGATCGTCCCAAATATCGACCCAACTAGGTTGTAGACCAGGGATAGAATCGGATGATGAACCGAATTTGACCCATCCCATTACGTGCTACACAATCCTAACCACCAACGACCCATTAGGGTTTTAATTTGACGCTCCTAATGGTAAGTCGACTATCTAGTGCCCGACGCTGACGACCAATCGAGCACACTCACTAGAATCGCCTATTTCATAGCGACCGACGACCCCTCGGGGCTACGATAGGGATCCGTCCTATCTTCTGAGTCCTCTCTCACGATCAGACGTCAAGGGGACAAGGATTGAGGCTTAGCCCTCATCGGTGATTACAATCCTTGGGTTGAGAAGCTAGATCCATTTAGCTCAATCCTTATGATAGTGGTGCTACGTTAGTCCTAGCTCCCTCTCTTATGGAATTTTCTCTTAGTAGATCATTCTTCACCCTCCGTTACATATATTCCACGGCTACACAAAACTTGACACCAATCACAGATTCAAACCTTTGCCTCCCTGTGTTCGACACCCGCTACACACGACCCGTGTGCTTGGACATTAATTAAAGCACACAACAAGCGTTTGGGGCCATTGTCGAGGAGGCAAACGGCTTGACTTTACATTGGTGAATTATTTAGTAAACTGTGTTTTCTTTCTCTCTTCATATTTCTATTTCTTTGGATACTAACTGTGCTACTGACGTTTGCCTTAGTTCTTATCTCTGCAAGCGAAGTCTCAGCTCAGGGAATATGGTGCCGCTTGACCATGAGATAGAAGCTACGTTAAGAAGGTTGAACGGGGAGCGGCATAGCAAAGCACTACAAGATATAATGGCTAATGAACCAGAGCCTCTAAGGTCCCCCATGGACTTCGTGATGCCATTAAGTAACCCAATCTCCAGCATCAGGCGTCCTGCAGTAACAGCGACATACTTTGAGTTGAAGTCGGGGTTGATCCAGTTTATTCAGCAGGATCAATTTAGCGGCCACAACACTGAAAGCCCCAATGAGCACTTGACCAATTTCTTGGAGAAGTGTAGAAGCGTGACACTATAAAACTGAACAACGTCTGAGAGGATGCTATCATGCTAAGATTGTTCATGTTCTCACTAAGGGACAAGGCTAAAGAATGGCTGAAGAGTAACGAGGCAGACGCCTTCACTACATGGGACTCAGTGACAAGGGTATTTCCGAACATATTCTTCCCACCGGGAAAGATGATGAAGCTTCGGAATGATATTACATCCTTTGGGCAGTACGATGGGAAGAGCTTGTATGAAGCACGGGAATGTTATAAGGAGCTCCAGAGAAAATGCCCACACCACGGAGTACCGGAGTGGTTACTGATAAGACCTTTACAACGGGCTCAAGAACTAGACGAAGATATCTATAGATGCTGCAGCAGGAGGTGCTATAATGACCAAGACCCGAGAAGCGGCAAAGGCATTGTTAGAAGAAATGGCTTCCAACAATTATCAATGGGGGAACGAGAGAGAATCCGCCAAGCAGGGCAGAAAGCTAGAGGTGGACGTGATAACACTCTTCGAAAGCAAATTTGATAGTTTAGCGCAAAAAATTTCTCAAATCAGATATAAAGCTAAGGGAGCCTATTCCTCCTCCGATGTGGTAGTAAACTGTGAAGTATATATGATCCAAGGACACCAAGCTTTATAGTGTCAATTTGGGACGGCTCAGACCCAAGGAATGTCGGTGGAGCAAGCTAAAGCTCTATATAACCAAAGGCCGCAGGGGAACCCATACTCGTCGACCTACAACCAAGGGTGGCAGAACCACATGAACTTTTAATATCGAGGTGTGAACTTTTAAGCCCCCTACCTCAGTAGACCGGGTTTCAACAACAGAGGCCGATAGGAAACGCTCCTCTACCACCACCTAAGTCTCGTCTAGAGACCACCATAGAGAATTTCATGGCCCAACAAGCCCAAAGGAATGACAGTTTTCATAATGCTATTCTGCAAGCTAGCTCAAGGATTGATGCACTCACCGCCTCCAACAAGATGTTGGAGATGCGAGTAGCCCAATTGGCGCAACAAGTGGGCACCATGGAGAGTAACCAAGGAACACTTCCCACACAACCCGACCAGAATCGGAGAACGATGAATGGTGTGCTGCTTAAGAGCGGGAGGAAGTTTGTCACGACCCGCTTCCCTAAAATGGAGGCGAGACGTGAAAAGGTCCGCACGGGAGTGGAGCTGTGAAGCCCCAAACCCGATAAGCGTCAATAATACATAAGCAGGTCCCTGTAACCACGACAGAATAACAATAATAACACAAGTAGAGACTGAAATAAAAATTCCACATCTCACAAAATTGTCCAACATCAACATAAGTCCAACATCCAGAAAAGCCACCAGGCTAAAAGAAAAGAGTCTAAAGGCCCAGAACAAGGCCAACAAAAGAAACGACATAACAAAGTATAGGTGCTACGCACCGATAACAAAACAACTGTTTAACAAAAGTAAAACACGGCGAAGACACTAGGACTGGTCCCCAGTGTCCACGTACTCCCTGTCAAACACAAGCACGGGCTCGGCATCAGCAAACACCTCGTCCTCAACAAGTAACTCAGGCTCGGGCTCTAACATGTGTCACCCAAAAGAGAAAAGGGGCACATGTCAGCAAGTCGAAAGACTTGTGCAAGGAAACGTGAATAATGGTGAACTAGCAACCTAGTAATTAAAACATGGTGCATGGCAAGTAAAGTACGGTGGTAACAAGTAAGGTAAAGGAGAGTACACGTGGCAAGTATCAAGTGGTAGGGGTGACATGTAATGTCAAGTAACAAGTAAGGTACAAGGGATCACTCAACGAGTGCCCTATTGCCCGCAGGCTGTGTTCAAGTATCAAGTACAAGGGGTCACTCAACGAGTGCCCTATTGCCCGCAGGCTGTGATGAGCTCGTCTTCTGGAACACGAGCCAGAAAGTGTATTTGATAAGTATGGCGTAGGGGTGCACCTAGCCGGAACAAGTAACACTAGTATGTAGCGATGCTACGCAATCACGATGAGTATTCAAGCATGCAATGACATGAGCAGATAATTCGCATACCGTTACTTAAATTAAACGTGACAGGCGAAATGCAATGACATGAACATATTCGCGTACCGTTAATTAAATTAAACATGGCAGGCGAAATGCAATGACAGTTAAGGATGCATGGATGACATGAACAGTTAATACGCGTACTGTTAAGGAAAATTAAACGTGACATACAAGCATGATGAGGGTGACGGACCAAGCTTCGTTGTCAAGCTAGGTTAATGGCGTCTAAACGGCTATCCTTTCACCGTCTAGTCTCTTTTACGCTAAAGCTAGGTAAATGGCCTAAAACATGGCCCAAATCGAGAGATGCAAGTTTCACTTGCCTAGCACCGGGGATGGCGACTACTCCGTCACACGGATGCCAATCTATGGGGAAATCACCGTTGTGGGGGAACAACCATCAAACAACATGAAATTTATTAGGGTTTCATAAAAATACTAATAGACTATGAAAACATAGAGGAATTGATTTCTTACCAAGAGGAGACGGAAGGAACACTCCGGGGAACCCTAGGATCAGATCTGGAAAAGATTGGAGAAGTTTGGGGAAACTAGGGTTTTGGGGGATTTGGGGATTTTGATGGGTTTGTGTGAGATTTTGGGGAAGATGAGAGGTGGATGGAGTGAATGGTTGGATTGGATGATGATTCTAGGGCTTGGAATGGAGAAATGGAGCTTGGAGGAAGATGGGGGCTGAAGGGGGAAATTTTTAGGGTTTTGGGTCGTGTTGGAGAAGAAGAAGTCGTTTGGGTTGGGTATAAATAGGTTGAGCTGGCGGCTGCCCAGAAATTAGGGTTTTAACACTGGTTAGTCGGTCAAAGAGCAACCACTGACCGACTAGTTTGGCAACTAGTCGGTCGGTCGACCAACGCAGACCGACTAAGTGCAAACAGTAACTCCTGAACGAAAATAGGATTCTAGAGTTAGTCGGTCCATGAACAAATACTGACCGACTAGTTTTACATCTAGTCGGTCGATGAACGTTCTTAGACCGACTAAGAGTAAACAGTAACTGATACAAAAATAATATGATGAGTTAGTCGGTTCAAGAAGCATTGCTGACCGACTAGTTTGCAACCCAGTCGGTCAACCAACGTTCTTAGACCGACTAACGATAAACAGTAACTCCTGAGAAATTTAGAAAGCTAATTAGTCGGTCCAAGAAGGATTGCCGACCGACTGGATCGTCATCTAGTCGGTCGGTGGCCCTTCTTACACCGGCTAATGAGCACCAAAAGTACCGATACGGAGCGCGGGGCCCCGGGATCGATTCCTAAGACTCCTAGGCTTGATCTAACAGTTAGATACGACCGTTATGAAGTCCGTCACGAGTGACATACTTCGAAATCGACAATCCTAAGGAAGAAACGAGAAAATACGACGAATCGATCGGAAATGAAACTACGGAGACAAAAACCACACAAGAGGAGAAAATCCACCAAAACATATATTATATTATATTAAATCCAGATTCATGAAAAGTAGTCGTTACAAAGTTAGCGGGACCATCTTTCAACACCGGTCCCCAAGGTGAGCACCACATCTCCGAGAAGAATGTCTTTTCTGAAGAACCCAAGGATATGGAAGAAATTGCAGAGTCAACCCATGTGTACGTGCCACCAGTGCCGTTACCATCAAGGCTAGATAAAGCCAAGTTGGAGGAGAAGCATGGGAAATTTTCCTAGGCATTGAAGCAATTAAGCCTAAACATTCTGTTTCTAGACGTTCTGATGGAGATCCCCTCATTTGGTCAATTCCTCAAGGACCTAAGCCCTCTCATAGGAGAGCATCGTGATCCTGAAAAACAAGCTGACGACGAAGCTAGACAACCCAGGGAGTTTTTCTATCCCTTTCTTAATTAAGGACATCACCATTCGTCGTGTTTTATGAGACATAGGCACTAGCGTTAGTCTAATGTTTCTATCTATTTGCAGGAGATTAGAAATGGGGGAGCCAGAACCAACAATGATCACACTTCAGCTGGTCGATCAATCAATCAAGTACCTCATCGACACACTGCACTATGTCCCAGTCCAAGTGGAAGGAATCACCATTCCTTGCGATTTCTTTATAATGAACATGGATGAAGGCACAATGACTCCAATAATATTGAGAAGACTGTTTTTCGCAATCGCGGACATGGTAATCGACGTCAAGAACGAAAATTTATCCTTCAGTGTCGGGGACCAAAAGCTCGACTATGAATTCAGGTATAGTTTGAAGGCACCCTCACCCAAGGAGTGCCTCAGCAACGTTGCCCGTGAAGCGCCTAATGAGGAACGCAAGGTAAATCCTGTAAAGGCGGAATCCTCTAACCATAGCTCTACAAAACCCTCAATTTCAAATTCATGTTTGCCTACTCTCACTACCTAACCCTTTTCCACGTAAAGATGAATTTTTCAATGCGAGCAATGGGAAGCGCCCATGCGCTACTACCAAATCTGCCTCGAGGAAGAAGCTTAGGACCAAGGATGCCATCGAGATATGTGTGAATAAGAAGAACCCACAATGTGGTTGCCCCGCCATTGCTAGTTAGCCCCCCGAGAGGGACAAGGGAATCTATGTGTCGTTGTTCCGATGGTCAGAACGTAATGGCGGGGCCCTCACCAAGCCCGCTACATCAAACGCATAGACTTTACGGAACGTCGAGCTAACGACGTTAAACAAAGTGCTTAGTGAGAGGCAACCCATGTTTTTGCATATTTTTTGTGTTATTTTAGCTTGAATAAAATTTATACATTGATTCTGTGAGCATGCGCCTAATTTTAAGTTCAATTTTCTGTGCATGAAATGGACACGGCCGTGTTGGTGTAACGCACGGCCATGTCATCCACAAGAAGATGGCCTCAAGAAGAAGTAGCAGAGACACGCCCGTGCTACACGGACGTGTCGACAGAGCCGAAGCTAAACAGAGAGCAAAATTTTTGGGCGGACGGCTTGCATTGCCGCGCAGACCGAATAGGAGAAAATGGCTAAGTCACACTACCAGATGACACGCCCGTACTGTAAGGCCGTGCATGCATACTGAATTGCCTGCAGACCAAGCGACACGGCCATGCCGAAATCGCATATGGCCGGGCACCCCAAAAAATCTGCCATGATAAACACTCGACCCACCTTCTCCGAACTCGTGCCCCATCTCATTTCAACCCTCCATTTCCCAAATTCTTCCATACCCATCACCCAAAATCCCATCCCCTTCCTTCCTCAACCCCCCACAACCCCTCAACCTCCACCAATCCTCCAAATCTCCATCATCTCTTCCCTCTCCACCAAACCTAACCCCAAATCCATTCCTTCTCCACCAAAATTCCACCAAATGGGCAAGATCTTCATCATGGAGAGGCTTGGGGGAGCCTGATCAAACACGGGGAGCAACCCAAAGGAGGAGGAGACCTACCAAAAATTATTGAAGCCCTAGGTGAACTCCTTCGTCTTCTTTAAATTCCAAATGTTTGCTCATTTTATTGTTGCTATTCCTATTTCTTTTGTGCCATTGTGTGTCTTGCATCACTCTCATCCATACACACACACTATGTCTAAGAGGCCCATTAGGAAAGTGTCATCCTCCACCTCCTCGTGAGGCAAACCCGCATTCGAAGGGGGTGCAGAACCACCTCCACTACCGCCCGTTGCACCACCCATTATTGCACTTCACGGGATCATTCTATGGGACGAGCCACAGAGAACGGCCATTGCTAGGCTTTACCTATGCCTCATGTCCACGACCAAGTTCGCGAACTGCAACACCCTCCAATCCTTAGGAGTCTTAGATGGGGTCGAAACTTTGTTCGCCAATATTGGCTAGACCGCATTCCTGCACACATATGCCAAGACATATGTCCGACCGACCCTAAAGTTCCGGAGTTCCCTTCACCGCACATGGGATGGTATCTCATTCTGCTTATGGAATGCAGATATAGAGCTGATGTCTGAATAGTTGGATAATTTATTTGGTTGGCCCGTCGATGGGAGCATAAGCCCCTATGAGCATGTGTTCCCCTGCAGATTCAATACCGGGATGTTTTGGAGGGAGAGTACGGGTTCGGGGGCATTTGACCCGAGGACGGCCAAGGCCTCCTCAATTGTTCACCCTTGCCTTCGTATTGCGCATAGGGTCCTAGCGTGCACCATCTTTGCTAGGACCGACAGTGGGATGGTGAGCCTTACAAAACTCCTCTTCTTATGGCTCATGACCCAACCCCAGTATTATGATGCATCCACCGGCCTTTAATCCCCACGCTACACTCGCTTGAGTTCGGAGTGGATAGTAGGTAAGCTCATGAAGGTCGCCACCTCTCTCACGGGAGAGATTTGATGTGGCAGCCTTATCACCTTGATTGCATAGCACACATCCTTCCACATCGAGCTTCCCGATGACCTCCAGCATGCCGATGGCCCTGCGACCCTAGACACGAATGCCCTCACCAGGATGTTCATGATTAGGATGAGGGGAACTGAGGGATATGTGTGGCTTTATGGGTCCAAGCACACTGATTATACCATCTTGCCCAATCCCATCTGCTCCTGTGTAGACGCGGCCACGAATTGGCTTTTCCCATCTGATCTCGTCGGTGTACAGCGTCCCCCCTGTCGTAGAGCCTGAGATCCTTGCACACCACTCGCCCCACCATTCCTCCCCACACTTCGAGGAGGGTGGCCCCTCAGCTTCCCACCAGTACCATTGCCATCTCCCAGAGAATTTCGACGCATGTTTCAGTCGTATGGAGCAAGTCGTTAAGAGCTTGCTCCAGTTTCACATTAGAGAGCATCATCTATACGAACCTGAATTTCCCCCTCATCCACCTGAGGGTGAAGATGAGTGATCCCTCCACGCCCCCATTTCATTGCCCCATTAGCTTTACATAAACACATTGGGGGCAATGTGTGATTTCAGCTTGCGGGAGACGTTTCACTAGTTTCACATCTAGCTTGGGGGAGCCCACTGGGATTACGTCGAGTTCTGGGAGCCTTGCGGTTGTTGTTTGATTATGATGATGATTTTTTTGCCTGTCGGTGTCATTGTTCTGCATGTTTGTTGGTGATCGATGATGTTGTTTCATCTGCTTGTTGATGTTGATCCTGTTGTCTGTTGTCGGTCCTTTTTCCTCCTTGTTGCTGTTTGGTTGAGCAACCAACCCCATGTTCACTTTTTTAGTTTTGTTTTTCCACTCCGCCCGTCCACCTTTTTATTTATTTCATTTTCCAATTTTTGCGCTTGTTTTTTATTTTCTTTGTAAATTTTGTTGATAGGATCCCTCGAGGAGAACCATGACACCGCATTAGCCTTGTATATTCTTGGCTAGGGTCATTTTTCCCACACTCTCTCTCTTTCGATTCCTCTCGATGGTTTGATTTTCACACTACCACCCTCACGATTTCATCTCTAACCCCCATTCGTGAGTTAGAGCTAGCGCCCGTTTCATTTTCGGTAGGACAGGCTAGTTGCCCAATTAACCCTTTGATCACACGACCCTAGGCCTTTCCAAAAAGCATGGGATAGACTTAGCCTCGATAGGGTTTAGCTTTGGATTTGGATTATACTCCCCTTTACCATGGTGCCGGCATGTTGTTGCTTTAAAAAATGATGATGAATGAATATTAAAAAATGAGAAATACATAATAAATGCACCGTTCTCCCTACTTCATCAAGTAGCCAGATCCCGTGCCTCAAGAAGCACTGGGATTCAGGCTGAAAGATAAAGTTTGGGGGGATTGCATATGAATAGTCTCACATTGGTTGAGATAGAGAAGTTAAGAGGTGCTAACATTTTAAATAGTGTTGGGATCCTGTACTATGGATGGACAAATAGAAAACTAGAGGAGGAATTAATCACTTTAAAAAATATCTAATGATCTACCTAGGTTATCAAATGTAGTTACCCAAGTATGACCTAATCAACAATAAATATCGTGCAATAATAAAAAAAGATGCGAACGCGAAAACACAATGCAAGTACAAATAGACAATGAACACAATAACAATCACAAGCACAATCATAATCTCAAAGAGAGAAAAGATTTACCCTAGTTCCCCACACTTGGGTACGTCCAGGAACATGTTCTCAATGATGTCCTAAATCCACTGTCACGTCGGGATTACAACACGTCCCAAATAAGACACACGTTCCAAGTGGAACAACACGTCCAACTCGATGGACAACACCTCTCACAAAGAGAGAATAAAAATAAAGATTACAACTCTTACTCTTTTTACCTCCTTTTATCTATAGCCTTAGATGAAGCTCTTCTTATGATGAAGTGAAGACTATGGTGATCTCCAAATGAAGTCCAAGTGAAGCTTGTTGTGTAAGGACCTTCTACCTTGCAATACTAAACGACAAACACTCTAGAGGGGGGTGGGTGTGAATAGAGTAATGGTAATATTTGTGCAATTAAAAGCTAAACTTGCAAATGCAGAATTATAAGTGCAAGAGGAGGATAATTCACATAATTAAGCAAACACAAACACAGAGAATTTTACACTGGTTTCCCAACTTGGGTACATCCAGCCACACCAATATTCACTATGATCCTACACAATGTAGTGAATACAATCCCTACACAAGGGATACCCTACACAAGGGATTTGTCCTACACAAGGACTCAACCAACCCTACACAAGGGTTAAACTCACACAAAGAGAGAAACTAACTCCCACAAAGAGAGTTAGAGTTATACTTCACAAAGATGAAATAAATGCTCTTACATATGCCTTGAAGAGATGAACTTACTCAATAATGAATGCAAGGCATGGAAGAGGATCTCCAAGTGTTGAGATGTGCTTTGATTGCACTTGGAGGATTTTCCTGGTGCTAGCTTCAATGCATGAAGATGATTAAGGCTCAAATGAGGGACATAAGAAATAGGAGTGACTTTTAAGATTCTTAATGATCTTTAATGTTAACCTAGAGTTCTAATAGAACTAAACCATCCCATATATATAGGAAGCCACAAAAACCCCCATAAAACCATAAATCTGTAATGGCTCTATTTGGGCAGAAATTGGCTTGGACAGGCACCTGTAGAACAAGAGACAGGCCACTGATCAACAGCTAGATTTTCACCAACGTCTATAATCTAAGCCAGGACAGTTGACTGTAGAAGACTACACAGGAGCCTGTAAAGACTTCGTTAGGCGACTGTTACAAGTGATGGAATGGAGCTGAGAAATGTCAACTTACGCATTTGTGCATTCAGGCGACTGATGAACAAAGTCCAGGCGCCTGAGGATTGACAAACGACTGTAAACTCTACATCAGTCGACTGATGATGTGTCATAATATTCCACATTTTATCTACATGTTTACACGTCAAAATGATTTCTTTAATCCCGATTTTATACGCTTTAATGTCGATAATTGGAACTATTTGACTTCGAAAGCGTTTTGATGCATTTCAGGGAATATCGAGCGATTTGGAGCATATTGGAGAGAAGAACATGATCGTCGACGTCGGAGCGTCAATGGCGTCATATTTGAGGAGCTCATGTTGCTGGAGGGGAGCAATGAAGGAGAGAAGAAGGGAAGAGAAGAGAGAAAGAGAAGAATTGAACGAGAGGCCAAGCTCAAGGGGCGCTCGGGTGAGCAACTTGGCTCGCTCGGCCGAGCGACCAAGTCGCTCGGCCGAGCTAGATATCAGAAGAGCCCAAAAATATGCCTTCAACTCTCTGGAATTTCAGCGTCGGCCAAGCGACCCAAGCCGCTCGGCCGAGCGGAGTAGAAATGGCCAACATTGCTGGAAGCTGGATAGCCCTTCACTTGTTTCAATTATGCTATCACCAGAGATTTTACAGTATTTGTCTCATATTTTTTTCAGATAGTAGACTTCATAAAGGTTCCAACGCCACCAAGAACATGCCAATCGGAGGTCAGATGAGCTTTATGAAATTTCTGCAAGTTGGCAAATCTGTGCTGGAATCTGTGCTCGGGCAGACACGTGTCATAGCTCGGCCGAGCGACCTCTAGATGCCAGCCCGAGCTACCTGGGCAGAGAGCACAGGTCCAACTCGATTTAGGATTATTTTGGGCGGTTTGTATGGTCTATTTAGATGTATTTGAGCAACCATTTGGGGGTTATCTTCTCTTAGGTTAGGATAGCTAGTTTTTAGGGTTTTCAGAGGTTAGGCTATGCGTATGCCCCCTCTTGGATGTCTTTGTGCCGGATCTTCATTAGATAAGTATTCTTTCTTTGTAAATATCTTTTGTTCTCTCTTATGTGTATTCATTATTGAATCCTTTATTGCTTTCATTTTATTTGCTTGTGATGTTGATTCTTGCCTTTTCTATCTCTCATGTAATGATTGAGTAGGTTTATTGCTAGGATTAGGGATGAACCCTAGGATTCTAGGGTTAGGATGATGGGTTAATCTTAGTTGGACGAATCTAAGGTTGCTCTACGGTAGTTTGGATAAGAGATTTTGGGGGATTAGCCCTAGAACTGGAGGATTGCGAAAGTAGCTACATGTTCTAGGGGCGATCCCCACGAATCTGATTTGGGCTTAGTAGCCGTTTCTAGGGCTCGTGATCACGAGAGTGACTCGATAGTTAGGGGCAATCAGTAATCCTCGATTCGCTAGTCGGTGACTGCGAGAGTAGCCTGACTGCCTGAACCAACCGTAGAGCGGTGCCCCAGTCCGTAGATCATAAGAGTGGATTCGGATTTGTGGTACGGGAACCACGTGTCGAGCATAATGCACGCGTCCCTGTGCTAAGCCGACTGCAAAAGCACGGCTGCACACAGGGAGGCGTTAGACGAGTCGCAACAACGAAAGTTAAATACTCGTTCTCATCTACGGATGTGACACTCCTACACTAACCCATCGTCCGACGCATGGCCATTTAACCTAGCACCCTTGACCGAAGAGCCTAGCGGGGAATCCCAAAAGCCTTAGACGTTTAAATTCTTAGCTAACTCTAGACTTCCACAATCAACCAATCAATCAATCATGACAACCCCCGACCACATACTCTCATCCTTCCATATAAAGCTAAGCGTTAAACGATTGCCTCCCTGAGTTAGACAATCTTTCTATACTATAGCGCACAGTGTACTTGCGGTGATTCGTGCCCCCGTAGTGCAAACCCAAGGACCGAACAAGTTTTTGGACAAAAGTCGAACGATCATTCCCATCTCTGGATGTGACACTCCTACCCGCACGTCGTTCGACGAAAGGATCCTTGACCCGCTATCAAAACCCGAAAGCCCTAGCAGGGATTTCCAACACCCTAGCGGGGATTCCCGACACCCTAGCGATCTTTCTCTCGATTGTTTCCTTTTGTTCTTTTTTGTTTTATTTTTGTGTGGAGTCTTTGGTCGTGCCTTGCTTATCATAACACCATCACATTCCACTTCCATCGCCATTACGACCTCCTTCGTAATCCACCTCCACCAATAAAACTCGAAGTCCAATCAACCTAGGAATCGATAGGTAGTGTGACAACTGCCTCCCTGTGGATACGACCCCGAACTCATCGGGAATATATTGCTCTGACACCCTTGCACTTGGTAGGGGGTAAGGGTGTGCATTACCATTCTTGGGGGTGCGCATCCTTGCAAAACAACAAAATGGCACCATTGCCGGGGAGGCGTTCCGCCACATTATATATTTGTCACAATTAGGTCGTTAAACTTCAAATAAAAACAAGAAAATTTATAAAGAGAAACAAAGACATATGTTTTTCCTTCCACCGCTTTATTGCTATCTCTTTTTCTTGTACCACTGATATCTTTTCCAGGTTGTTATTTTTGACTATTCAAGTACAATGGAACAATCTTGGGAGTATTCAGGCGAAGATTATTCAGAGCAGTATGAGGTTCTTATGGAAGAATATGAATATTATCCACGGGACCTGTACTATTAGATGGAAGGATATGACCACTACCTGTAATTCTATACTTACTGCGAGTCTTGTGACATGGAGGGACGCATGCCCTATGAAAGCCGTGTCTGCCTCTTGAGTCCTGATCATCCCATTAATTTGGCATTCGCATGATTTGAGGAGAGTGTGGAACTTAATAGATCTCAGCAGAATGAGACCCTCAAGTTGCAACAAGAGGTCGATAAACGCTGTAAGACTCTTGCGTCTCATGAGCACCCGACATCACAAGCGTATGAAGAACTCGCATTGGCTATGGAGAGTGATGATGGCGTTCAGCTTGGGGAGAATATTCGCATCATTACATCAAGGATGAGAGCTGCATAGGCGACAATGACATTGCTTCTGGTGTCGTGCCCGAGCCGCCTCCCATTCTTGAACCATTCCCACCGATTGAGCAAAACGAGGACACACATAGGGACTTATTGAGAAGCATCGTGGTCGTAGTCAAATGCACCAGTCCACTGACAATAACGGCAAGTGATCCTTTTGAGCTTTCATTTTGGGATTTTATTAGTCATTACATCTCTCCTGCAGGTAGAATTGATGGCAAAGTATTTGCTCTAATTGAGGGTAACAAGACCCGTTTCTACACCGTAGAGGAGATACCTGAGCCCACAGTGACATCTGCACCTACCGAGGAGAAGGCTGGAGCAGCGCGTTGCAAGGAGGTGGACGATGTCACCTCTAATGAGACTGTGCCGCCTGGCACGATTGCAGTTACTTCTGATAAGGCAACTGAATTGAGACACTCGGGGAGTATCACTGCAGAGCCAGGGGTTACTGTTCAGGAGGAGGCCACAGAGAAGATTCTACCACCTTTACCATTCATCACTATGGTTGAGCATCCAACAGAGGACCACCTGTAGTGCCCTGTGGTAGCTACTGCACATGTACTAGAGGGGGGGTGAATAGTACTTTAAAATAATCAAGATAGTTATTCCTAATTATTGTGCAAAGAACAAACGACAATGCGGAATAAACAACAATCAACAAGAATGGACAAATGCAAACACTAGCATGTAACGGGTTCGGATCCACCCAAGTCTCCCCGACTTGTTCCCGGTGATCCTACGTCCCAACCACCCGGATCCCCTTCGGATACTTGAGTTAGAAACCCTAACTCAAGATTTCCACTATGAAATTCTTGTGAAGACCTTCACAAGACCAAATCATACAAATGACATGTGACTCCCACAAACCGGGATCACACCCTCTCTCATAACCGAGAGACACAATTCAAATAACGATTGAAATGAAATGATTACCACAAAATCCTATGCCTTGAGTATACTTACCAAATTAGGGCAAAGATGGATTTTGGGGAAGAAGATGTCACCAAACCCTAGCTTCAAGAAGGTGACCGGCAATGGAAGCCTAGGGTGGAGTTGATGACCTAGAATCAAGCTCTTGGCTTGAGAAGCTCACAATGGAGAGAATCTCTCTTGAGGAATTAGAGCTCAAGGTGTAGAGGGAGAGATTCTTGTGAGGGAGAGAGAGCTTTGAAATATCTTGGGAGAGCTCTTCTCTTAGGTCTGAAATTGCTTGGAAATAGGACCTCTAACCTTGCATCAAACGAATCAGGTTTGAATTTATAGAGGCAAGGAAAATCGTGTTGGAAAAGTTCCCAACGGCTCTATTCTGAACCAGACTAGTCGGTCAAAGAAGGATCACTGACCGGCTAGTTCATCAACTAGTCGGTCGGTGATACAACGTAGACCGACTAACGGTTGAACAGCCAAAAGGTCGAAGGACAGGAGAAGACAACTAGTCAGTCTAAGAAGACTTACCGACCGACTAGTTTCACAACTAGTCAGTCGATGAATGCTCTTTGACCGACTAATAGTCGAAATAGAATAGGCTGACTTCAAGTTGACTTAGTCGGTTTAAGAACAAATGCTGACCGACTAGTTCATCAACTAGTCGGTCGACAACTGTTCTTTGACCGACTAACTCGAAATAGTAGCTCAGGCTGTACAGAGGCAATGATAACTAGTCGGTCTGAGAAGGATTCCTAACCGACTAGATCGTCATCTAGTCGGTCGGTGACTCTTCTTTGACCGACTAATTGATCAACAGCGAATGAGCTGAAATGAGCAAGGCATTCTAGTCGGTTCATGTAGAGTTGCCGACCGACTAGATCGTCATCTAGTCGGTTGGTTCTTCTACTTGAACCAACTAACATGCACAAGAAGCCGAGGGAAGAAGCGATAGGCTTCGGGAAAGTTTCTAATGGCTTCTAAGATAATCCTAGCTCTAAGATATGAGCGAAATGAAGATTATAAAGTAAGTCCTACTCAAGGCTTAACATTCTAAACTAAGAAGCTAGAAGACAATAAATAATACATGACGGACCGTCTTCGAAGCTTCAATCTTCATTCTTCTTGACTTCAATAAAACTCCTTGAGCTTCAACGAAGCTTCAGGCACACGATCACGCGTATTGAGAAGTCTTGAGACGTCGCTTTTGATATACGTAAATAATAATCAATAACCAAATCCGGGGAATCAATACTCAACATTCTCCCCCTTTTTGGTGATGACAAACCAACATAAATAATAATCAATAATAATAATTCAAATGAAATTTACTTACTCCCCCTGCATTGATGACACGTTAGTTCCGTACTCAATAATATTCATACGCATCAAGCAGGCGAGGGAAAATATAGAATATGAACCCTATTATTGACATATAGGATCTAAATCCATTTTTATATCTTCACTCCCCCTGAATCTAACATATCAACTTAGATTCATGGTAAATTACGTTGAATTATCAATTAGCACATTGTCATTATTATATCTCTCCCCCTTTGGCATTAGCAAAAAGAGCGGGAGGAGATCAACGACAAAACCAATGGCTAAAAAATAAAGCACGGGAGTCGAAGAATACGACCACGGTCCAAATGACACCAATGTAAAATATCAAATAAAAGCAAAGCGTGCCAATGAGACCAAAGTCGAAAATCGAGATACGAAATCATCAATCCATATGCGAACATCGAAAAAACGAAATCACCAAGCCATGGGCAAAAATCGAAAAACGAAATCATCAATCCATAGGCGCAAATCGAAAAACGAAATCACCAAGCCATAGGCGAAAATCGAAATACGAAATCATCAAAACTCAAATCAATTTCACGTATTGAGTTTTGGAACATACTCTCCAAAATCAACATCAGAGACAAAAATCCAATGAGAATACCAAATGTAGCATGCAAGAACATATGGCATACACTAATCTAGCACACTAATAGAAAATGATACCAATGTGAATATTCTAACAATGCATGCATTCAACACACATGGATACCAATGTAGATTAAAAGTATGAATATACTTACAACATTAAGCTCCCCCTACTTTGGTGCATCTCTTAAGCACCATCAACTCCATTTGAATGAAAATTTTTTGCAAATCAATGAGTTGGTAGGGTAGGTATCACATGATGTGTTGAACCTAGAAAACATCATATTGGTATCCAAAAATCCTTTTGGATCCTATGGGTTAGGCAACAAATTTAACATATTAAATTCAAATAATTGTATCTTTTCCGATGCACCAAAAAAAATTCAAATAATTGTAACACATAGCCCAACTAAATTCAAATTCAACATGCATATCCAAGATTAATATGCAAATAAAAAAATCAATTCTTACCACAATTGATTTGGTACCCATAAAATGAAATTAAGCTTATGGTACCAAGCAATGAAGGGTCGAAGGAAACTAACCCTTCGGAAACCAAGTCCACGAGGACCGTGATTTCCCAACATAATCATCATTCAAAATAATATCATTAATAAACGATTGCACATACATATTCTTATCATGCATGCTTGTGTTCTTCAAACCCCAAATGTCTTGGGAGTCCTAATCCTATTGGGAACATGCATACGTTGTTGATTTCTATGTGATGCATGTCGTGGGTAAGCATATGGCATATGATGCAATGGTGCATGATGATAATTATACATATGAGAATGTGAATGAACATATGCATGTGGTGGAACATGTGCATGAGTGTGTCTCACATGGTGTGCATGTGCTCGTGGATGCGGAGCATAAAAATCATCATACGTGCAAACATGTGGATTAGGATGCGTGTTCCTACGTGGCATGGTATACATGAAAGCGTGACCCCTCTTTGGAGGTCCACCCATAGTGGGTTTCTTTCCAAATGGGGGTGTGTTCCTAGCAGAAGCACCATTGGTAGAAGAACTACCCATGAAGTGTTTACTTCCATTAGTAGAAGCATCGGACGTTGGCCTAACAAAGGTGTCGGACGATTTGGATGACTCTCCCATCTTATACCCCAAACCAATGTGATGATTGGTCGGAGGTAAGTCATTTATGATATTATCCAAATGGCACTTACCTTTATTGAATTCATGAATTCGGCCTAATGTGCACTCATACTTCTCGGTGAGAGAATGCAAAGAAGCATCCAAGGTGGACACTTGCGATGCGAGTGCACAAACACGTGACTTGAGATTTTCATTCTCAATACTCAAAGTTGAGTTTTGAGACGTCAAATCCGCTATCACATGTTCATCCGAATCCTCGACATGAACATGCTCAAGTTGAGATTTGAGATTTTCAATCTCATTTCTCAACCCTTCAACAACGGTGTCGTTGTTGACGATGATGGGTTTAGGCAAGGTTTTAAGACTATCTAGTTCATTCTTAGTCTTAATAAATCTAGTAGCCAAATTAGAAAACTTATTCCAAAGTTGTTCGTTGGCTATTTTAAGTTCATCGTTCGTTACCTCATCGCCTTCATCCTCGCTTCCATCCTCGCTTTCATCGGAGGAGGTGTCTTGATCACGATCCTCTTTTCCCATGAAGCACGTGTGTGCTTTCTCCACATGTTCATCATGCGACTCTCCACTTGAGGAGTCCTCTTCGGAGTCGGTGAATGTGCCGACAAGTCCTTTCTTGTGCCTTCTCGACTTGTCGTGCTTGGATGCCTTCCACTTCTCCTTGTGTTTGTAGAGAGGACAATCCGGCTTGATGTGTCCTGGCTTGTTGTATTTATAACACACGGGAGTAGAAGCATTAGTCGAAATAAATTTTGATTTACTCTTCAACTTACCTTGTCGGAAGAATCGGTTGAACTTCTTTGCCAAATCGGCCAAAGCTTCCATGTCCAACTCTTCTTCTGATTCTTCATCATCGGTAGATGGAGCGGCCTTGTATGCAATCGCTTTTTTCTTTGGCTCGTCTTGCTTTAAGTACGCTTTCATCTTCTCCTTCATCTTGATTATACTTTCCTTGCGTACCTCGTAAGACAACAAGGTACCCATTAATTGAACAACGGTATATTTATTCATATCGTTACCTTCCTCGATGGCGAAGGTACGCTTTTCCCAACAAGAGGGAAGTCCGTCAATATTCTTCGCGACTTTCTCCTTTTGGGTGTAGACCTTCCCAAGAGCTTCCAATTCATTGGAAATGTCCACGAAGCGAGCATAGTAGTCCTTCATGGTTTCACCCTGCTCCATGTGAAACAACTCAAACTCTTTGTTAGCGACAACGAGTTTAGAATCTTTTACCGTGCTCGTTCCTTCGTGCAAGATGAGGAGTTGGTTCCATACTTGATATGCACTCTTACATGTGAATATCTTGTTGAAGTCTTCGGGCTCCAATGCACATTGCAAGGCATTCATTGCCTTGGCATTGCTTACCTCCACGGCGACTTCCTCGGTAGTCCACTTCGCGAAATCTTGTTCGGCAGGCTCGACATACTCTGTCAATGTGGCTCTCCAAAGTGAAGCGCTCTGGAGGAAGGTTTCCATCCGGCATTTCCAGTACCAATAGTTGGTACCGTTGAAATGAGGAGGCCTGACAGAGGATTGCCCTTCCATAACAGAAGACGATCTGTGACGATCCTTGAAGACGTTGTAGTCGTTGTTCGTCATAGCTTTGACCTTGTAGCTTTAACATTGGCTCTGATACCAATTGTAGTGCCCTGTGGTAGCTACTGCACATGTACTAGAGGGGGTGTGAATAGTACTTTAAAATAATCAAGATAGTTATTCCTAATTATTGTGCAAAGAACAAACGACAATGCGGAATAAACAACAATCAACAAGAATGGACAAACGCAAACACTAGCATGTAACGGGTTTGGATCCACCCAAGTCTCCCCGACTTGTTCCCGGTGATCCTACGTCCCAACCACCCGGATCCCCTCCGGATACTTGAGTTAGAAACCCTAACTCAAGATTTCCACTATGAAATTCTTGTGAAGACCTTCACAAGACCAAATCATACAAATGACATGTGACTCCCACAAACCGGGATCACACCCTCTCTTACAACCGAGAGACACAATTCAAATAACGATTGAAATGAAATGCTTACCACAAAATCCTATGCCTTGAGTATACTTACCAAATTAGGGTAAAGATGGATTTTGGGGAAGAAGATGTCACCAAACCCTAGCTTCAAGAAGATGACCAGCAATGGAAGCCTAGGGTGGAGTTGATGACCTAGAATCAAGCTCTTGGCTTGAGAAGCTCACAATGGAGAGAATCTATCTTGAGGAATTAGGGCTCAAGGTGTAGAGGGAGAGATTCTTGTGAGGGAGAGAGAGCTTTGAAATAGCTTGGGAGAGCTCTTCTCTTAGGTCTGAAATTGCTTGGAAATAGGACCTCTAACCTTGCCTCAAACGAATCAGGTTTGAATTTATAGAGGCAAGGAAAATCGTGTTGGAAAAGTTCCCAACGGCTCTATTCTGAACCAGACTAGTCGGTCAAAGAAGGATCACTGACCGGCTAGTTCATCAACTAGTCGGTCGGTGATACAACGTAGACCGACTAACGGTTGAACAGCCAAAAGGTCGAAGTACAGGAGAAGACAACTAGTCGGTCTAAGAAGACTTGCCGACCGACTAGTTTCACAACTAGTCGGTCGGTGAATGCTCTTTGACCGACTAATAGTCGAAATAGAATAGGCTGACTTCAAGTTGACTTAGTCGGTTTAAGAACAAATGCTGACCGACTAGTTCATCAACTAGTCGGTCGACAACTGTTCTTTGACCGACTAACTCGAAACAGTAGCTCAGGCTGTACAGAGACAATGATAACTAGTCGGTCTGAGAAGGATTCCTAACCGACTAGATCGTCATCTAGTCGGTCGGTGACTCTTCTTTGACCGACTAATTGATCAACAGCGAATGAGCTGAAATGAGCAAGGCATTCTAGTCGGTTCATGTAGAGTTGCCGACCGACTAGATCGTCATCTAGTCGGTTGGTTCTTCTACTTGAACCAACTAACATGCACAAGAAGCCGAGGGAAGAAGCGATAGGCTTCGGGAAAGTTTCTAATGGCTTCTAAGATAATCCTAGCTCTAAGATATGAGCGAAATGAAGATTATAAAGTAAGTCCTACTCAAGGCTTAACATTCTAAACTAAGAAGCTAGAAGACAATAAATAATACATGACGAACCGTCTTCGAAGCTTCAATCTTCATTCTTCTTGACTTCAATAAAACTCCTTGAGCTTCAACGAAGCTTCAGGCACACGATCACGCGTATTGAGAAGTCTTGAGACGTCGCTTTTGATATACGTATTCTTTTGGCGACGATCTCCATAACTGCGCTCACAAAGAAGTTAGTATACGATATTTATGTTTGCTCATCATCCAAAACCAAATCCGGGGAATCAATACTCAACACCACCCACCAGAGCTTACAGCTCACACTCAGGGAGATATTTTTACCCATTCCATTTCTGAATCATGTATTTCATTTGACATTTATTTTGATTCAGATATTTTTGACACGTCGTACCTATTGTATGTATGAATATGGACCAGAGGTACGTTTGGACGTATCATTACTTAGGGAATCTGTCGAGGAGCACAGTGAGGAGTCGCATGTTGAGACCCACGCCTATACACCAGAGCCACCTGATGAGCTTGGAGAAGACACTGGGAAGAGAGCTATCGTGGTGCACGAGAATGGAGATATAATCTCAGGGAAGTATCATCAACCAGATTTAATTTCCATTATTTATGTTGATGATTTTCTTTAGGATTCATATATCACGGGGGAGAATTTTCAAAGATGAACTGATGCAGCTCGTCTCCTACAGGGTATATGTGGAATCCTTGTGGAGATGCCAGGGACTGCATTACTGGAGTTCGTTGCTATCCATGGAGACACACACCTAGCGAAGCCATGAAAGGTGCAGATAGAGTAGCTACATGCATCGTCAAAGATACTGGATCCGCCTTTTGCTACAGGTGGTATCAGTCCAATAGTGTAGCTGTAATGTGAATTTTTTTGCTTTGAATAATCACGAATCCTCTCGATAGCGAGAGGACCGTATAGGATTTTTAATGCTTTCCTAGTTTAATAAATTCACCCCCTAACTGGTGGCTTAATTATCTTTTGCAACACACCCATTTCCATGATTTAACTGCCTGCCCTTATTTTTTGGTGCTTACTTTGCATCTCTTCCCAATTTTTATGCCCATCTGTCCACACCGGGCACCATATGAAATAGCTTGGGGGAGAGATATTATTTTTTTGTGTAATTCCTATGTTGTCGTTGTCCTCTATCCATGTCATACACACATTGAGGACAATGTGACGTTTAAGCTTGGGGGAGTGCACAGTTCACACACTTTGCTTCGTCGTGAAACACACTCTGAAATTTTCTGTTGAACCATGTTCACATCTTTATTTATGTCTCATATGCTTCATTTTCTAAGAAATATTATGGACTTATTTTTTATGAATTCTGATATCTGTTAGATTAGAGTCTAACTCTGTGATTAGAGTATCATTGTTAATATGCTTTTTCATAGTAGAATCCATAGTTTCACAACCATATTCTCGAAATAGTTAAGCTAAAAATGAATGAATCAAATCTGAAAATTATTTGACTCTTGCGTGATTTGATTGATAATTCTATTTCTTCATGGATGCTTAGTAATTCAAAAAAGACAGGATAACCCCACGACAACCAAAGTAGTGACGATTAGAATTCCTGGAATCGAGCCATGTCTAAATTCTATGCTTTTTCTTTTTCTTTTGTGTATAGCCAAATAAACGATCCTTGATCATGCTTTGCATTCCATCGCGTTTACGTGAGTTTGCAAAAATTCCAATAATAAAAAAATAAAATAAATATCCTAAATAAAAGGCCCGAGGGGTTCCTCGTAACCCGATACCCTAAGATCGTCTGTTCTGGGATGCATAGGCCGCTTTTTGTATATATTGAGTTATCTCGTGTATATAAAGAAAGAAAAATGTATATAAAAATTGTATAGTTAAAAACAATATAAAAACACAAAAATTCCATATCCTTACCCCACCTTCTATATAGAATAGAGACTTGGCAAAGTTGTGGGTTCTAGGAGTCATGAAACGGGCATAGTGTGGTGACGCCTTACCTTAATTGAATTTACTAACTCATCCCATAAAGCTTAATAAAACATCATGCATGCTTGAAAATGTTTGATCATGACATATTTATACTGCTTAGAGAATGAGTTGTGGACATTGGTTTCATTTATATGGACTTAGCATATTTCATGATAAACTATGATAGGATGTAACTCTATTCCCATTTCATTGATTATCAAGTGTATTACATTTATTGAAATCCACTATATATTCCTTTGAGCAAGACTCAAGTATCTTGGATGAATGTGCGTTCTGATTATATATTGGTGTGTGTTCATGTATTCTTGCACCCACGAGTCCATATAATTGCTGAATTTGAGATTGAGTCCCTTGATGTCATCACACTTCGTCGCCTCACCTCTCCGTTGTATTCCTCTCCTGGGTTCGCTTCTTACTAGTCTCCCTCGAGGACGAGTAAGAGGTAAGCTTGGGGGATTTTGATGTGTCTTAATTTTTCACATTTTATCTACATGTTTACACATCAAACTGGTTGCTTTAATCCCGATTTTATATGCTGTAATGTCGATAATTGGAATTATTTGACTTCGAAAGCGTTTTGATGCATTTCAGAGAATATCGAGCGATTTGGAGCATATTGGAGAGAAAGACATGATCGTCGACGTTGAAGCGTCAATGGCGTCATATCTGAGGAGCTCATGATGCTGGAGGGGAGCAATGAAGGAGAGAAGAAGGGAAGAGAAGAGAGAAAGAGAAGAATGGAAGGAGAGGCCAAGAGCTCAAGGGGCGCTCGGGCGAGCAACTTGGCTCGCTCGGCCGAGCGACCAAGTCGCTCGGCCAAGCGACCAAGTCGCTCGGCCGAGCTAGCTATCAGAAGAGCCCAAAAATATGCCTTCAACTCTCTGAAATTTCAGCACTTAAGATGCTCGGACGGGCGACCCAAGACACTCGGGCGGGTGACCCAATCCACTCGGGTGGGCAACCCAAGCCGCTCGACCGAGCGGAGTAGAAATGGCCAACATTACTGGAACATTGCTGGAAACTGGACAACCCTTCACTCTTTTCAATTCTGCTATCACTAGAGATTTTAGATTATTTTTCTCATATTTTTTTCCAGATAATAGACTTCATAACGGTTCCAACGCCACTAAGAACGTGCCAATCAGACGTCAAATGAGCCCTATGAAATTTCTGCAAGTTGGCAAATTTGTGTTGGAATCTGTGCTCGGTCAGACATGTGTCATAGCTCGGCCGAGCGACCTCCACATGCCAGCCCGAGCTACCTGGGCAGAGAGCACGGGTCGACCTCGATTTAGGGTTATTATGGGGGGGTTGTGGGGTCTATTTAGATGTATTTGAGCAGCCATTTGTGTTGAATATTGGACTCCCCGGATTTGGTTTTGGATGATGAGCAAACATAAATAATTCATGAACTAACAATTGTGAGCGCAGTATTGGAGATCGTCGCCAAATTCACAAGAACAATCAAAGCGACATCTCAAGACTTCTTAAAGCACGTATTCATTGCCTAAAGCTTCGTTGAAGCTCTTGGACCGTTTTGGAAGTCATGAAGAATTGATCGAAGCTTTCGAAGACCGTTCCTTAAGGTTTTATTTATAGTCTTTTAGCTTTGATCTATAGAATGTTAAGCCTTGAGTATATCTTACGATTCTATCTTCATAACGCTCATATCGTAGCTCTAGGATCTTAGTACAAGTTCATTCTAACTTCCTCGAAGCGTCGCGCTTCGATTCGGACTTGTTTGTGCATGTTAGTTGGTACAAGAAGAAGTACTGACCGACTAGATGGTGATCTAGTCGGTCAGCAACGCTTCTTGGACCGACTAGTTTGCTTCCTTAATTTCTTGCACCTTACTGTTTACAGTTAGTCGGTCTACGTTGACTCATCGACCGACTAGTTTGTGAACTAGTCGGTCAGTGATGCTTCTTTGACCGACTAGTTGTGATTTACTGTACATGATAAATCTCTCCTAAGCTACTGTTTATCGTTAGTCGGTCTAAGAACATTTGGTGACCGACTGGTTGACAATCTAGTCGGTCAACTTTTGTTCTTGGACCGACTAAGTCAATTTGTATTCAGACTATTTCATTTTGCTTCTTAGTCGGTCTACGTTCACTGACTGACCGACTAGTTGTGAAACTAGTCGGTCAGAATGTCTTCTTGGACCGACTAGATTTCTAGGTCTGAATTTCTATCTCTTCTCAGTTCCTCACTTAGTCGGTCCATGTTGTTTGACTGACCGACTAGTTGATGAACTAGTCGGTCAGTGGTTGTTCTTTGACCGACTAGTTGCCTCAGATTTCTATCCGTTGGGAATTGACCTAACTTGTTTTTATGGGACCCTATAAATACGAACCTAGGTCATTTCTCTCTAGGTTAGAGCTGCCATTAAGATATTCATTGAGATTAAAAGAGATAGCCATTCTCACTCATTTCCAAAGCTCTCTTCCTCACAAGAAACCCATTCTCTCACTTTCTAGATCTAGAATCCATATTGAGAGAAGCTTGTTCTTGGTGAGCTCTTCAAGCTCTTGCTTGATTCAAGTCTCCAAATCACTCCTAGGCACCTATTGCTGGTCATTTCCTTGGTGCTAGGTCTTGGTGACTTCATCTTCCTCAAATCCTTCCTTTCACCTATTGGGTAAGAAAAACTCAAGGTATAGGATTTTGTGGTAAGATTGTTTATTTCATTATAAACTTGTTTATATTGCTTATTGATTCTCTCGGTTGTGAGAGAAGGCTGTGATCCCGGGTTGTGGGATTCACTATTGCCATTGCATGTATGATTTGATCTTGTGAAGGTTTTTCACAAGATATTCATAGTGGAAATCTTGGGTTAGGGTTTCTAACCTAAGTATCCGGAGGGGATCCGGGTGGTTGGGACGTAGGATCACCGGGAACAAGTCGGGGAGACTTGGGTGGATCCGAACCCAGTAACATCTTTTGTTAGCATTGTTAAATTTGTTGTTGTCATTCAATTTAAGCTTCCGCAAATTGATTTGGTAGTTGTTTGCACTATAATTAGGAATTATACTCCTTGTTATTTTTAAAGTACTATTCACCCCCCCTCTAGTACTTGTGCAGTAGCTTGTAGGGCATTACATTTGGTATCAGAGCCAGATACTTAGATATGTCTGCCAACGACAACAAAACCGTGCGTCCACCTTCCGACTATGGCACCTTCAGGAACCGTGAAGGAGCGTCTTCGGTCTTGGAAGGACATTCCTCGACTAGGCCTCCATTCTTCAACGGCGTCAATTATGGATATTGGAAATGCCGGATGGAAACGTTCCTCCGGAGCGCTTCCTTGTGGAGAATTACCATGTCGGAGTACAATGTGCCTACCGAAGAGGATTTCGACAAATGGACTACCGCGGAGGTCGCCACGGAGATTGCAAATGCCAAAGCTATGAATGCTTTACAATGCGCATTGGAACCCGAAGATTTTAATAAGATATGCACATGTAAGAGTGCATATCAAATTTGGAATTCGCTCCTCATTTTGCATGAAGGAACGAGTCGGGTAAGAGATTCTAAACTCGTAGTAGTCAATAGAGATTACGAATTGTTTCATATGGAACAGGGAGAAAAGATGAAGGAGTATTATGCTCGCTTCGTCGACATAATGAACGAGTTGGAAGCTCTCGGCAAAACCTACACCCAAAAGGAGAAGTGTTCGAAGCTTATCGAAGGACTTCCTTCTTCTTGGGAGAAACATACCTTCGCCATCGAGGAAGGTAATGACATGAATAAGTATACCGTAGTTCAATTGATGGGTACTTTGATGTCATACGAGGTACGCAAAGATAGCAAGGTGAAGTTACAAGAAAAGATGAAGTCCTATTTGAACCAAGACGCGCCTAAGAAAAAGGTGATTGCATTCAAGGCGGCTTCATCCACCTCTACCGATGATGAGGACTCGGAAGAAGAAATGGACATGGAATCCATTGCACTCATGGCAAAGAAGTTCAATCGCTTCTTCCGAAAGGGTAACTTCAAACAAAAATCTAAATTTACTTCTACTAACGCCTCTCCACCTTTGTGCTTTAAATGCAATAAGCCAGGACACATCAAAGCGGATTGTCCTCAAAACAAGCAAAAGGAGAAGTGGAAGGCGCCGAAATTCGACAAGTCGAAGAAGTACAAAAAGGGGTACAAAAAGGGACTTGTCGGAGCAACATTCACCGACTCCGAGGATTCCTCAAGCGGAGAGTCGGACGATGAGAAAGTGGAGCAAGCGCACATGTGCTTCATGGCGAGAGAGGAGAATGATCAAGAATCTTCCTCCTCCGATGATAGCGACAACGAAGGCGATGAGGTAACCATGGATGATCTTAGGAATGCTAACTCTCAATTATGGTCTAAATACACTAAATTAGTAAATAGATATACTAAAGTAAAAGATGGCCTAGCTAGCATTCAAACCTCGCCTAAGACTATCATCACCAACAACGACACCGTTGTTGAAGAGTTAAGAAATGAGATTGTCAATCTCAAATCTAAACTTGAACATGTTAGCATTGAAGATCCGGAAGAATATAGGATAGCGGATTTGACTTCTCAAAACTCGACTTTGAGTATTGAGAATGAGAATCTTAAATCTCGTGTTTATGTGCTCACATCGCAAGTATCAAACTTGGATACTTCTATGCGTTCTCTCAAAGAGAAATATGAGAACACATTAGGCCGAATTAATAAATTCAATAAGGGTAAGGACCATTTGGATAAAATCCTAAGTGACTTACTTCCGGCCAATCACCACATTGGTTTGGGGTATACGATGGGATGTCCATCCAAAGCGGCCACTACTTTTGTTAGGCCAACTTCCGGTGACTCTACGAGTGGTAGCAAACACTCTATTGGTAGTTCATCTACCAATGGTGCTTCCACATCATCCACACCCTCTTTCGGAAAGAAACCCACTTTGGGTGGACCTCCAAAGAAGGGGCATGCTTATATGTACACCAATACCATGCCACGTAGGAACACACCTCCTACTCCACCGTCTCACACATATGATGATTTTTATGCAACACATTCTCGGGCACGTGCACACCATGTGAGACACCCTCACGCACGTGTTCCCACACATGCATATGTTCACCCACCTCATCATATGAATAATTCTCGTCGTGCACCATTCCATCATGTTCCGTATGCCTATCCACAACATGCATCACGTAGAAATCAACGTCGCATGCATGCACCCAATAGGATGAGGGCTCCCAAGATTTTCACTATTTGGAGCCCAAAGGACACAAGCATGGATGAAAAACAAGTGTATATGAATGCTTATTTTTCGGATGTTGTGCATAGTAGAAATTATGTGGGGAAGTCTAAGTCCAATTGGACTTAGCTTCCAAAGGTCTAACCTTTGAGGACCCAATGACCTTGGGTACCGTGATATGAAATTCTCTATCTTTAGGTACTCAAGGAAAAGAAAAAGAAAATGAGCAACAAATTTAAATTTATCTCCAAAGGGAATTGGATACTCGATAGCGGGTGTTCAAAACACATGACGGGTGACGCTCAATTGCTCTCCGGAGTAGTTCCCATTGCAAATGGAAACCGCGTCGTATTTGGAGGCAACGAGAGCGGAACCATCGTCGGTGTTGGTAAAGTGGGTAACCCATCTAAACCCTTAATTAGTGATGTCTATCTAGTTAATGGTTTAAATCATAATCTTATTTCAATAAGCCAACTTTGTGACAAAGGTTACAAAGTTAGCTTTGCGAAAGGATTGTGTCATATTTCAAATGATAATAATAAATTATTATTTTCCGGCACACGCCATAAAGATATCTATATTTTGGATCTTCCTAAGTTATATGAACAATGTCTCGTTGCCAACACAAGTGAACAACACGTATGGCATCGACGCTTTGGACATGTGAACTTTGGAACACTTTATAAGCTTTCAAAATTAAATTCCATTAAAGGTTTTCCGAAGCCCGTTTTTGAAAAGAAAATTTTTTGTGATTCTTGTCAACGTGGCAAGCTTCCTAAATCTTCATTTAAACCTAAGAAAAGCATTTCTACTAAACGGCCACTAGAGCTATTGCATCTAGATTTATTTGGGCCAACTAGAGTTGCTTCCTTAGGAAATGCAAGATATGGTCTTGTCATCATCGATGATTATTCTAGATTTACATGGGTATTTTTCTTATGTAATAAAAATGAAGCTTTTGAAAACTTCACAATATTTGTGAAGAAAGTACAAAATCTCATCGGAACCTCCATTGTCACTATTCGTAGTGATCATGGGGGTGAATTTGAGAATGAGTCTTTCTCAAATTTTTGTGATGATCTTGGAATTACTCACACGTTTTCTTTCCCTCGCGCACCTCCTCAAAATGGTGTTGTTGAGAGGAAGAATAGAACGCTTGTGGAGTGTGCTCGTACTATGCTCGAAGATAGTCAACTTGGTTATCAATTTTGGGTGGAAGCGGTACACACCGCTTGCTATGTGTTTAATAGAATACTTTTGAGGCCCGGCACCAAACAAACTTGCTATGAATTGTTGTTTGGTAGATTGCCTCAAGTTAAACATTTTCGTGTTTTCGGCGCAAAATGTTTTATTAAAAACACATATGATAATTTGGACAAGTTTGATCCGAGATCGGATGAGGGGATATTTGTTGGGTATTCCTCACGTAGCAAAGCCTACCGGATATACAACAAAAGATCCTCTACGATCGAGGAATCACTACATGTCTCTTTTAATGAGAATTTTACTACTCCTAGAATTTCAAATGATGATGACTCTATAGATGTTATATGTGATTCGTTTGAAAATTCTAAGTCTATTGATTCAATTGATTCTATTGATACTAACCCGACTAATGAAGTTGTTGAGAATGTTCCTAGTGATCAAGGTATTCCCAAGCGGCTTCATACCGTTCGCGACCATCCCCATGAGCAAGTCATTGGCAATATTCATGATAGAGTCAAGACGAGATCGCAAGTCCACCACTTCGCCAATTGTGCCTTTGCCTCATCGATAGAGCCAAAGAATATAGTTGAAGCGTGCGAAGATAGTGCTTGGATCCTTGCCATGGAGGAGGAACTCATTCAATTCGAGAGGAATGAGGTATGGGAGCTTGTTCCTTTGCCATCGAAGAACCACACCGTCATAGGGACAAAGTGGATCTTCAAGAATAAAACCGACGAAAACCAAGTCGTCGTTCGGAACAAAGCTCGGTTAGTAGCTCAAGGCTATCGACAAGAGGAAGGTATCGATTTCGAAGAATCCTTCGCTCCGGTAGCTAGATTAGAATCAATTAGACTATTATTGTCTTTTGCATGCCATAAAAATTTTAAATTATTTCAAATGGATGTTAAAAGTGCATTTTTAAACGGAGATGTCGTTGAGGAAGTTTACGTTTCTCAACCTCCGGGCTTCATAAGTGAAAAATTTCCAAATCATGTTTTTAAACTAAAGAAAGCTCTTTATGGCTTGAGACAAGCTCCTCGAGCTTGGTATGATCGCTTAAAGAATTTTCTTTTGGATTTGAATTTTAAAATGGGCGAAGCCGATTCTACACTTTTTGTTAAGCATGCGAATAATGATATTTTATTAGTTCAAATTTATGTTGATGATATCATTTTCGGTGCTACTAACTTCACTCTTTGCGAAGAGTTTTCTAATGTTATGAAGGAACAATTTGAGATGAGCCACATGGGCGAACTCAAATATTTCTTAGGTCTCCAAATTCGCCAATTGAACGATGCAATCTTCATCCACCAAACGAAATACACGGTGGAGTTGCTAAAGCGATTTGGAATGGAGAATGCCTCCGGGAAAAAGACTCCTATGAGCACTACAACGCATCTTGATAAAGATACGGGCGGAAAAGATGTAGACATTCGTCTATATCGAGGTATGATAGGTAGTTTACTTTATCTTACCGCAAGTAGGCCCTATATTATGTTTGCTGTTTGTATTTGTGCTCGTTATCAGTCTCAACCTAAGGATTCTCACTTAGTAGCGGTTAAACGTATTTTTCGCTATCTAAGTTACACTTTAGATTTTGGATTACTTTATCCGAAATCTAGCACATATGAGTTAGTCTCATATAGTGACGCTGATTATGCGGGATGCAAATCCGACAGGAAGAGTACTAGTGGCACTTGCCATTTTCTAGGAAATTCCCTTGTCTCTTGGTTTTCCAACAAGCAAAATTCGGTATCACTTTCAACCACCGAGGCGGAATACATTGTCGCCGGTGCCGCTTGTGCCCAGGTTCTTTGGATGAGACACACACTGAAGGATTTTGGTATTCATTGTGATACTAGCCCTATCATGGTGGATAACCAAAGTGCTATTTGTCTTTCAAAGAATCCGGTGCACCATTCCCGATCTAAACACATAGATGTCCGACACCACTTTTTAGATGATCATGTTGCTAAAAAGGACATCATATTAGTGTACGTTGAAACCCAAAAGCAAATCGCCGATATTTTCACGAAACCCCTAAAGGAGGACTCCTTTGTGCGGTTGCGTCGAGAATTGGGGATTATGGGTGAATCCGAGATATAGGATTCATGTTTCATTCAATTATCTTGCATGCTATTATATTTCGTGATATTTCGTTCATGCTAGATTTATTGAATTTTTGGGGATTTTATGTGATATGTTTGAATTTTTGCTCGAATTCTTATTTGAATGTCGTATTTAAGATTTCGACGTTTTGTGGGGTAGTTTAGATGACTAATGAGAGAGCTAAGATGTTTCATCCAAGTGGTTTTTGAAGAGAAATCATTTATCAATTTTTGGACTCTTCTAGTCGGTTTCAGTTCATCAGCCAACCGACTAGATGCTCATCTAGTCGGTCAGTAAGTGAACTCAGACCGACTGGTTCAAGCTTTTATCTTTCTATTGTCATTAACCTTCTTTAGTCGGTCACAGTACACTTACCGACCGACTAGATTGAAAACTAGTCGGTCAGTGAGTATACTGCGACCGACTAACTCTAGCCCTAAAAATTTCTATTTGCCTCTGTTTCGACTTAGTCGGTTCAAGCTCATTGACCGACCGACTAGATCGTAATCTAGTCGGTCAGTGCTTGAACTGTGACCGACTAAGTGCGTTAGGGCAAACGCGTCTTTTCGCATTCTCGACCGACTTACATCACTTCTATCCGACTAATTTTTGTTTTAGTCGGTATTCTAAGTCTCTCCAGCTCGAAAACCCCCTAAACCCCGTTCGAACCTCTTCGTCTTCCCTCGATCTCCGACCAGCTTTCCGTCCATCCGTCGCCGCCGATCGCTCCCCTAGGTATCTCCCTCCTCCACCTCCTCATAAGTCCCGTAAGACTAAGGGTAAAGCTCCTATGCCAGTCGGCGGTGTCGATATATCGTTGTGCCGCGACGACCCTCAGTGTCTCGCAGCGTACAACCGTATAGAGCACTGCCCACTGCTGTTAGAGCATTACGTTCAGTTTTCTGATTTTCTTGGCCTTGCAGATCTTCTCTCCTATAGTGGCCTATTGGACTACCTTCGCTACGACCCTAAGGCGAACCCTAGACCATATCCTCGCCTGGTCAAATTATTCTATGCCAATCGTGTCCGGGGCCAGTACGATGAGTCTCACTCCATCGAGACTTCTGTTTTGGGGACTCCTATAATCATCACGGCAGAGATCTTGGGGGAGCTGATAGGTTGCTCGTCGTGTGGCCTCCTCCCGTCTGACATTTCTGTTGACGATATCTCCACCCTCGATCAGCCTACCCTAGGTGAAATCTTCCAGGTTATCCCCCCCGCATTCATTGGTGTCCCGGCCCTTCGAAATCATTCAAGCCGAATGCTTGGGTGATTAACCTGATCTTCAAATCCTGCCTTCTTCCCAAGTATGGATCTTCTTCTCTTCCATCTCAGCCGTTTTTGAAATTGATATACGCTCTTTTCATGGGTAGCGAGATTAATTGGGCTCGCATTATACTCGATAAGATGGACTCTTTCGAGTGTATACGCAAGACCACTAAATCTGCGCATATCCCATATCCATGTCTGTTGACTTTGGTTTTCCGTCGATTCGGTGTTCCCCTTCCTCCTAATGATGAGCGTCCCTTGGGTCCTCCTCTGAACGCGACGGCCGTTAAGAAATCTCTTGCGGCGCTTCGTCACGTGCAGAGGTCGACCACATCTGCTTCCCAGGCCACTCCCTCAGCTGCTGCAGCCCCCACTCCTTCTGCCACATTAGATGATGTCGTATGGTTACTTCGTCGGCACGAGTCGCATTTGGCTCGTACCGAGGAGGTCGTCTGCCGTATGGCTAGCTTGATGGGCGTCCAGCTTCCTCCTCCTGTTTCTGAGGACGAGGAGATGGACGATGAGGATATTGACGATCTTGTCTCTTCCTTGGCTCGTGGCGATGAGGCCACTGCTGCTGCTGCTGCTACCACATCTGCTCCTGGAGATGGCACCACTTCCGGTGCTCCAGAGACTTCTGCACCAGTAGTTCAGACTTCTGAGGCTGCTGCTGCTCCTGTTGACGACCCTGCTCCTGTCTTGCCTACTGATACTCCTGTTGAGACCCCAGCCGTTGAGCCCGTCATCGTTTCCACTCCTGCCCCGACGATCCCGTCTGTTGACACGCCTCTCCTCCCTGCAGAGCCTGAGTCCACTCCCTCGACTGGACCTACGGAGACTGCAGATCCAGCCACTTCCTCGTGATCGTCTGTTTCGAGGACTCTCCACTGCTCATTGGATGATGCATCTTATTGAGAGTATTTTGGGTTAGGATGGCGTTTGAGGGTTATTTTGATGTATTTTGATTTTTCTGGATGTCGGTGTTGTATTTTGATGTACTTTGGATGATGCTGATGGTTAGATGATGTATGATGTATTTCCCTTTTTTGTTGTTGATATCCATAGTATGTTATACTTGATGTACTCGATGTGATATCTTTTTGGATGTACTCATGATGTTTTTATATATATATATATCGATGTTCTCTATGTTTAATTCGTCGTGCACATTTACTATTCGTTCAACGCATATGAAATGTGAATTCGTCGCTCGACGCTTGGAAGCTTGGTTAAATAGATTATATTTCAATGATTGTATAGAATTGTTTCCCGTGCACAAATTTAACCAAGAATATTGAATATTGGAGAGTATGTTCCTTTACTCAATAAATGAATTAATATTTGGTATTTTTGATGATTTTAATTGTCGTTTTTAAATGATGGACAATTTTGGCACACCTTGATTTGATTTCAACACTTTTCCCTTGGTGTCAATTAGGTCCATCGTCATTGTCTACGACTCCCGATGTTGGATTCTCCATTTCCTAGTTGTTGTCGTTGTATGCCCCCCATTTTTGGGATAATACCAAAGGGGGAGAGATAATGATAATAAATAGGTCAAATGAAAATTTAACTCAATTTCCAAGAATCTAATTTGATGTGTTAGATTCAGGGGGAGTTAAGATATATATAAGGATTTTCAAAATCCAATATTTCAAAAATCGATTCTCTTTATTTATCTTACTCGTCTGATTGATGCAATTCATATATATTCATTTTGGAATTAACGTGTCATCAATGCATGGGGAGTAAGTATTTTTCATTTGAATCGTTATTTTTGATTATTATTTATGTTGGTTTGTCATCACCAAAAAGGGGGAGAATGTTGAATATTGGACTCCCCGGATTTGGTTTTGGATGATGAGCAAACATAAATAATTCATGAACTAACAATTGTGAGCGCAGTATTGGAGATCGTCGCCAAATTCACGAGAACAATCAAAGCGACATCTCAAGACTTCTCAAAGCACGTATTCATTGCCTAAAGCTTCGTTGAAGCTCTTGGACCGTTTTGGAAGTCATGAAGAATTGATCGAATCTTTCGAAGACCGTTCCTTAAGGTTTTATTTATAGTCTTTTAGCTTTGATCTATAGAATGTTAAGCCTTGAGTATATCTTACGATTCTATCTTCATAACGCTCATATCGTAGCTCTAGAATCTTAGTACAAGTTCATTCTAACTTCCTCGAAGCGTCGCGCTTCGATTCGGACTTGTTTGTGCATGTTAGTTGGTACAAGAAGAAGTACTGACCGACTAGATGGTGATCTAGTCGGTCAGCAACGCTTCTTGGACCGACTAGTTTGCTTCCTTAATTTCTTGCACCTTACTGTTTACAGTTAGTCGGTCTACGTTGACTCATCGACCGACTAGTTTGTGAACTAGTCGGTCAGTGATGCTTCTTTGACCGACTAGTTGTGATTTACTGTACATGATAAATCTCTCCTAAGCTACTGTTTATCGTTAGTCGGTCTAAGAACATTTGGTGACCGACTAGTTGACAATCTAGTCGGTCAACTTTTGTTCTTGGACCGACTAAGTCAATTTGTATTCAGACTATTTCATTTTGCTTCTTAGTCGGTCTACGTTCACTGACTGACCGACTAGTTGTGAAACTAGTCGGTCAGAATGTCTTCTTGGACCGACTAGATTTCTAGGTCTGAATTTCTATCTCTTCTCAGTTCCTCACTTAGTCGGTCCATGTTGTTTGACTGACCGACTAGTTAATGAACTAGTCGGTCAGTGGTTGTTCTTTGACCGACTAGTTGCCTCAGATTTCTATCCGTTGGGAATTGACCTAACTTGTTTTTATGGGACCCTATAAATACGAACCTAGGTCATTTCTCTCTAGGTTAGAGCTGCCATTAAGATATTCATTGAGATTAAAAGAGATAGCCATTCTCACTCATTTCCAAAGCTCTCTTCCTCACAAGAAACCCATTCTCTCACTTTCTAGATCTAGAATCCATATTGAGAGAAGCTTGTTCTTGGTGAGCTCTTCAAGCTCTTGCTTGATTCAAGTCTCCAAATCACTCTTAGGCACCTATTGCTGGTCATTTCCTTGGTGCTAGGTCTTGGTGACTTCATCTTCCTCAAATCCTTCCTTTCACCTATTGGGTAAGAAAAACTCAAGGTATAGGATTTTGTGGTAAGATTGTTTATTTCATTATAAACTTGTTTATATTGCTTATTGATTCTCTCGGTTGTGAGAGAAGGTTGTGATCCCGGGTTGTGGGATTCACTATTGCCATTGCATGTATGATTTGATCTTGTGAAGGTTTTTCACAAGATATTCATAGTGGAAATCTTGGGTTAGGGTTTCTAACCTAAGTATCCGGAGGGGATCCGGGTGGTTGGGACGTAGGATCACCGGGAACAAGTCGGGGAGACTTGGGTGGATCCGAACCCAGTAACATCTTTTGTTAGCATTGTTAAATTTGTTGTTGTCATTCAATTTAAGCTTCCGCAAATTGATTTGGTAGTTGTTTGCACTATAATTAGGAATTATACTCCTTGTTATTTTTAAAGTACTATTCACCCCCCCTCTAGTACTTGTGCAGTAGCTTGTAGGGCATTACAATTTGGGGGCTATCTTCTCTTAGGTTAGGATAGCTAGTTTTTAGGGTTTTCAGAGGTTAGGCTATGGTTAGGCCCCCTCTTGGATGTCTTTGTGTCGGATCTTCATTAGATAAGTATTTTTTCTTTGTAAATCTGTTTTGTTGTCTCTTTTATGTGTTTTCATTGTTGAATCCTTTATTGCTTTCATTTTACTTGCTTGTGATGTTAATTCTTGCCGTTTCTATCTCTCGTGTAATGATTGAGTAGGTTTATTGCTAGGATTAGGGATGAACCCTAGGATTCTAGGGTTAGGGTGATGGGTTAACCTTAGTTGGACGAATCTAGGGTTGCTCTACAGTAGTTTGGATAAGAGGTTTTGGGGGATTAGCCCTAGAACTGGAGGATTGCGAAAGTAGCTCTATGTTCTAGGGACAATCCCCACGAATCTGATTTGGGCTTAGTGGCCATTTCTAGGGCTCGCGATCACAAGAGTGAATCGACATCTAGGGGCGATCATTAATCCTCGATCCGATAGTCGGTGACTACGAGAGTATCCTGACTGCCTGAACCAACCGTAGAGTGGTGCCCCAGTCCGTAGATCATAAGAGTGGATACTGCTTTGTGGTACGGGAACCATGTGTCGAGCGTAATGCACGCATCCCCATGCTAAGCCGACTGCAAAAGCACAGCTGTGCACAGCGAGGCGTTAGATGAGCATGATGATGAAAGTCGAACTATTGTTCCCATCTCCGGATGCGACACTCGTACCTGCACATCATTCGACGAAATGATCCTTGACCCGTTATCAAAACTCGAAAGCCCTAGCGGAGATTCCTGACGCCCTAGTGATCTTTCTCTCGATTGTTTCTCTTTGTTCTTTTTTGTTTTCTTTTTATGTGGAGTCTTTAGTCGTGCCTTGCTGATCATGACACACTCGCATTCCACTTCCATTGCCATTACGACCTCCTTCGTAATCCACCTCCACCAATAAAACTTGAAGTCCAATCAACCTAGGAATCGATAGGTAGTGTGACAGTCGCCTTCCTGTAGATTCGACCCCGAACTCATCGGGAAAATATTACTCTGACACCCATGCACTTGGAGGGTGAGGGTGTGCATTACCATTCTTGGGGGTGCGCATCCTTGCAGAACAACAACTGACACACAAGATGGAGTGATGCACAAAATTTACAAGTTACGCACTTTGGCACATTAGCGATTGATGAACAATGTCCAGGCGCTTGATGGTTGGCAGGCACCTATCTTTTGTACTTCAGTTGCCTGCACCAAAAGCTCAAGTAAGAGTCAAGATAATATTGACTTGAGCTGTGCAGATCAGCTGCATGTAGAAGGCTGGCTAGGCGCCTGGTGAACCACCAGTCGCATGTCATGCCTTTAGCAGGTGCCTAAATGAAGGCCAGAGACTCCAATAAGAGTTCATGGCATGGGGAACCTATTGGGTTGGATTCTATGATGATCATAAGGTTCTTTCAGATGATTGATGCATATGCATGAATGAATGAGACCATCTAATCAAGGCATTACAAGTTCCTTGTCTCAAAAAGATAAAACCAAGTTATAAGAATTACATGGATTACAATTTGCTTCTCCTAGAGTCTAAGTCCTCAAGCTTGAGTAGCCTTGATCTTCCTATCATCTTCTAAGCTTTGGCACCACTTGATGAGCTTCTGTTCATCAAGTTACAAGATTTGGCAATGCTCCTCTTGATGTACATCCTTGCACCAAGCTTTTAGTCTCCAAAATGCTATTCTTCAATTGTTAAACATGAGACTAAACATTGAGAGTCATTAGCAACAATATAATGTTATGATCATCATCAAAACAATATTGATCAAAAACACCAATACCTAACATTCTCCCCCTTTTTAATGATGACATACATTATGCAAAACATAAACAAATAAAGCATAATGAAAATGAGCTCCCCTACTTATATGTACCAATTGAAAATAAATAAACCAATAAATTTTCAAATCAATTGTGACATATAATAGGGAAGGATTATATAAACCATATATCTATCATATCTTTCTCCCCATACAGTATATCTCTCTCACCATATATTTAAACCAAATATCTCTCATATCTTTCTCCACATACATGTATATATCTCTCCCTATATATGTATATGAATTATTTACATTAATCCATATCTCTCTCCCCATTGTAATTGTCAAAAAGGTGAACACAACATACAATAAATAATTTTTGTCATTGAATCCCTTTAGAAATGTGACAAAAACCAAGAGATTAAGAGATGTTTGATACCTAATTGAAAACTTAAGTGGGTATCAATTACTATCTCATGCTCCCCATAGATCATAGTGATCTAATACCAATTGTAAAATTCTTTACCAATTGTAAGTACTAATTGGAGCCATGGGCCTAAATTGTATCAATGCAAGGATATAGAAGGATCATGCATCATTGATACACATGATATTGCCAAGATAAAATATAGCATGAAAAATGTTGGCAACATCAATGGGTTGAGTTTGAGACTACAATAACCAATTGTAAATAATGTAAGAATGATATCAAAAATAACCTAAAATGAGAGTTAAAATATGTTTTAAAATACTTTTAAACATACATAACATACTAACTCCCGTATTGTCATACACATGGATCAACAAATGCATGTATGACAATGAAATCCCCAAGGTCCCATTTTCATGAAAAATAGTTTGAAAATATTTTCAAAATCATGAAAAGTCACACAAAATCAATGGGTATGCTAAGATATATAAATAAGCATAATACATATGCAATATGCACATCTGTGATAGATCTAAACATTAGGGAATCAAACCCAAGAAGAGTTTGATTTATTAAGTAATCACATGAGGTGATCACATCCCTAACTAAAGAGTTGATATAACTATTCCTCTCTTGCACACTAAGCTTAGTGGGAATTCAAAGACTTAAGGATTTCCTAGGCAATGGTTTTGCCTTTGCAAGAGGGGTTGGTGTGGCATGCTTAGGTGTAGAAAAATATTTATTGGCATGCATAGAAAGAGGGGCTTGCTTCTTAGCAAAAAATGAAAAATTTCTCCCTCATCACCTTATGATTTACGTGCTTCTTATTAGGGTTATTGTTATACAAGAAAGCATGATGATTCTTCTTAGGTGCTTTAGCAATATGTCTTGATTTTGTACCATAAAAAGAATTAGAGGTAGGTTTGGTTACCACTTTTGAAATATATCCCAAACCTCCTACATGGTTTGCCGGATGTTGTTTTTCCAACAAAACGTGAAGTGAATCCCTAGAATGAACAAAGCTTATGAGCTTTTGAGATTCCTCTTCGCATTTCAATGTAAGTTGTTGAATGCGAGACTCTAAACTAAGATTTTGAGCTACTAATTTTTCATTTGCATTGCTCAAATCCTTAAGTTGAGAGAGAAGTGTCTCTCTCTTACTAGTGTCACAAATATGTAAAACATTATTATTTACACTAGTATATTCTAATTCTTGCAACCTACTCTTAACATTAACAAATTTTGCTTTTAATTTAGAGTAAGAGTTGATGCACTTACTAGCCTCGTTGGAGATCACATTATAGCTATATTCAAGCTTCTCATAAGATAGCTTTTGCTCCACCTCATCTTCATCGTCGCATTTCTCCTCGCTAGAGCTTGATGAAGAATCTTCCCCTTTTACCATGAAGCACACTTCTTTATTGGAGTTGAGCCAAGCCTCCACATCTTCATCACTTGAGCTTGAAGAGATGTCATTGAATGCCGTGAAGCACTTGATGGATTCCTCCTTGTCACCTTCTTCTTCGTCATTTGATGAATCCTCACTTGAGTCATCAAAAGTACTAACAAGACCCTTCTTCTTACTCTTGTACTTGGAGTTGCCTTTCTAATATTTCTTCACTTTTCCGTTGTAAGAATCTTTGGATGGTTTGGAAGGACAATCGATAGAGAGATGACCTTTACCACTACAATTGAAACAAGTAGAATTCTTGTTAGATTTAGAGGCAAACTTTTGACAAAGACTTACCTTGGTTGCCCTTTAGGAATGCTCTTAGTTGCTTGGCACGCCCCATGATTTCATCATCACTAGCCTCATCCTCTCCATCTTCTTCACTTGAGGCTTCTTGATGAAATTTCTTTCTCCATTTGATTGGATCCTTCGCGGCATAGAATGCAATCTCCTTTTGCTTCTCCAGCTTCTAGGGATTGGACGGTTGAATCTCTTTCTTATGTTGAAGCTTTATTTCATACGACATGAGAACTGCAATGCACTCCTCGTATTTGGATATGTCATTGACTCCAAAATACCATTGGCCTTTGACTCCCATTTAGGTGTAAGAGAGTCAAGGATCTTCTCCACTCGATTATCTTGAGAAATTACCTTCCCAAGTCCTTCCAAAGCATTCATGATGTCCGTGAACCTTGTGAACATTTTCGATATGCTCTCTCCTTCATGCATCTTAAACAGTTCATATTTAGATCTAAACACACTTTGTTTAGATTTCTTTACATTGGGCGTCCCTTCCTGAGTAATCTCCAAGGTATGCCAAATCTCGTTGGCCGTTTTGCAAAGGAAATGTGGTTGAACTCATTGGGAGTGATGGCACAATGAAATGCGTTCATTGCCCTCGCATTATATTTGATCAAATCCTTCGCCACCTTTGTCCTTGTAGCCGAGGGTGTAGTAGGCTTCACAAAAGGACACTCCATGACGTCCCATAGGTCTTGACCCTCCAAGTAAATTATCATCTTGATCTTCCAACTTGGATAATTTGTTCCGTTGAAGAGCGGGGGTTGAACGGTTGATAGACCTTCTTCTTGAGACATGGATGAAGCATTGAATGCCATCGGTGTTTGAATGCTTCAACCTCGCTCTGATACCAATTGTAAGGACCGTCTACTTTGCAATACTAAATAACAAACATTTTATATGTGGGTGAATAGAGTAATGCAATAATTGTGTAATTAAAAATTAAACTTGCAAATCCCGAATTATAAATGCAAGAAGAGGATAATTCATACAATTAAGTAAACACAAACCCAGAGAATTTTGCACTGGTTCCCCAATTTGGGTATATCCAGCCACACCAATATTCACTATGATCCTACACAATGTAGTGAAAACAATCCCTACACAAGGGATACCCTACACAAGAGATTTGTCCTACACAAGGACTCAACCAACCTTACACAAGGGTTAAACTCACTCAAAGAGAGAAACTAACTCCCACAAAGAGAGTTAGGGTTACAATTCACAAAGATGAAATAAATGCTATTACCTATACCTTGATGAGATGAACTTACTAAATCATAAATTCAATGCATGGAAGAGGATATCCAAGTGTTGAGATGTGCTTTGATTGCACTTGGAGGATTTCCCTCGAGCTAGCTTCAATGCATGAAGAGGATTAAAGCTCAAATGAGGGAAATGAGAGGAGTGGATTTTAAATTCTTAATGATATTCAATGTTAACCAAGAGTTGTAATAGAACTAAGCCATCCCATATATATAGGAAGCCACAAAAACCCCATAAAACCAAGCAAAAAGGCCAAACAAACAAATATGCAACGGCTCTATTTTGGCAGAAATCGGCTTGGACATGCACATGTAGAATAAGAGACAGGCGACTGATCAACAGCTAGATTTTCACCAATGGCTATAATCAGAGCCATGACAGGCGACTGTAGCAGACTACACAGGTGCATGTACAACTATGCCGGCACCTGTAAAGACTTCGTCATGCTACTGTCACATGGTATGGAATGGAGCTAAGAAATGTCAACTTATGCACTTGTGCATTCAGGTTACTGATGAACAAAGTCCAGGTGCCTGAGAATTGACAGGCGACTGTAAACTCTACATCAGTCGACTGACACACAAGATGGAGTAATGCACAAAATTGACAAGTTGTGCACTTTGGCACATAGGCGATTGATGAACAATGTACAGGTGCCTGATGGTTGGCAGGCACTTGTCTTTTGTACTTCAGTTGCCTGTACCAAAAGCTCAAGTAAGAGTCAAGAAAATATTGACTTGATCTCTGCAAATCAGCCACCTGTAGAAGACTGGCCAGGCGCCTGGTGAACCACCAGTCACTTGTCCTGCCTTTAGCAGGCACATGTCGGAAGGCTAGAGACTCCAATAAGAGTTCATGGCATGGGGGACCTATTGGATTGGATTCTATGATGATCCTAAGGTTCTCTCATATGGTTGATGCATATGCATGAATGAATGAGACCATCTAATCCATGCATTACAAGTTCATAGACTCAAAAAGAGAAAAGCAAGTAATAAGAATTACATGGATTACAATTTGCTTCTCATAGAGTCCAAGTCCTCAAGCATGAGTAGCCTTGATCTTCCCATCATCTTCCAAGTGTTGGCACCACTTAATGAGCTTCCTTTCATCAAGTTACAAGCATTGGCAATGCTCCTATTGATGTCCATCCTTGCACCAAGCTTTTAGTCTCCAAAATATTATTATTCAATTGTTAAACACGAGACTATAACATTGAGAGTCATTAGCAACAACATAATATTGTGATCATCATCAAAACAATATTGGCGAAAAACACCAATACCTAACATGTTGGAGATGAAGGAGATTTGGTCAAGTGTATATTGATTTAGTGCTTAAAAGCTTTTCAATGAGGAAGATGGGTTTTTCCCTTGAAATATTGATCAATTAATTGCTCATTAAATCTTCCCATAAAAGCCCCAACAAGTCCTCTTAAATAGCAGTGAAAAACCATCGAGAATATTCCCCAAGATACCCTTCAAACGGCTATAAAAACAAAGTTCCGTAAAATCTGGAAATCTATCTGGTAGTTCAAATTAGTCGACCACTGTGTTAGATGTAGTCGACTACTTTTACAACGGTATTTGACTACTTCTATAGTGGAGGTGGACTACTTGGGGTTCAGAGAGCAAAGTTCTTCTACCATTCAAAATAGTCGACTAAAAAAATTAGTCGACTACTTTTCTGATATATGGTCTTTAATCTATATAAACTTGTCAAAACTATTTTAAAATATTTTAAAATCATTTTATGTATGATCCTAAGTGTATGAGAGCTTCATCAAAGACCTTACATAATATCAAGACTCAAAAGGAAGATTACATCAAAAGAAAACAAAAGTTACAATAAGTTCTTGATGTAAACTCCATCTTCAAGCATATGCCTTGATGGCTTTGAGTTCCAATGTCTTTGATGGCTCCATATCACCTTGAATTGATCTTTGAAGCACTTTAATACACAATACACTTAATGAAATAATTAGTACCAATATGTTGCACATTATCAAAACTAGTTAGGGATACCCAATATCCAACATTCTCCCCCCTTTTGATGATGACAACATATTGCATAAAATTATAAAATTTTCAATGCAATGCATGAGTGTATGTGTGCATCTCTCATCTCTCTCCCCAACGCTTCTCCCCGTTTGGCATTATCAAAAAGAAGTAATATTCACTCTCCCCCTAGATACATACATATAAGGATTCAATATCCAAAAATAATATAACACTCTCCCTAAATGTGATACCATGTGTTCTGCATCAATGGGATAGTACTATATGTGGAGATAGAATTTACTTACAAAACTTTTGTTCAAGCTCTCCCTAAATATGTGCACCATTTGCAATTTGATATCTCCCCCTCAATTTATGCACTTTCTTGAAATTTACTTGGAGCAAGCTATTGTTTCCCATCAAATTTGAGAACCTACAAATCAAACATACAATTTTGGTCCTCTTTTCTTTTTGAGTCCGTGGGGTTAGATATCCAATATGGTTTTGATTTCCCATCACACATATACTTATAATTTTTATAATAATGTACATCATGCATAAACCTATACATATATTCATCTTTCAATTAAAGTTTCCCATATTTAGGAATCCAAACTTGGATGAAGCCATTTCTAGACCTACAAGTCTTAGCGTGCTCAATTTTAGGCCTATTATGTTGTGTACCATATCCTAGGCCAAATTTACTATTAGAGGGTCTTTGATAGTTAATCAAGTCATCTAATTTCTCTTTGCCCTTATTGAACTTATCAACATTTTTATATAGCTCATTATATTTGGTCTTAGTGGTAGTTAAGAGGTTATTTAAGTCATCTAACCTAGTGTGAAGATCACTAATCTCCTCACTAAGTACTCTATTTCTTGTAATCAATTTTAAATTTTCCTCTCTTATCTTTTCCACATCTACATTGGGCATGCAACCACGATGAATCTTTTTAAATTTACTATGTTCCTTAAGCAACGATTCATATGTGGAAAGTAACTTTCTAAACATAGCATCATCCTCATCAACAATACCATTATCACTACAAGAGGCTTCGGATTTGGATTTTACCTTATCATCATGAATTCCCATGAAGCACATGTATGATTTTTCTCCCTTTTCCTTTTCTTATTCACTCTCACTTGATGAGTCATCAGAAGAAGCATTGGAATCATGATTCCAAGCCGCAAATGCTTTCTTTTTGGGCTTTGGCCATTTTGATGATTCTTTGACTTTATCTTTTCCATTGCCCTTCTTATTTTGTAGTGGACATTCCTTAATGCTATGTCTGGGTCTACTGCAACCAAAACAAATAATATCATGAGATAATCTTTGCTTATTAGCATTTGACTTACGTTTGAGAAAGTTCTTCAATTGTCTTGTCATGTGGAAAATTTGCTCATCATCAGACTCTTCCTTCTCCGATGTAGCTTTGAAAGTGAAGCTCTTATTCTTCTTGGTTTCCTCCTTGTCATGCTTTCATTGGAGTCGGAACTCAAATGATGTGAGATTAGCAACCAAGTCTTCCAATGTCATTTTCGATAGATCATTTCCTTCCTCAATTGCCATTGCATTTCTTTCCCACTCGGGTGAGAGAGACTCAAGTAGCTTGGTCATGTGATCACTTTGAGTATATCTTTTCTCAAGCGTCGTGAGTGTGTTGATGATCTCTGTGAAGCGGGCAAACATCTCCGTGATTGATTCTCCGGTCTTCATCTCAAAATCTTGATATCTACTCACATAAAGAGATGTTTTGGAAATTTCAACTTTAGTGTTACCTTCATATGTGGCCTCAAGAATTTTCTAGACTTCATGAGTGGTGGTGGCACGTGCTACTCGATTGCTCTCCAAGTTGTTGAGTGCACAAAGTAGTGTATTCATCTCCTTGAAGCTCAACATGTCTTTCTCATTCTCGGCCTTGGTCCATTCATTTGCTGGCTTTGTTGGTGGCATGTATTCATCTACAATCATGCTCCACATGTCGAAAGAGGTAGACTTGCAATAGATGCGGGTGTGATTCTTCTATGTGTTGTAGTTTGTTCCATTGTGCATAGAGGACGGTTGGTTGATTGGCCCTCGGGATACCTATCATTGTTGATCCTTGTTGACGCCATCCTATAACGAGGCTCACATACCACGTGTTGGGATAATGTACTATGGATGTACAAATAGAACACTAGAGGAGGGATTAATCACTTTCTTAAAAAATCTCCAGTGATCTACATAGGTTATCAAATGGAGTTACTCAAATATAACCTAATCAACAGTAAATAGCTTGTAATAATCAAAAGAGATACGAAAGCAAAAACACAATGCAAGCACAAATAGACAATGAACACAATCACAAGCACAAAGAGAGACACGATTTACCATGGTTCACTACACTTGGGTACGTCCAGCAACACGTCCTCCATGAGAACCTAAATCTATTAACACTTTGGGATTACAACACGTCTCAAATGAGTCACACATTCCAAGTGGAACAACACGTCCAACTTAGTGGACAACACCTCTCAGAAAAAGAGAAGAAAAATTAAAGATTACAACTCTTACTCTTTTTACATCTTTTTACATGTAGCCTTAGATGAAGCTCTTCTTGTGATGAAGTGAAGACTATGGTGATCTCCAAATGAAGTCTAAGTGAAACTTGTTGTAGATGAAAGAGATATGTCCAAGTGGATTTGGATTTAGTGCTCAAAAACTTTTGAATGAGGACGATTAGTTTTTCTCTTGAAAGATTGATCAATTAATTGTTCATTAAATCTTCTCATAAAAGCCCCAAAACTCCTCTTAAATAGCAGTGAAAAACCATCGAAAGTCTTCCCTAAAATACCCTTCAAACGGCTATAAAAACAAAGTTCCGTAAAATCTGGAAATATGTCTGGTAGTTCAAATTAGTCGACTGCTGTATTAGAGGTAGTCGATTACTTTTATAACAGTAGTCGACTATTTTTATAGTGGAGGTCGACTACTTTGGGGTCTAGAGAGTAAAGCTCTTCTCCCATTCAAAATAGTCGACTAAAATAAAAAAATCAGTCGACTACTTTTTTGATATATGGTCTTTAAGCTATATAAACTTGTCAAAACTATTTTAAACTATTTTAAAATCATTTTGTGTGTGATCCTAAGTGTATGAGAGCTTCATCAAAGATATTACTCGCTATCAAGGCTCAAAAGAAAGATTACATCAAAAGAAAACAAAAGTTACAATAAGTTCTTGAGTAAACTCCACCTTCAAGTATATGTCTTGATGTCTTTGATCTCCAATGTCTTTGATGGCTCCATATCCCCTTGAATTGATCTTTGAAGCACTGTAATCTACAATACAATCAATGAAATAATTAGTACCAAAAATGTTGTACATCATCAAAACTAGCCAGGGATACCCAATATCCAACAAACATGACTCTACTTTTCCTCTGGAATCATCCATAAGTCTTTTAAAGAATTGAATAACCGGAACACTTTGGCGTACGGTAAAGTTCAATTCTCATATAAGAAAAAGTTATCTTTTTTCCCTCTCAAATGCTAACAACACTTGCGATCGAGTTTGAGTTCTGCAATTGAGCTCGTGGATCGTGGTGAGTTTTATCGTCAAGGTTAAACTACTATTGCGCTTGTTGTTCAGTGGATCTTGGGCAGTGACGGAGCCAGAAAACGCTCGTAGCGGGGGCAAAAACTTAACCAAAAAATCTTCTTTTTTAAAAAAAGAAGGGTACATGCAAAATTCATAATTTCATTGATACAAATTTCTATGAACAAAATGAAACAAATTATAACACAGAGCCTTTGTTATTTGCATACAAAATGAATTTTAGCTATCTAATACTTTGTAATGCGGAAAGACGGATGTGTGCAAGAAGAAAGAATGGAAACTTGTGCAACAAAATTCCAGAAAGATTGAATTAGAAATGTTGAAACATGTACACACGATTGTAGTAAGAAATGGATAAAGTGATTGGTATTTGTTTAATTCAAAAATAGAACCGAACATATAATATATAGTATCATTTTCAAAGAAGTTGCGAAGAAAAATAAAAAAGACCGATCTATTCAAATGTTAACATTTGTAGAATCAATGTAGAAGTTTAGCAAATGAATATTTTGCAAGATTCAATATGTTGAAGAATAACCATTAGGGGTAAGGAGAACATAGCAATAAAAAGCTTTGACTAAATTAACAAGAAAATATAGAAATAAATTTATAATTAAAAATAACTTGACGATAATATGAGTAAAAAGTTCTATTTGTTACGAATCATCATCTGGGGGAGGAACCCCCAGCTCTTTATTTATACCATATAGAGGAGTGTGTACAGATAAGATACATTAGATACGGTCTTATCTATAAGATAAGCCGTGATCTCAACCGACTAACCAACTCAGTATTATCCATTCACAACACTCACCCTTATCCAGCCATAGGTGTGGACTCTGCTCATGAATACTTCTGGATTCTGAGTGTAGTAAGCATCTCACATGTGGTGGATACTTCAGGACAACACTCCCCCTTTGGGGGAAGACCGGCGCAGGGAGCGACGCCAACGACGGCGCAAATAGCGAAGGCCGTCGGCAATGCCGAGGGGTTGCAAAATAATTTTACTATACAATTACTAATTGAATCATGTTAAAAACATGATTTTGGACGATAAAAATCGTCGATTTAGGTGATTAGCCCTAATTCCACTTCGATCTTGCGAGATCTATGGAAAATACTATCATACGTATGATAAAAACGACATTTTTAGCGAGATTTACCTCTATATCCGTCCTCCGGATATAGCGACGGTTGAACGAAGCCTACGCGGATGATGACGCTCGTTTGATGAAGCTTGACGCCGAGCTCGTGGATCTCCCGCCTTTCTTCGCTTTCGCAACGATCGATTTTTTGTGGAATTTTTGTTTAGAGACTCGTGCTGATAACATGTTATGAATCATCATCTGGGGGAGGAACCCCCAGCCCTTTATTTATAGCTTATAGAGGAGCGTGTACAGATAAGATACATTAGATACGGTCTTATCTATAAGATAAATCGTGATCCCAACCGACTAACCAACTCGGTATTATCCATTCACAACACTCTTTCAATTCTTTCATCTCTAGTTGATAGTTTCCCTTTAAAAATTTATAAAGAAGAAACTGATAACATAAAAAGAAGAAAAATGAATGGACTTTTTGTGTAAAAAAAAAGAGTGGCTCTGTTTTAGAGCAAAATTTGAGCTTTCAATTTGACCATTGTATTTGAATTACATTTAAATGAGGACTGCACTAGATAGTTGATATAAAGAGATATAGTAGTTGGGTTTCTTTTTTATTATGTCAGACTTTTATTCTTGCATACATTGACAGAGCTATAGGGGGCAAAAGGTGGCAATTAATATGGATACTAACTAATTAACAAGTGGCAATTAAAACTCAGAATAATTAATATGAATACCAGGCAATTAATAAAGGGGGGCAATTAACATAAGGGCAAAGTCAATATCTCAGTGTCTAATATACATCTAATATACATACTAGATAATTGACTATTAAATAGAATAAATATGAGGTCAAATATTACTTTTTGATTGGGTACTCTAATTCACATTGTACAAACTAGTTATTTTTTTAAAAAGTCAGTGTGGGCAATTACCACCCTTTACGCTCATGTGGCTACGCCACTAATCTTGGGTCTTCATCATCAAAATTACTTAAACATATCCACATAAAGGTATAATGTTTATTGGCATTGATTTATATTTATCAGTAGATATTTGTACGTGGAGACTTGGTACGTGGCTGGGGTACCATCAGCACACGAAGCTATCTGGCTAATGTGGTTTCCATATGATGATCCTGCTATGCTTTCACACTGAGTTAAAAAGTCAGGCTGTAATCGGAGTGGAGAGTTGTTTTGTTGAAGGTCGGGATCAGGCCTGGGCTGGCCCCAGTTTTACGACCCCCAAATTTTATGGCTCGTGATTGTCAGAGATGCCCTAAGGGCCTGTTCTTTTGTAGGAAAGTATAAATGGGAAAGCTGAGAGAGAGAGGAATCTGATGAGAGAGGAATCTGATGTGTAGTGTGTTCTTTTGTAATAAAGTGGGGTTGGATTGTGGAGTTGGAAAGTTGAGGTGGGTCCCACTCCGTGTAGTGTGTTCTTTTGGTTGAAGAAAGTTGTATGTTGGAAAGTAGCGTGGGTTCCACTCAAATTAAATTTATGCTATTTACACCTAAACTAAATAAGTAAAGCTAATTTAATTAATTAATATACAAACTAATTACTACTTAATATTATTAATTGAGTACTATTAGTGTAATAAAACGTCCAAATAGCTGGGGGCCCACCGAATTAACTCTGCCAAAGCCAATGCGAAAGTCAAAAAAAAAAATCCAAACCTGCTTGGCTCCGGATTGGAGGATAGGAGACATTGGGACCCACACGTTGCTTGGAATCCTTTGTATTCCTGGCATTTTGCAGGCAAAATAAAAACGGTGTGGAATCCATCTGCCACCTGCCACCTCAGCCTCAAATCACAAATCAACATTTTTGCAAAAGAACACGCAAACAAATCACCCGCAAGGAATCCAACGAATATCTTTTGAACAGTTTATAAACAGTAGAATTTTCAGAATTCCAACCCCACAATCTTAGAAAAGAACAGGCCCTAAGAAACGCCCACTTTTGTAAACAGCTAAATTCACACTTGGGCGCGACTTCTGTGGGCCTTAAGAGCGTATAGCAGCACGATTCAAAGTTCAAATCTCCACGAGGAGGGAAATTCCAATTTCAGAATTCTGGGAAGTGAAAGGGTTAAAGATTGCTTCAAACCGCCGTGCTCCGGCGACAAAGACACACACATACACACGCTCTCTCTCTACACACGCACACTGATCTCAAATTTTCCGACCAACGGAACCCTAGAAACAGATTCTGGAAGAAGAAGAAGAGCTCCTTGCCGTCGCTCGCTCCCATGGCGTCCCGCTTCCAATCCCCACTTTTTAGCCCCAACCCGCTCCCTCTCGGGCCCAATGACGACGACCTCGAGAGAGCTCAGGCACGTGCCGCTCGCGCCGCTTCCATCCGCCGCAAGTCCGTCGCCTTCTCTCCGCCACCACCTCCTCCATCCAATGGCCAGCTGCAGCCGTTTCTGGATAGCGATCAGATCATGGATCTGTTCCAGAATTGCATCAAGCTCGCCAGCGAGAACGTTCGTTACTTAAAAATCTCAACTTTTTTATTATTTGTCCTTTTCTTTCAAGTCCGGCTTTAAAAGATTAGGGTTTGTTGAATTGTGCAGAAAATTAACCAGAGGAACACGTGGGAGCTCGGGCTGATAGACCATCTCAGTGAGATTGTTCGGGTTAGATCCGAGGATGAAGACAGCGAGACCAATTTCCAAAAGGTACTAATTTTTTCCCCTCTTAAACATTTAATTCGTTCCCCCACCCCCACCCCCACCGCTCCCCCCCCCTCTCAATTGGGTAGGGTTTAAGCTGTAAAATTAAGTAGATGATGTAAATTGGGCTGTTTATTAGGCTAGCTGCACTTTGGAAGCTGGAGTGAAGATTTATTCGTTGAGAGTGGATTCTGTGCATTCTGAGGCGTATAAGGTCCTTGGAGGGATTAATCGGGCCGGGCGTGAAGAAGATAAGGGTTAGCTTAGTTTACACTCTTTAAACATTTGTTCCCTAGCGTCTAGTAATTTGTAATATCAATCCCCTATTACCCAATCTAAGCAAGCATATACGTTCAACATAATATTCCACTACTACGATACTTTCCTGAATACTGTATAATGATCTACCAAGAAAAATCCATTAATTTGTGGTTATATGACAAAATCAAACTCTTATAGATGCAAGTCTTGTATGAAAATGTAAGTGTATTATTACAAAACTACTAAAATCTAACAGAACAATATATTGCAACTTAGGCATTCTCTGCAACAAACAGTGGACATTGGTTATGTAGCATGGGCACTCCCATGAAGTCATCTCATTTCAAATACATGTCTAGCATGTGTGTCGTGTTGGAAGCAACGATTTAGGATCTCTAGTTTGATGATAACAAACATGTACAAACTATTTAACGTGTGTGCTAAGTGTGTTTTAGGAATGCCATAGTAGTAAATCTACATTTGATGACTTAGTCAACGCGGTGGAGAAATTGCTATTCATATAGCAAATTGGAAGATGGAGAAATGGCTATTCATATAGCAACTTGGACTTGGTCAAAGAGATGGTGACTATAGCTACAAATATTGGACCAAGTCAAATTGGAGAGAATCTTATTCATATCAATTTAAGATTGATTCATATCCCCATTGCCATTCTAATCCCATTCCAATATGGAAAGATATGGAGTATCTCTTTCAAATCTCCTTTGATTGATTCAAATCAATTCAAGATCCTATCAAATCTCCTATTCCATTTGAATCCAAAATCCTAATCCAATTAGTATTGCAATGAGATCTAATTCAAATCCTATAGCTACACAAATTGAATTCCATAGCCATTCATATTCAAACTCCATATCCTAAGAGATTTATTCAAATCCTAATCAAATTAGGATTCCCTCCAATCTTCATCAAATATGGGATTCTAATTGATTCTATCGTATCCCATCCTCTCCTATATGAACCCATATTTAAAGAGAGAGATTTTGGGAGAGAGGAAACCGAAGAAATTCGGCCACAACCCTAGAGAAAACCTTCATGGCCGTAACTTTGCAAGGAGCTCGACGGACGACGCTAAAAAGTGCATAGCTTTCTCCACAGAGTTCGGATTGGCGAACCGTTTGCGCCAGGACGATCACAACTCAGTGCTCTACAATATGGTGATATTTTTTGATTTTAATCTCTGTATTGAATCGGTGGTATTTATTTTAGCATGAGGTGTATTCTGAATAGCTTCATATATTTCATCATCTTATAGGCCAAAGTTCTTCATATCCTCCAAGCCCTTGGACGTAAGCTACATCTCCAAGTTACTCTCCACATCTCCTTGCGCAACTCCATAGCCCAAGCACACATCAAGGTCGCAACATCCGAGAAGAGAACCATAGCCGCAAGTTGCTATTGACGAGAAGAGAACCATAGCCGCAAGTTGCCATTGAAGCGGAGAGACCATAGCCGCAAGTTGCAGCACCCAAATACCAAGAGAACGTTGCTAAAACATCAAGGAAGGATCTGCACATGGACTACTAGAGCAAACAAGGGGCTGTCCATGCACTGCCGGGGGCAGCGCACACACTGCAGGGTTTTGTCCACGCACTACAGGTTCTGTCCACGCACTGCAGGGTTTTGTCCACGCACTGTAGGGTTCAGTTTACGCACTGTTGGGTTCAGTCCACGCACTGCCGCTGCACCATCAAGATAAGGCCGCAATAATCAAAGAGGAGTCAAGCGAGAGCGGCAACGTGAGTTGCAGACGAGATAAGACATCTATATCTTGCCAGATGAGAGCTGGCCTGTGTCGATTGACGAAGACGACCACTGCTACACAAATTGAGATTTCTAAACTCTTGTTTATTATTTTGTGTAATAGTTAATTAGATCTTCATAGGGGAAACTTTACCATCTTTGTGTTCTTTTGGGGACTTGTCTGGTTGTGGCTAGATAAGAGGGTCTTGACGTGTTGTAGCAGTCAAGATACACATTTACTAGGTTGATAGGGTTCTGTACTTTGTTGAGTGTGATACAGTCTAGGTGGAGAGTTGGAACTAGGACCACATTGTAGGTGTACAAAAGGAACATATTAATGCTAATATTTGCTTGGGGGCTGGAGTAGGTCGTTGCTGCGACCGAACTAGGGTAAATCTGCTGTGTATTCTGTGCTTGTATCTTATTTACTCTGCTTGTGATTTTAACTGCGTGTGATTTCTCGTGGGTTGCGTAAGAATATTTTTATAAGCCTATTCACCCCCCTTAGATTAGGATCCAGATCCAACATGTCGAACACATGCCTCATGTGTATTAGAATCCACTGAATGTCATTGTGCCGTGTCAATGTCGGTGTGGCTGTATCTGTGCAACTTAGATGATTAGTTAGGCTAGATATTTCAACTCCTCGTTTCATAATAATCAACACATAGTTCGCCTTCTGCATTCTTGGCTAGCCAATTGGATCCTAGTAAACTATCATTTTCTGAGTTGACATCAGTAGTTGCTCCTAGGTATCTTTATGTGCGCAGCTGGTGGCCCATTTCGTTTTTGGAGTAGCTTGCATCCTTGCAATCTGGTAGTCATCCTTTTCTAAGATTTAGGCTCGTGATATTATAATCACACTGAGCTACCAATTATCATCTATCTAATTCCCGTTTCAAAATTGAATAACTCTCTCCACTTATTGTTCTTACTTCTTGCATTACAAGATAAGTGATTTCCCTTCGGTCAACGAAGTCACAAACTTTACTTTTGACAGAAGCAATGATGCATGTTTAACCTTTCCCTTTACTGATTTGTTTGTAGGAAAAGAAAAACATGATTTCAATAGATATCATGCTGTTTTCGAAATTAGTGTTAATTTTTTGGGAATATCTTTTCCATCAAATCTATACTATAAACGGGGAAATTACCACCATGCCATTGTCCTAGGTGGCATGTTTGTCCCATGTGACAATGTCACATCACCACGTGAGTGGCCTATATTGTGCCACATAGGCATGGTGGGCCCCCTTGGTGGGGGTGAGGGCTTGGGTTTTGGGTTTGGAGTGAGGTTGTAGAGAAGCCAACCAAAAACCTCTCTCATTTCCATTATTTGCAAGCTTGCCATCGTTTTTTAATGAAAGCCAAATGTCCCGCCCCGTTCCACTTATTTACGGGTTTCCCATCGTTCTTTTTCCATTTGCCCCCTGCAGTTTTGCATTTTAACGCATGTTTCCCCCCATTTATCCCCGACAATACCGACACACACACTTCACTCCTCTTCGGTTGCGCGCGTGCACCACATCCTGTTTATGGGTTTTTTTTGCGCCGTGCACTGTGACACTGATACGATCCGGTGGATCGAATCAATAAAGTTCAGATTTTTAAAAGAGGAAAATGTAAAAAGAGGAATTTTATAGAGAATGATTTGCGAGAACACTAGATAAATGGATCTCCTTCGAGACGAGATCCTGTCTCTTAGCTTTGAATGGACAGATCAAATCCTAACAACCCTCACAAATGACGACTCAATGAGTTTTCACAAATCAAGCGTAAAAGAATTAAAAGACGGCTAGCCCTAATAAATAGAAAAAGCGGGGAATTACTAATCTAGTCCACAAGGACTAGAATACCCCTAGACTAACCCTCCCACGCCGCACGTAGGTCACTAAAGGTGGGTGGGTCCCACCCATGTAGCCGCCGGCCCTTGGGGTATGCGGATGCGGGTCCGCATCAATACCGCCCCCTAAAGAGCCACCTTGTCCTCAAGGTGGAGATCTGGCTTTGAAGGCCCCCGAGGGAAAACAGGGGCTATGGTCACCTGTCAGAACCACCGTGTGACCCCCCCTCCTGGAATTCCATCCTAAGCTGCTTCCAATTCATCTTCACCTCGCCCAACCCCCTCAGCCACTGCACGCCCAAAATCACATCGATATTGTCCAACTCTAGGGGCAAGAAGTCCTCCACGATCTGCACCCCTTGTAAGGTCAGACTCAGCCCCTTGCACATCCCACTGCTCTCCTCCCTCCTCCCTGTCCCTGAGAGGACCGTAAACGTCTTCAAGGTGCTCACCTGCAACCTATGACGATCAACCAAATGTCGAGAGATGAAGTTGTGGGTAGCCCCACTGTCTATGAGTACCGTCACCGGCGCGTCGTCCAATCGTCCTGACAACTTCATGGTATGGTTCGTGGTTATCCCTACCAAGGAGTTCAGGGACACCTCAGCTACATCCAGATGTGCGTGCTTAACCTCGCTCTCTTCCGTCATCACTGGCTCCCCACCATCTGCATACTCCCCCTCGTCCGGTTCTAGCACAATCTGCATCAGCCTGCTCGCACATCGACGACCGGGACTGAACTTCTCATCGCATCTGAAACAGAGGCCTGCAGCACGCCTCGCCCTTATATCAGCCTCAGTCATCCGTTTACCAGGGATCACTGGTCGGGTTTCCTCTCTCTTCGTTTCCGTGTCCACTGGTGCTACTGTAACCCCGGGAGTGGGGCCGGTGCTGTCTGACTACGCTGGTCCTGGGCTCCCCAAGTCCCCCGAATGCGTCTCTCCTCTGCATGCTTCTCCTCCGCCTTATGGGCCAGGCGAATGACATCCTCCAATGTCCCCGGGCTATGCATCCTCAGCTCTGCTCGTATGGAGGGCTTCAGCCCCCTCATGAAATTTCCGATCATTACCTCGTCGGTCACCCCCTTCACCCTACTATTCAGCATCTCGAACTTTTCACATAATCCATGACCGTCCCCTCCTACCTCAGAGCAGTTAACTGCTCGTAGAAATCTCCCCTCGTAGTCTCCTGGAACCGGTCTAATATCAGTGCAGACAGCTCCTCCCAAGTGCGAAAGGGGGTCCGCGTCACCTTCCATCTGTACCAGGCCAACGCCTTGCCCTCGAAGTAGATTCCGATGGCCCTCAGAACCTCCTCCTCTATCAACCGCATCACCTGGAAGTAACGCTCTGCCCGGTAGATCCACCCATCCGGATCTGTGCCGTCAAAAATCGGCATCTTCAGCTTCAGAAGGCGGCGATCTGCATTGATGTCCCCCCTGAGGTCCACCATCTCTCCCGCGGTCACCCCCACGGCCGAATCCTCCGCTGACTGCCTCAACCGGTCCTCCCCCGTCATCTCCGTACCTCTCCTCTGGCCATGCGGGTCTCTCCCACGCCTCGGGCTGGTAGTAATGCCAGGGAAACTCTGGTGGTCGTGCAAAGTTGGGCCTTGGCCCAGGTGGGGTGGTCTCCGCCCTCCAAAATTGGCCCGCCGGGGTCCCAATAGCTGCCCCGGAGGCCCATCCGCCTCCTACTGTCCCTGGGGTTCCCCCATGATGGGATACGAACCAAGCCACACCCCCAAAAGGTCGAGGAGTAGTCGTCGGGCCCCCAGGAGGGGCGGCCCAACCCGCCGGGCCCTGGGAAGGCTCGGCCCAACTTGCCGGACCCCCAAATGGGCCCCCGCCGCCTCCTGCACCCCCGGATGGGGGTGCCGCACCCCCCGCGGCCCTGGCGGGGGGTGCCGCCTGCACCCACGGCCCGCCGGGGCCCGCCGGGGGTTATGGTGGACCCGGCGGGCTCGCCCAGGCCTGGGAAGGCCTGGGAGGGCTCGCCGGGGGCGCCGTGACCCCCGGAGGGCCGGGCGGCCTCGCCCAGGCCTGGGGATGCCTAGGTGGGGCCGCCGGCTCTTGGGCAGGCCCGATAGGGCTTGCCGTGCCCTGTTTTGACCCTTCCGCGCCGTCGCCTTGATGTGGGAAGCCCGTCGTCGACTGCGTTTGCCCTAGGGAGGCCGATTCTAGGGTAGAATCTCCCCCCTCTTGGATCCCCTTGCCTCGATCTCCCCCTTTCGCCACCGCGAGGGCTTGTATCATCTCTTTCAATTCTCGGAGATCCCGTCCTTGTTGCGCGGCATCCGTCCTCATCCCACGAAGCTCGATTTGAATGTCTTCTTGTGAATGGGCGTAATCCTTGAGTGATTCCCCCATTGTTTTCTTCAATCCTTCGAAGCGTTCTTCGATCTCCCGGTTGAGATCCTCCCGTAGCCCTTGAATCTTCTCTTCGACCGCATCCGACTTCGATCTAGTGCTCGCCGCCATTTGGATCTAGGGCTCTGATACCAATTTGATACGATCCGGTGGATCGAATCAATAAAGTTCAGATTTTTAAAAGAGGAAAATGTAAAAAGAGGAATTTTATAGAGAATGATTTGCGAGAACACTAGATAAATGGATCTCCTTCGAGACGAGATCCTGTCTCCTAGCTTTGAATGGACGGATCAAAGCCTAACAACCCTCACAATTCTCACTTCTTTTCGGTTGCGCATGTGCACCGCATCCTGTTAGTGGGGATCTTTTTGCTCCGTGCACTGTGTGCACGGGTTATTTCTAGTTTATATATATATATAATCCTCTTGTGTTGAGTAAATGGTTTTGTTGCCACCTCGAGGCATGTTTACATGTATATATTGTCTGATTGCCTGGATAATTTCATTAGATAGCTGAATATTGTCATAAAGAAAGTTTAACCATCTGACGTTTCTTTTGTGCATTGTTGATGCTTAACCTGCAAAAGTCCTTCACACTAGCAGGGTTTGTGCAAGCCTTTCATCTTATTTTCATATGATATTTAGTGGACTCAATACCATGATGCAGTTTCAGTTTATTATTTATTAACCTCATATGCAATTACCTTTGGAAGCTGCCCTTTCACAATGATAAGCGGGTTCTGGAATTGCTCTGATCAATATAATTATCAACACATATTTTAATTTATCTTTTTTACTTGTGATTTGGTGCTTACATGCACATTATTTATTTCAACATCATATTTACAAAGTTTAGAGGCAGGAAATAATGAAACAACTCTGTTGACATTCTTTAGAATACATTTTATCCCTATAGAAAACATGGGAGATTGCGACCATGCTCAGATTGAGCAAGCAGAAGGCCATGCTAAGAAGGGTTTAGACAGGAAGGTATGCAGATTCCCAATTTATCAATTAAAATGACATGCCTATCTTTTGCTCACTCTTGTACATTGTATGCAGTTGTCACCTTTAACCACATTGGAATCTTCTTATGAAGCCCTCAATGTAAAGAAGTTTGATGGTATTATCCTATGCTATTTCCTTGCATTAATTAAATCTCTTTCCTTCGTTGTAGTATCTTTAATGGTAAGATTTCTATTGCAGTGGCATTTGCCGTGGATCCCCTTTATCATCAAACATCAGCTCAGTTCGATGAAGGTGGAGCCAAGGCTCTTTTGTTAAACAATCTTGGAGTATATGGTGGTTGTCATGTGCTTTTCGATTCATTTGAGTCTCCGGAGAAGAATATCATACCTGAACCACAAACTCTTAGTTCTGAAGTTATTGACCTTGCATTTGCTAAGGGTATTTATCTAACAAGCAATCTTTTCCCCCATCCTCATCTGTATTCAATCTAAACACTTGCTTGTTTCTTTATATGCGTTTTCTTTTCTCAGAAATCATTGAGCAGATGATGATGCATGTGCCTATAAAAAATGACATTTCTCCGACATTGGGGAATATTGTGAGTCAGTTTGATGAAGATAATTGTAGACCTTCAGATATGTTTCCTACCGCACAACAGCCAATGATTCAAGAGAACATATATGAGTATGACCATTCTGAAGTTGAAGGGAATGCTTTTGATGATTGTGGTTCTTGGAACTTTGATGACAACGATCATGGAAGCTGTGGTCACAATGATCCTAGTGAGAGCTTCACTAGTACCTATGCAAATGTTCCGAGCTATCCATATGTATGTATCATGCACTGTGTGTTATGTTGGTTACATCTGTTGCTAATGAAACTTTTTGTTGATGCAGGAGAATGATGAATATACAATTCGGGATGCTAAGACAGACCAAAAACTAGAGAAAATTGCCGATTTCTTGTCTGTAGGCTTGGGTTTCACGTCAAAATTAAATTCTTGGGCCGGTCCTGATCATTGGAAGTATCGGAAAGCCAAAGGTATGGCTGGAAGCAAAATATCTCACTTTCTGCTTTTCACAATTGTGCAAATATTAATGTTATGCATGTCGTTGTAGGACCTGAACAAAATCCTTGCGCATATAATGAATCAGAATTAGCAAGTAAAAGGCCAAAGATTAAAAAGGAAGTTGCTGATCTTGATTTTGTAAAATCACTGAACAAGGAGATGCCAGATATTTTTGCACCTCCCAAAAATACAAAATCTCTGCTGTTACCAGCAAACAGACCCCCCTGTAACATCATGCTTCCAGAAGATTGTCACTATATGCCTGAGAGTCTAGTCAGGTTGCTCATGCTTCCGGAAGTTATGGTAAACTAACTGACCTATTTTTTTTCTGGTAGCTTCATATGTTTTATTTTTGTATAATAACTTATGTCCAATTTTATTGTAGTGCCTTGGGAAGAAAGCAAGAAAATGTCTAGGTAAGCCGTGGCTTTCATTCTAGCTTTGATTAACACATTTTACAGCATTTATGCTTTTCGTGGTCTGTTTCTGTTTCTTTCTGCAGCTGTTAGTCTTCCTAGTTTATCGTATCTTTGGTGGTGGACATATTGAGTTTGTTTTTTTAAATTTATGTTGTCCAATGTGATTGCTCTTTAGTAATCTATGGAAAAGGTGATTGCATTTTTCTTGGGAATTTCTCCAATGACATACTTTTACTACAGAATGCCTTTCTCCCTTCATCTCTTCTTCATTCATTCTTTCAGGTGATTATCAATATACATAAACTAAAACAGTTGATTTAGTCAATGAAAACCTGATATGTTTTGGAGCAGATTAATATTCAACAACATGCCCTATGACTTAGTACAATACATATATGGAACCAGGTTGCAACTTTTGCTTTACAGAATTTGAAATCCTGTTTGCTAAGAACCCATTCTAAATCTTGGATGCTTGCCTCACATGTATATTTGCATGAATGAAGTTGTGAATGGCATTCCAACACTTGGTAAGAATTTGAATACAACCAATGGAAACTATGCCACACTATTAGTACTGGATAGTTTCAATCTGGCATTCATTCTAGATATCTTCTTTTTGGGAAAATACCGGTGTACATTGATATGATATGCTCTAGCACACTAACATTTCACTATGGCTGATGGATAACTTGTACTGTCATTCATAGAGCGGCTTATGAGGTGAACACATTTATTGACTAATAGATTATGTATCCTAGTGTGTTGAGCATTATAGAACACACATTTTGTTGTAAACTAGAATGTTTTATTTCTTTTGTTAATCAAGTGAAAAGGATCTAAAAGTGATTGTATATAATTTACTCATTTTCTTCCACCTTGGATTACATTCAAATTCTTAAATTAAAAATTCATCATTCTGTTATATTATTTTATAGATGAACCAAGGCAAGATGATGACTCAGTTCCGTCTGCTTCATGGTATGGTGATGATGATGATATGGGAAATGACCACTTTGATCCTCCAACCTACAGTAGTGATAAAGAAGAACCAGGAACTCTTGTTCGTCCACCACGGCAGGTTTGGACATTACTTGAACTATGATCCATGTTTTAAAAAAAACGGACTTGCAATATTTTGTCTGATGTTTGAAAAAGGGAATTTTTTTTGATTCTTTACTGTAAAATTGCATCTATGTTTGGAACATATTTATGTTCAAATGTGTCGGTCATGATTCCAACCTATGTGAACATACACAGACATGGGATATGAATACGACACGACATGGACTTTGGGACATGATAAATTCTTGAAAAGTAGGACACTGGGTCATAGGGATATAACGTTTGTACGTGCATAAGTATTTATGTCTATTACACATTGAAACCCCCAGCGATTAGGGGGTGTTTTCAATAATGAAAAGAACACTATAAATTTAAAAAATCGAACAAAAGAAATCTAAGAAAGATTCTAATCGATACTTAACATAGGTCACGTGATGTTTAAGCTTTGTTGATATAGTACCTACTTTGTTAAAGATATCATATCAGAACATGCAAATGACTTGAGATTCACTGGATTTTGGTGTATTGGGGTTTTAGCACATGTTAATTAACTTTAATAGTTCTCATCAAGGAAAAATTAGATGGTGTTGCATCTTGGGTCTTGGCCCTTGCAATACACTCAACAATTAGGCATATGCTTCATGAAATACGACGGCCTAGCAGCCATGAGAGTCAATGCAACGTGCTTTGGCCCGTCAACCCGATTAATGAGTCGCACTAGATGGCCTATGACATCTATACCCGCATATAGTATGGTATGAAAAAAATACAAATATACCCTTACATGCGTTTATAAAAGGCATGCATTCTAAGAAATACAAGTACACAACATACAAAACCATAGCTCATCAAATTAAGTCGGTCTTCGCCTTGCTTCTTCTATCTTTATACATCGGCCTAACTTGAGGTCAGAAATATTTTGGTTGGGTCCAAGACATAGCCACCATAATGCTCGTCTTGTTTTCTTGTTAGCCAAATAGAAGGTCAGCCCCACTCAACCCATCCACTCAAAAAACCTAACTGGTGAGAAAACACCTAAAACAGTTGGTGCTGTCTATGGGAACGAGGCTTAGCCTATGACGATCACACGAAACATGACTTGTTCCATCGTTGAAGGGTCGGAGAGGGCTGCCGGTCATATGGTTATTATCCCAAACCATACGCTTATCGACTAGAGGCCATACTGAGACAATCTGAGCATCATAACCTAATCATCGTCATGCAAGATCAGATTTTGCTCTTCAACACTCGAATAACAACTTACGACAAGCATTGACCGTTTTAATGGAGAGAGCAGGAAGGCCTAAATCGCCAGTTGATCCAAACCCCCAACACCAACCTTACTTTGAGCCCAGTAAGGACTATTAGCTGGGTATACTATGTCAAGCATCATCTTACAACAACCTCCATACCATAGATTGAGAATACCATCTCTTCATCTTTGATAGTAACTTCATCTAGACACTATGTAGGGGCCTCAGAGCATAGGTCTCCTAGGTGCCAACACCAAGGAAACGGAAGACAAAAGATGAGCTTTAGGAAGTGGTGGATGGCCCCAAGGAGGAAGCAACTAGAAAACGATCGAACACTCCAAAATTGCAATGGCCTGAGTTTGGAAAGACACCAAAGCCTTAAGGCAAGCTATAATATGGAGGAGGGTGGTCGGTGAGATATGTGATGGAGTGCCGATTCCTTAAGTAACTCATCTACTAGTGTAACTCATCCGTTAAACAAGAATAATAATAGATCTGCAACATGACCGATCTATGATTCGTCGAGTTTTGAAAGAGATTGAAATAACTTGATAATGCATACTAGCTTGATCTTCGTCTCTCCAAGGTTTGAGATGCCTGACCTGAAGAAGAATGATGGATTAGAAATACCATCGCTTTATCTTTGATAGTAACTTCATCTAGACACTATGTAGGGGCCTCAGAGCACATGTCTCCTAGGTGCCAACACCAAGGAAACGAAAGACAAAAGATGAGCTTTAGGAAGTGGTGGATGGCTCCAAGGAGGAAGCAACTAGAAAACGATCGAACACTCCAAAAATGCAATGGCCTGAGTTTGGAAAGACACCAAAGCCTTAATGCAAGCTATAATATGGAGGAGGGTGGTTGGTGAGATAGGTGATGGAGTGTCGATTCCTTAAGTAACTCATCTACTAGTATAACTCATCCGTTAAACAAGAATAATAATAGATCTACAACATGACCGATCTATGATTCGTCGAGTTTTGAAAGAGACTGAAATAACTTGATAATGCATACTAGCTTGATCTTCGTCTCTCGAAGGTTTGAGATGCCTGACCTGAAGAAGAATGATGGATTAGAAGATCTTAATGGGCATGTTCAGGACTATAAGGGTATCACTAAGATCCAAGGGGACAACGATCCACTCATGTGTGTGGCTTTTCAAACTACATAAAGAATGTTGCAATGTACTTTTACAACAACCTCTTGCATCGATCTTGTAACGCCCCAACTCCCGGGGGTTACTAGTGTTAGAGATGCATGTGCAGGTCCCGCATGTACCAGTGAAACAAAGAGAGCAGACAAGAAAGTAAAGGGATACTCACATAGATGCATGAAAAGCAGGAAAGGAACGGGAAACAAAAGTACAACTCTCAGGCCCGCTCCAACCTACAACCAAAAGTACAAAAGGTGAGCCTCCGAGGTACTCACGAGCAGACCGCGCTCAACGCCTGACGTCCTGGGTCGGAAACTGCTGGCCTGACGTCTCCGGATAACCCTGTGTATCACCTAAGTGGACAACAAAAGTTGTACAACACTCAGAGGAGTAGACGACATCTAAAGCGTGCAGATAGTTCTACGAAAGGTAAAAACAACAGCATGCTGATAGTACTACGAAAAGTAAAGACCACATCAATTGAAATAAGATGGTACTGAAAGAAAGCATGTGATAAGCATTTTAATGACTCGACTACTGTGAGACGGTGTCAGCTACAGTAAACCAATCCTAGGTCGTGACTTATGAGGGGGAGTACAGTAAGCATCTGGGAGCTACCTTGACCGCGAGGATGCGACCCCGGGCAGAGTCCAAAAGTGTAAAGTACTGTACTGTAAGCTGCAAAACCTGTAGGAACTGTGGCGCTGTGGCCTGTGGGGGGGGGGGCTTCAGGACCCATCAAGATGGCCGTCCCTGTCTGCCCCCAGGACTCAGGACCCATCGGAAGGATGGACGTCCCCCCTTAACTAGGGGCTATAGATCAGGTCCCAGTCGCTCCCGTACTCCCATATCATGAGTTTCCCAAACCCGGTGAGTCAAGCAGAAAGTAACCATGTTATTAATTTTATTAGTGTCGTGAGGTGCAATACGGTGCAATATGGGACGACTGTGTCGTCCAGTCATGAGACAACCTGTTCTGTCAAGAATCCTGCTCAAGATATTCCACAATGTCGGGTACAACCCAGAGACCAACATAAATGAATCGCAATAACGAACCTCAGAGTACTAGTAGCTCAAGAGACAACACAATAAGGATACTGACAAGTAATAAATAGCATGGATGTTTCTCATGGCATGACATGTCAAAACTGATTTGTAAATAAATCAGCAAGTAATTATGAGCCAACCCAACCAAACAAAGAAAGCAACGTCTGAAATAACAATAAAAGCCCGAAAGTCTAACTCATCATGGCCTTAGAGGTTCTAGGCCATTTGGGATCAGAACGGGTGTTTCTCATCAGATAGCGGGGGCACCCATGTCCGCGGCAAAGTCCACGGGATTCCTAACCAGGGGCTGGGGTTATGGGTCAAAAACATCGGGGCTCCTATTCAAGCGAATCTCAGCAATAATCCAGAATCAACGAGGAAACTCTCAGTCGGGTCTAATGGCAGCAGGAAAACAGTAACCCACATGTTCAGTCAACACAGGTCGCAAGGGAAAAAGAAGCAGCAGAAAGAAATCAGCGAGCAAAGTGAACAATAGCAACCAAAGAGCAACCGATGCTAGGGTCAGCAAGTAAAAGGGGCAGACCACACACCAACGCAACCCCTAGGGCACCCCGGGACTCCACAACGAGCGGGCGAGGGAACCTACCCACTAAAACTATCGTAGGGACTCAAACCCTACATCACTCCCCCCTGAATCATCCTTTCCCGTATCAAAAGTCCATCTTTATCCCGGAAAAATCCAAAAACATCACCACAGAGCAACCGGCAAACCGACTGAAGGAAGCGAAAACGGAGAAAAGAGTTGAAGTCTACCGTAACCAAGAAGAATCAGCGTGGGGGTGGAAGAAGGAAGCCACAGAAAATCCGCCACAGTTCTTAGTGCAAAAATCCCCAAATCAGCAGCGATTTTGAAGGAAAATCAGAGCGTACTTACCAGCAAGCAACCGAGAGGAGGGGGAAGAGGGGGTGAAATAGAGAGCCAACCGCCTCAGTCGAGCTCAGTGCGAGGTGACAAGGGCGGCAAGATCCAATCGGGGGCCCCACGGCGACGTGCGGGAGAGCGAGAGATGACGTCGAAGCCCCTAGGGCCCACGCTGCAGTGCGATGACGAAGGAGAGCGGGCAAGAAGACGAAGAAGCCCCCCTGGGGGCCTCGCTGCAGTGAGTCGAGGGGGAGGGACCCCCTTGTCGAATCCTTCGAGGCTTCTCCATCGCCGCGAGAGGCGATGACAAAAAGCCCTACGTGCTCGTCGAGAGAGAGAGAGAGAGAGAGAGAGAGAGAGAGAGAGAGAGAGAGAGAGAGAGAGAGAGAGAGAGAGAGAGAGAGAGAGAGAGAGAGAGAGAGAGAGAGAGAGAGAGAGAGCCTGCGAACGGAAAGGGACGAGAAAATAAAAAAAAGGGGGAGGGGCTGGGGTTATTTAAAGGCCCAATGGGCCGGGCCTTCACATTCTACCCACCTTACAAAAATTCCGTCCTCGGAATTACCACTAGGATACAACAAAAAGGTAAGGATAACGCTCTCTCATCTCATCCTCACTCTCCCAGGTGGACTCCCCAGGAGAATCTCTGTGCCACATCACCTTCACCAGGTGGACAGTCTTGTTCCGGAGAGCCTTCTGCTGCCAATCGATGATTCTCTCTGGCCGCTGCTCATAAGACAAGTCTGGCCGCACTGTTATCTCTGAGTGATCTATCACGTGCATAGGGTCGCCCACGTACCTCCGCAGCTGGGATATATGGAATACATTATGCACCCCTTCCAAGGATGGAGGCAATGCAAGTCGGTAAGTCACTTCGCCAATTCGTTCCAGCACATCAAAAGGCCCGATGTACCGTGGGCTAAGCTTCCCTCTACGACCAAATCGAATCATGCCTCGGTTGGGCGAGATCTTCAGAAAGACGTGGTCGCCTGGCTGAAACTCCAGATGACGTCGCTTCGAATCAGCCCAATGCTTGTATCGGTCTTGTGCCAGTTGTAGCTTCTCCCTGATAATCCGCACCACGCCAATAGCCTCCACAACTAACTCTGGTCCAACCAGCTCTCTATCACCCACATCATCCCAGCTCAGTGGTGATCGACACTTCCTTCCGTATAGTGCTGCAAAAGGGGCCATTCCAATGATGGCCTGATAACTGTTGTTGTATGCAAACTCAACGAGGTGTAGGTGATCTTCCCACGACCCCTTGAAGTCTAACATACAAGCACACAACATGTCTTCCAAGATCTGGATTGTGCGCTCTGACTGCCCGTCCGTCTGAGGATGATATGCCGTACTGAAACTTAACTGTGTGCCCAGACGTCCTTGCAAGCTCTTCCAGAAGTGTGATGTAAACCGGGTGTCCCTGTCTGAAACAATGCTGACAGGAACCCCATGCAGTCTCACAATCTCCTCCCTGTACTCCCGTGGGTTATTAGTGTTAGAGATGCATGTGCAGGTCCCGCATGTGCCAGTGAAACAAAGAGAGCAGACAAGAAAGTAAAGGGATACTCACATAGATGCATGAAAAGCAGGAAAGGAACGGGAAACAAAAGTACAACTCTCAGGCCCGCTCCAACCTACAACCAAAAGTACAAAAGGTGAGCCTCCGAGGTACTCACGAGCAGACCGCGCTCAACGCCTGACGTCCTGGGTCGGAAACTGCTGGCCTGACGTCTCCGGATAGCCCTGTGTATCACCTAAGTGGACAACAAAAGTTGTACCACAGCCAGAGGAGTAGACGACATCTAAAGCGTGCAGATAGTTCTACGAAAGGTAAAAACAACAGCATGCTGATAGTACTACGAAAAGTAAAGACCACATCAATTGAAATAAGATGGTACTGAAAGAAAGCATGTGATAAGCATTTTAATGACTCGACTACTGTGAGACGGTGTCAGCTACAGTAAACCAATCCTAGGTCGTGACTTATGAGGGGGAGTACAGTAAGCATCTGGGAGCTACCTTGACCGCGAGGGTGCGACCCCGGGCAGAGTCCAAAAGTGTAAAGTACTGTACTGTAAGCTGCAAAACCTGTAGGAACTGTGGCGCTGTGGCCTGTGGGGGGGCTTCAGGACCCATCAAGATGGCCGTCCCTGTCTGCCCCCAGGACTCAGGACCCATCGGAAGGATGTACGTCCCCCCTTAACTAGGGGCTATAGATCAGGTCCCAGTCGCTCCCGTACTCCCCTATCATGAGTTTCCCAAACCCGGTGAGTCAAGCAGAAAGTAACTATGTTATTAGTTTTATTAGTGTCGTGAGGTGCAATAAGGTGCAATATGGGACGACTGTGTCGTCCAGTCATGAGACAACCTGTTCTGTCAAGAATCCTGCTCAAGATATTCCACAATGTCGGGTACAACCCAGAGACCAACATAAATGAATCGCAATAACGTACCTCAGAGTACTAGTAGCTCAAGGGACAACACAATAAGGATACTGACAAGTAATAAATAGCATGGATGTTTCTCATGGCATGACATGTCAAAACTGAATTGTAAATAAATCAACAAGTAATTATGAGCCAACCCAACCAAACAAAGAAAGCAACGTCTGAAATAACAATAAAAGCCCGAAAGTCTAACTCATCATGGCCTTAGAGGTTCTAGGCCATTTGGGATCAGAACGGGGGTTTCTCATCAGATAGCGGGGGCACCCATGTCCGTGGCAAAGTCCACGGGATTCCTAACCAGGGGCTGGGGTTATGGGTCAAAAACATCGGGGCTCCTATTCAAGCGAATCTCAGCAATAATCCAGAATCAACGAGGAAACTCTCAGTCGGGTCTAATGGCAGCAGGAAAACAGTAACCCGCATGTTCAGTCAACACAGGTCGCAAGGGAAAAAGAAGCAGCAGAAAGAAATCAGCGAGCAAAGTGAACAATAGCAACCAAAGAGCAACCGATGCTAGGGTCAGCAAGTAAAAGGGGCAGACCACAAACCAACGCAACCCCTAGGGCACCCCGGGACTCCACAACGAGCGGGCGAGGGAACCTACCCACTAAAACTATCGTAGGGACTCAAACACTACATCACTCCCCCATGAATCATCCTTTCCCGTATCAAAAGTCCAACTTTATCCCAGAAAAATCCCAAAACATCACCACAGAGCAACCTGCAAACCGACTGAAGGAAGCGAAAACGGAGAAAAGAGTTGAAGTCTACCGTAACCAAGAAGAATCAGCGTGGGGGTGGAAGAAGAAAGCCACAGAAAATCCGCCACAGTTCTTAGTGCGAAAATCCTCAAATCAGCAGCGATTTTGAAGGAAAATCAGAGCGTACTTACCAGCAAGCAACCGAGAGGAGGAGGGGGAAGAGGGGGTGAAATAGAGAGCCAACCGCCTCAGTCGAGCTCAGTGCGAGGTGACAAGGGCGGCAAGATCCAATCGGGGGCCCCACGACGACGTGCGGGAGAGCGAGAGATGACGTCGAAGCCCCTAGGGCCCACGCTGCAGTGCGATGACGAAGGAGAGCGGGCAAGAAGACGAAGAAGCCCCCCTGGGGGCCTCGCTGCAGTGAGTCGAGGGGGAGGGACCCCCTTGTCGAAGCCTTCGAGGCTTCTCCATCGCCGCGAGAGGCGATGACAAAAAGCCCTACGAGCTCGTCGAGAGAGAGAGAGAGATAGAAAGCCTGCGAACGGAAAGGGACGAGAAAATAAAAAAAGGGGGAGGGGCTGGGGTTATTTAAAGGCCCAATGGGCCGGGCCTTCACAGATCTGTTGGCTCATTTAGAAAGTTGTCTCAACTCTCAAGCCTGCTGCTTACAATTCGTTACAGGAAAGTGTAGAAAGAAGAGCTCCCATTATTTGTTTACCATAATGCAGAAAGAAAAGGAGACCCCTCGAGAGTTCATGGCACTTTTCAATGCTGAGAAACTCAAAGTAGAAGATTGCATAGATGACGTAGCTATAGCTACATGGGTGAGAAATGAAGACACGATGAAGTCCTTATACCACAAGCATTCTTGCATATTTGACCAACTTTTGACCAAAGTAGAGCATTATATGATGGTTGAAGAAACGCTCATCAACAGAGGGTTGGGCTTTTCAAAGCTTAGCATAAAAGGAAAAGATCACCGTAAAGGTAAGGTCAGAGAGGGAAAAAAGATAGCATGTACATGAACCAGAACCCAAAGAAGATTCAAAGACCATGCCAAGTAATTTGCCAAGCTACGTGCTCTATACAATGTAATGATGATGTACTTCAAGACGAATGGATGGAAAACTAGAAGCAAGAAAAAATTTATGTTCTGTTCCATTATATTATTAAAAAATTGTTAATGCATCTTCGTAGGGAGCGCGAAAGTTGCGATGGTTGAATGGCCCAAAAGCATGTTTGGGTAAGAGAACACTCGAAAGTTGCCGTAGTCAAAAGGGTCAAAAGCATATCGAGATGATAGTCATGCATGATGCGATTGCTCACGATGAGAACACACGAAAGTTGTGACGACTAAAACAGCCTAAATGCATATGCTAAGATGATAACCACACACGATGTGAGTACTCATGATGGAAGAGTCATGGAAGATCCAAAAGCATCCTAAAGTGACAGTCATGTACCATGCGGCTACTTATGATGAGGAAGTTTGGAAGATTTAGGTGAAAGGCTTAAAAGCATACCGAGATGATAGTTGCACACGATGCAATTCCTCTTGATGGGGGTAGTCAGAGGTTGTAGTAGTTGAAAGGTTTGAAAACGTACCGATGTGACAATCGTGTATGATGCAACTGCTCGCGATGAGAAAGTTCGATATTACAGTGTGTGAAAGGCCCAAAACATGTCGATGTGACAGTCGCATATGATGCAGTCGCTCACGATGCGGTTGGAAGTTGCGACAGTTAAAAGGACTAAAAGCATGCCGAGATGATAGTCATGCACAATGCAGCTTCTCACACTGAAAAACTCAGAAGTTACGTGCTCAAAAGGTATAGAATCATGATGAGGTGTTGGTTGAGCTAAGGTATAAGCTAAGGCTTTAGATGGTCAAAGACTCATAAGGGTTAACTTCAAAGAATTGCTAATATTTTATGTAGAGAATTTGGATTTCAATAGGATACAGTTAGAAAGTTCGTTCTATTAGCTTTCCAATGACTCCAAGATTACCTGAATTGGGCATTCGATTCAAACGTTTTTATCCGAACAAGTCAAGCATATCAGGTAGTAAGATGGGACAATTATACTTTATGTTGGCTCCCCAAAGAGGGTCGATAATCGTGAATGCAAGGATGTCAGCCTTTATCCCAGTTTGATTATTAAGTTGGTTACCTGACTAGGATGGCCTAAGAGCTTTGTTCTATATGCTTTATGTTAGCTCCCAAAGAGGGTTGACCATCACGAATGCACGGATGTCGGCCCACATACTAGATTCTTATATTAGCTACCTGATTGGGATGGATGATAAGTGTTTATTTTATATACTGTTTCATAGAGTTATTCTTGCATTTCATATCACTTCTTCACATATTCCACATCTTTCTTTCAGTTTTTGGTTTATTTTTACTCTTGGGTTTCCTTGGTGTATTACAGGTGTGAACAGTGAGGTTTGGGACCCTAGAGCGAGGATGTGAGTTTAAAAAGAGATCGAGGAAGCGATGTGACCCAAATCATCAAAGGAGTGTAGAGGAGACAACATGTATACACAGTTGTGTGGCATGTCACACACGACCGTGTCCATCAAGCCCATATATGAAGAGCAGAAATGAAGATCTACACGGTCGTGTGATGTATCACACATGACCGTGTAGTGTGTCACAACTGAAGCCTCCACACGATGGCCCACACGGTCGTGTGGGCCGATTTTATGAAAAGTTGAATGAAGATCGACATGGTCGTGTATCGATATACACGACTGTGTCACTGCAAGGGACAGAAGAAGACAGAAGGCTGATTTCAAGCCGCCAGTTACACGGTCGTATAGGGTTCCCACATGACCGTGTCGGACCTAATTTTCTGAAGGGTTTGAGCACTGACTTTGGATTGTTTTGAGTTGGTTTTGGTTTAGTTTTGGGTTAGTATAAATAGGATTTTTAGCTATTTTGGTAGGGACATCTTCCTAGACTTTTACCTGCGTTTTATTCTTAGATTTCTCCAGAGTTTTTAGGGTTTTCTCTGCTGTAGCCGACTTGTTTCCCTTATGCAGGTTTGGAGTTTTGTATTGGTTTTGAACTAAAGGTTGGATCTTTATTCTTGTTCTCCATTGTGGATTCTATAGATAAGTTTTCTTACCATTCTCTTGTGATGATTTATATGCACTTTTATATGAATTCTATGATGTTTGCTATGGATCGTGAGTATTTCATTATCTAGGGCTTAGGGTTGAATCATACTGTGATTTGGTTATGGATTAATTTAATATTGCTTAGTTGTTGAATATTGTCGATTATGATTTTTCCTAGGATGATTATTATCAATATAAATTGATCTCCTTCCTAGTGGTTCATTAGATTAGTCGCTAACGACAGTGAGGGTTAATATAGAAATTTCAATTCCTATGTTGATTCATGCTATTTATGTCACCAATGACAGTTGGGCGTAAATTAGAGCTCTCCTAGCAATGATCCAACTTCTATCCACGACATTGATATGAAGGAAGGTTGGGAAACATTGTTGATCATCATGCATCTATCGTATGTCAATGATCAACGACATTTGGCTTTGGCATATGATAGATAGTTCTATCATAGCATCACGATAGTGGAGGGTAAGTACAAACATTAGGTGCAACAATCTCACACTAAGACATAATTCAATGTATGGACAAGCTAAATCAATCCAAATTTGAATCACAGTAATGGGGATACTCAACCCTAGAGCCTGCTTATATTGATATTCCCTTAGACCACTCTCATCTCATCTTGAGATATTCGCGTAACTAATCATAACTTAGAAATAAATCAGTAATCATACATGCCTCCCCGTGGATCGACCTGTAAATGCTGTAATTATGCTGTGCGCTTGCGGTCATATTTAAACCTCTCGCATCAATGGACAAAGAGTTTCATTCCATATGCTTTATGTCAGCTCTTTAAAAAGCACCGATCAATGCGAATGTAGGGAGGAAGTCGGACCACATCCCAGTCTGACTCTTAAGTCAGCCATTCGATTTTGAGACTTAGAGAATTCGGTCAAGAGATTGATTCCTTTCATAGTCCAACTCTTACATCGACCATCTGACCGGGAGACTTATGGAGTTCGACTAAGAGATCAAAATTCCTATCCCAGCCCGACTGTTAGGTCAGACTTATAATTGAGAGACATGGAATGAGGCCAAGAGATTGGGTCATATATCGGTTCGAGACTCTTAGGTCGGCCGTCTAATCAGGAGACTTGGAATTCGACGAAGAGATCAATTCCTAATACAGTCTGACTCTTAATTTGGCTATCTGATTGGGAGTACTATGAAATACGACCAAGAGATCAGATCATATCCTAGTTTTGACTATGAGGCTGGCCACCAAATTAGGAGACATAAAATGCATTTAAAATGTCGGATCATATCCCGGTTTGACTATTAGGATTGACTTTTAGGTTGACCACCTGACCAGGAGACATATGAAATTTGACCATGAGATCAATTACTATCCCAATTTGACTCTTAAGTCAGCCATCCGATTAGGAGGCCTATGGAATATAGCTAAGAATTCTAATCATATCCTAATTTGACAATTAGGTAAGTTGTCTACCTAGGTGTCCTACGAAATTCAAGCAAGAGATCTATTTCCATCCTAGTCTGACTATTAGGTTAGCCTTATAGGTCAGCCATCCATCTAGAAGACCTATGAAATTTGACCAAGAGATCGATACCTATCACGGTCTGACTCTTAAGCCGGTCGACTGACTAGGAAACCTTCAAAATTCAACCAAGATATAAAGTCTTATCCCAATCCAACTCTACACTAGCCATTCGACGGCGAAATCTACAAAATTAGACCTAGTGATCGGATCACATCCCAGTCCAACTCTTAAGTCGAACATCCAATTTTATGAATAAAGCTACGGCCAGACTAACACTTTGCTCAATTCTTGAGGTTTGCAAGCTGCAGTTGAGTTAACTCTTAGCTCGATTCTTAAGGCTTACAAGTTACGACCGAGTTAACTCTTAACTCTTAGCTCGATTTCTTAAAATATCTATGTATGTGAGATGCTTGTGAGTGGGTGTGTGGACCTATCATCTGCCTATATTTCTCATCTTTTAGTCGAATGCTAGATCGTGTTCTTCAATAAATAGATCAGATCCCTATCCGCACATCCCACCATGGACAAAACTGTAACGCCCCGTTTCTCAGGGGTCGCTACAATTGAAACACGTGTGTGCAGGTCCCGCATGTGCCAGTGAAGTCAATGTGGAACAGTGTAGAAAGTAAGGAACTACTCGTAACAAGCAGGTAAGAACATTAAAAACTACACTACTTCTGAAGCGTAAATGGAGTACTCACCTGCCGCTGGCTCAAGTCTCAAAAAGTCCTACACTGGAAGCTGACTCCTCGTGCTCAAGCGTCTCCGTATGATCCTGTGCGTCGTACTTAGTGGGCAACCGAGGTTTCACCACGCTCAATAGAGTAGACAATATTTAAATAAGAGACAGAAAAGTAAGGGGTGCACAAAAAGAAGATAGGACAACCACAGAAATGATAGTAAGGCGACACTCTCTTTTCATGTATCCAGATCGGTGACAGTAGTTGCATCTCACAGGGCGTCGAGTACTGGTCTATGCTCCGGTCCTCTTGAATGGTATGGTATGCTCTTTCTGGATGGTGAACCTCTCCCGTTCTCCGATGCGAATGTGTACTGGCGCTGAAGGTTGTCGGCTCTGCTCTGCAGTAATGCTCGGTGGTGGTCGTCTCGGATGGATTCCTGCCTGACGCCCTCGCTCCTATTCCCGTTGTACGTACTCATACTCTCGAGCTGTGGGGAGTATGTCAGCGTGGGTCGTCAGCCTGAACCCGACCAGCTTGTTGCGAATATTGATGTCCAAACACTGTTGAAATCTCTTGGCCCGAGCCAAAAGGGTGGACACCGCGTCCTTGGCGAACCTGAAACACCAATGGTTAGTAAATACAAAGTATGATTAGTGGTCACACATTAAGTTACGCACTTACTGAGAAAACTCAGTGTCGTACTCCTCTACAATCATGGAGTCTTACTTCAGGCCCATGAACTGTGCCTCCAACTCCATCTCCGCCTCTGGGGAGAAGTATTGGGCATTGGACGTCTCCTTGAATATAGCCTAAGAGATCGGCTGAGGTAGTCGGTCCTCTACAGTATGCCACCAGTTCCTAGCCTCTCTAGTCAGTTGGAGCTTCGCCATATCAACACACAAGGCTGGTATTGCCTCTATTGCCTTCAGCATGTCTGTAATCGAGCGCATCCACCCTTTCGCAGCCAGAGCGTCCTCCCGTCCTGTAAACCTCATCGGTCACAACGATTAGAACTGCTACACTCCTCCATCTTGTCTGGATTCTTTCAGTATAGCCTGGATCAACTCTCGCAAAGCTTGGTCTGAAATCTGATGCACAGTGTTGGATCCGGTGCCATTGGACCCAGATTCTGATCCCGAAGCCATGAGCGCTCTCCTGGATGGTCTACGTCTCTTGCGTATGAAAACTTTCATACACACACGTATTCATAAAACAAGATTGAGTCAATCGAGTATCGTGCTTCCTGCCTACTTTACACTGTTCACGTGTCGATTGCGCGGGTCTGCATATGCCACTACTTTGTAACGCCCAGCTTTCCGGGTGCCGCCAATTGAAACAAGTGTGTGCAGGTCCCGCATGTGCCAGTGAAGTTAATGTAGAGCAATGCAGAAAGTAAGGAAATACTTGTAACAAGTAGGTAAGCAGAGTTAAAACTACACTACTGCTGAAGCGTAAATGGAGCACTCACCTGCCGCTGGCTCAAGTCTCAAAAAGTCCTGCACTGGAAGTCTGACTCCTCATGCTCAAACGTCTCCGTATGATCCCGTGCGTCGTACCTAGTGGGCAACAGAGGTCGCATCACGCTCAATAGCATAGACACTATCTAAACAAGAGACAGAAAAGTAAGGATGCACAAAAAAAGATATGACATCCACAAAAATGATAGTACTGAAGAAGGGAGTAACATGGAATGATAACTAAATGTCTACAACTACTGTAAAGTGGTACTCACTAAAGTAAACTAATACTTAGCCTTGACTTATGAAGGGGAGTATGGTGTGCAAGATGAAGTGTAAACTGTGAAAGGGCTCTGGATGTCTCCGTCAGGTATAACAGATTCATGATAGGATTCGTGATCTCTCTGACGGGTAAACAGATATATGAGTGCATCCAGCCATTGAAACTATATTGAAGTATGGCTCTAGTTGCTCCCGCACTCTCACAATCATAAGTTTCTTCAAACCCGGTGAGTCAAACAGAAATAACCAATTATTAGTTTAGTCTCGTGATGTGGTTTCCCGTTTAATATTAGGACTACATAGTTTAATTACTATATTAAATCTCATTGTACTAGCAAGCTCAAGAGATAATGAAATGACATGATAGTTAAGCTAGCATGCGAAAAAGAATGGATGTTCCTCATGGCATGATATTTAAAAGAAACAGTCCACCAACTCATTCATGCAATGAACCAAGAGATGAAGAAAACAAAAGAAAACTCGAAAGTCAAACTCACGATGGCACAATAGGGTTTATGCCAGAGGGATCAGATTTGAGGTCTCCTCATCACGTAATGGGGGTACCCGTACCTACGGCAAAGTCTACATGGTTTCTAGCAAGGGACAAGTGGCTACTGGTCAAAATAACGGGGGAACATGGCTCATATCCCAAGTACACCTCAACGACAACCCAAACAGCGAACATAACTCTCAGCCAAACCCAAACAACAGAAGGAAACAACAAGTTGCAAGCTCAGTTAGCAAGGGACCACAAACCACAAGCAAGAGGGGAGCCGCAACACCCCAATTTAGAGCAAAGGACAACCCGCAAGCAAGAGAGCTCCAAACGTCAAGCAAAACCCAGCGAACCCAAAACAGTAAGGAGGGGAGCCACCAAACTCCAAAACAACAAGTGTCGAGACCTCGGGACGCCACACAAGCAGGCGTGGAAATCATACCCCACTAGATATACGTAGGGACATCAAACCCTATTCCAATCTCCCAAATCATCCTCTCCCACTCGTTAAAAAGCCCATTTTCCCACAAAACCCTAACGATTCAATCTCAGATTAAGCATGCACGAAATTAAAATAAACTGAAAAATAAAGGGGAGATAAAGTCTACCGACAGATGCCGAAAAACAAGATAATTAAGAACCGAAGCCCAAAATCAAAATCCCGCAATTGAGCCGAAGAATTAGTGGATACAGCTTCGAAAATAGAGGAGAAATACTTAAAGAGCTCGTAGCAAGAAGATGAAGGGGAGAATGTGACTTATAGACAGTCGGAGAGCCCCAGACATGGGCGTCGTCCTCGCAGCGAGGGATTGGAGGCTTCGGAATGGCCTCGCAACATCATACAAGAGGTGGGGCACGCCGAGCTCAAAGAGGACGTAGAGGACGGAGGTGGTCGATTGCTTCGTGTCGAAGCCTTATAGGCCTTCTGCTGTCGTCTAGAGAGAGGGGGCCACTTTCGCACGCCTTAGCGAGCTTTGTCAGCGTTGTTGCGAATTTTGAGAGAGAGAGAGAGCGTGGAAGCCCTTGAGGGCTTGAGTCGAGAGACGAAAGGCCCACGAGGGTTCGGGGCTGAGAAAAGAGGGGGGTGTGGAGAAATTTAATGAGCTCGGTGGGCTTGGGCCTCTGAGTGGGCCAAGAAGTTAAATATAAAAGAAAAAGAAAAGAAAATAGAGAAATGGGGAACCGGGCCATTACATTCTACACCTTACAAAAATTCCGTCCTCGGAATTCTAGAACACGATAATATTAACAGTACACAAAAGAAATCCAACAACTGGCAACAACAAAATGAAGATTGGTCCAAACAACCGATAATACAATCTAAGAGTCGGGGGGTGTCCGTCTCTACCGCCTCTATGGTGAAAGTATGGCGTCTTTGAAGCGGTGGTGGTGGCAGTCGCCCTTGCAACTGGCACTGACAGGCGTCGTCCAGTCAACTTGTCTTGGACAGCTATCCATGGAGTTCTCTGATGCACCGTAAATCAGATACAATTTGTTCCAACGGCGGCACTCTCTTTTCATGTGTCCGAATCAGGGACATTATTTGCATGTCACAGGGCGTCGAGTGCTGGTCTCTGCTCCGGTCCTCTTGAATGGTGTGGTATGCTCCGCCTTGCTGGTGGACCTCTCCCGTTCTCCGATGCGAACGTGTACTGGCGCTGAAGGTTGTTGGCTCTACTTTACATCAATGGTTGGTGGCGGTCGTCTCGGAGGGACTTCTGCCTGACACCCTCGCTCCCACTCCCGTTGTACGTACTCATACTCTCGAGCTGTGGAGAGCATATCAGCGTGGGTCGTCAGCCTGAACCCGACTAGCTTGACGCGAATATCGATGTCCAAACCCTGCTGAAATCTCTTGGTCCGAGCCAAAGGGGTGGACACCACGTCCTTGCAAACCTGAAACACCAATGGTTAATAAATGCAAAGTATGGTTAGTGGTCACACATCAAATTACGCACCTACTGAGTTTAGAAAACTTAGCGTCGTACTTCTTTACAGTTATGAAGCTTTGCTTCTGGCCCATGAACTGTGCCTCCAACTCCATCTGCGCCTTTGAGGAGAAGTATTAGGTATTGAACGTCTCCTTGAATGTAGCCCAAGAGGTCGGCTGAGGTAGTCGGTCTTCTGCAGTATCCCACCAGTTCCTCGCCTCTCTAGTCATCAGGAGCTTCGCCCATATCAACCCACAAGGTTGGTGTTGCCTCTGCTGCCTTCAACATGTCTGTAATTGAGTGCATCCACTCCTCCCCAGCCAGAACATCCTCCCGTCCTGTAAACACCGGTGGTCACAGCGATTTGAACTGCTACACTCCTCCATCCTGCCTGGGTTCTTCACATTTAGCCTAGAAACTCTCGCAAAGCTTGGTTTGAAATCTGATGCACTGTGTTGGATCCGGTGCAATCGGACCCAGATCCTGATCCCAAAGCTATGAGCGTTCTCCTGGACGGTCTACGTCTCTTACATATGAAAACTTTCATCACACCTGTATTCATAAAGTAAGATTGAGTCAATCGAGTATCGTACTTCCTGCCTGCTCTATACTATTCACGAGGCGATTGCGCGGACCTGCATGTGCCATCACATTGTAACGCCCTGCTTCCCAGCTGTCGCCACAATTGAAACAAGTGTGTGTAGGTCCCGCATGTGCCAGTGAAGTCAATGTGGAGCAGTGAAGAAAGTAAGCAAATACTCGTAGCAGGCAGGTATGAACATACTATGCTACTACTGAAGCATAAATGGAGCACTCACCTGCCGCTAGCCCAAGTCTCAAAAAGTCCTGCACGAGAAGTCTGACTCCTCGTGCTCAAGCGTCTCCGTATGATCCTGTGCGTCGTACGTAGTGGGCAAAAGAGGTTGCACCATGCTCAATAGAGTAGACAATATCTAAACAAGAGACAGAAAAGCAAGTGTTCACAAAAAGAAGATAGGACATCCACAGAAATGATAGTACTGAACAAGGAAGTAACATGACATGATAACTAAATGTCCACAACTAATGTAAAGTGGTACTCACTAAAGTAAACTAGTACTAGGTTGTGACTTATGAAGGGGAATACGGTGTGTAAGATGAAGTGTAACTGTGAAAGGGCTCTGGATGCCTCCGTCAGGTATAACAGATTTATAATAGGATTCGTGATCCCTGTGACGAGTAAACAGATATATGAGTACATCCAGCCACCAAAACTATACTGAAGCATGGCTCTAGTTGGTTTTGCACTCTCACAATCATAAGTTTTCTCAAACCCGGTGAGTCAAGCAGAAATAACCAATTATTAGTTTAGTGTCGTGATGTGGTTCCCCGTTTAATATTAGGACTACGCAGTTCAATCACAATATTAAACCTCATGGTACTAGCAAGTTCAAGAGATAATAAAATGACATGATAGTAAAACTAGCATGTGATAAAGCATGGATGTTCCTTATGGCATGATATTTAAAAGAAACAGTCCACCAACTCATTCATGCAATGAACCAAGAGATGAAGAAAACAAAAGAAAACTCGAAAGTCAAACTCACGATGGCGCTAGATGATCTAGGCAGAGGGATCAGAATTGGGGTCTCCTCATCACGTAGTAGGGGGTACACGTGTCTACGACAAAGTCCACGTGGTTTCGAGCAAGTGATGATGGGCTACTGGTCAAAATAACGGGGGAACATGACTCATCCCAAGTACACCTCAACGACAACCCAAACAGCGAACATAACTCTCAACCAAACTCAAACGACAGCAGGAAACAGTAAGCCACAAGCTCAATCAGCAAGGGACCACACACCGCAAGCAAGAGGAGAGCCGCAGCACCCCAATTTAGCAAACAAAGGACGACCCGCAAGCAAGAAAAAGCCCCAAACAGCAAGCAAGAAAAAGCCCCAAACAGCAAGCAAAACCCATCGAACCCAAAACACCAAGGAGGAGAGCCACCGAACCCCAAAACAACAAGCGTTGAGACCCCATGACCCCACGCAAGCAGTCGAGGAAATCATACCCCATTAGATATACGTAGGGAAATCAAACCCTACTCCAATCTCCCAAATCATCATCTTCCGCTAGTTAAAAAGCCCAGTTTTCCCACAAAATCCCGAACGATTCAATGTCAAATTAAGCATACACGATTTTGAAATAAACTGAAAAGTAAAGGGGAGAAAAAGTCTACCGACAGATGCCAAAGAATAAGATAATTAAGAACCGGAGCCCAAAATCAAAATCTCACAATTGAGCCGAAGAATCAGTGGATACAGCTTCGAAAATAGAGGAGAAATACTTACAGAGCTCGTAGCAAGAAGTGAAGGGGAGAAGGGGACTTATATACAGTCGGAGAGCCCCAGACATGGGCGTCATCCTCGCAGTGAGGGACTGGCGGCTTCGGAATGGTCTCGCAGCGTCGTACGAGGGGAGAAGGGGCACGACGAGCTCAAAGAGGACGGGGGGGGGGAGGGGACGGAGGGGGTCGATTGCTTCGTGTCGAAGCCCTAGAGGCCTTCAGCTGTCGTCGAGAAAAGAGAGGGGGCCACGTTCGCATGCCCTAGCCGGCTTTGTCGGCGTCATCACGAGTCGAGAGAGAGAGAGAGAGAGAGAGAGAGAGAGAGAGAGAGAGAGAGAGAGAGAGAGAGAGAGAGAGCCCTGAGGGCTTGAGTCGAGAGACGAAAGGCCCACGAGGGCTCGGGGCTGAGAGGGAGAGAGAGAGAGAGAGAGAGAGCCCTGAGGGCTTGAGTCGAGAGACGAAAGGCCCACGAGGGCTCGGGGCTGAGAAAAGAGAGGGGGGGGGGAGAAATTTAATGAGCCCGGTGAGCTTGGGCCTCTGAGTTGGCCACGAAGTTAAATAGAAAAGAAAAAGAAAAGAAAAAGAAAAGAAGAGAGAGAGAGGGGTAACCGGGCCAGTACAAAAGCCCTATCCATTACAAAAGCCCTATATCCGCTTCTACTGCCTGCAGTTTGACTCAATTGCAAAGCGCCAGAATATTTGCCAAAGGTTCAAAGTCGAACCTAATTTCTTCAGCATGGTGCTAGTTTCATTGTCACAGAAGTGCTAGTTTTATGGTCACAGAATGCATGAGCAATTTATACCCTCCATCAAATTCTGATAATATTTGTGTAGGGCATTCACTAATTGTTTTTAACTTCTTGTGATCAAGAATTCAGGGTTCACCAAACAAACCCCCTAGCTTTGGAAAAATTCTAGCAGTTACATATCTAGGTATAGCTTGCAACTTACACTATATGCAATTCTTTCCGTAGAATGATTAATTACTGACCTAAAATATCAATTTTAATTGATTAAACAGGAAAATACGGTTTTAAGTTAAATTCTACTATATATTTGTTGTTCACTTCACATAACAAAAATATTATCCGTCCTCATCTTCTATACTCTTTCTCCTCTAGGTTTAATGTCCCTCTCCTAGGTTGAATGAGCTTACACTTCATAATTAATATGTAGGTCTCTCTGCCCACCAACTGGCATTTGAGAATGTACGATGACCTACTTCCTTACCTGTTTTCTTAGCCTGTAATATGGCATCAATTTAGAGGGTTGATGCAGGCAGCTGGTTGTAAAATTTTGATCAAGCTAGCTAGGTGACCACGATTGATAATATATGACTAAAAAAATTCCTGAAACAAGAAATCTGTCACAGGACTCGCAACAAATGTTTTTGTTCAATTTTTCTTAATTTGTTTATTTTATCGTCTGATATTTGGTGCTAAAATGCATCATGTAGGAAATCTCAGACTGTCGTGTCATTTTCACAGAATATAATTTCAAAGATGATACATGCTGATCTAACTTTCTTTTTTCTTGGAAATGTTAGGTCAACAAAATCGACATAAAGTTTGATAAGGTATCTAAACAAGTTGATGTTCACGCATTAAAAGATATGCTTTGGAGCAACATACAGGAATCAGTTCAGACATCTGATATGGTGAGTGACTCATCTTTTCTTTTCATTTGAATGCAAAACAGGACTTACTGTTTTCTGCAGTGTTCTAATTAGTCAATGTCAGTACCTGTACATTTTAGCTAAACGCTTTAAGCCTTCCAATGCCAGGTAGGTTCAATAGGTGGGAAAGAGAATTTATATCAAAATCAAGTCAACACTAAAATTTCAGTTTTATATGTCAAAACTGGACCTGGTCGGCTACATTTCATGATGATTTCCATTATTCGGATCGAGTTCTTAGGCGAGCTATTTTATTGTCCTACCAAATAATTCGCTGATGGCCTTACAAGTATATCAGTTACTTCCATTCTTTGAGTATATAGTGCCTTTGCATTTTAACATTTTGGGCTCAAAATTAGTTTGTAGCATAAGAATATAGCATTTGTGACCGCAGTTGCTACCTATCACATGTTGAGTTTGTTATTTTAGCTTTTGTTGTTAGGTTCATTTATGCTTGGATTTGCAGAAGTTTATATGCTCTGAATGGTGTTCTTATTTCTCTATTTATTGCTGACTACTTTCTTCTCTTTTTGCCATCATACTCAGAAGTAATGATTTTTAGTTAGTGAGAAGGCCTTAGGTTCAGAGTTCACATCATACTCAGAACACCGATCTTATTATTCACCTCTGTCTTCTTCCATCAATTACCAAACAAACCCCTATTGACATCAGGCAACATTTCTTTTTCTTTTCTTTTCTGGAATGGTGCTTGTAACTACTTTAGGCACCCCTATTACATATACATATGGATGAGTCATTTTGACTTCTTTCGCCTGCATAAACATACAACAAATGATAGGTCTTCCTCTTTCTCTCCACCCCCATTGCTTCTTTTTCCTGATTGATCTAATTTTTTTTACATGAAGTTTAACGTGAGCATTATATGACATGTCACTCCTTATCTCTTTACTTTTTTTTATTCCATTCTTTTTCTTTTTTCCTTCTTTTAGTTTAATAAGTAGAAACGTCAAATGTAGCAAAACAGCAAACACTGGAAATGTAGAAGGCCATAAGCTGCCATCCTACTAACGTGAGAAATGACGATTGAACATCATAATCCAAAATAGCACGAATTATTTTTCAAGATATGGTACAAGGCAAGCAGTGGGTTTGTTGGGTGCTGTTAAGAGCTTAAGCCGTTAGCAGCAACCAAAGCAGGCTGAATATACGATATACGTGCACACAGTGAAACAAACTTATAAAACTAACATCAGAAAATGCTTTCAATCTACATGATGTACTTTCTAGTTTCAATAGAAGTAGATTGAGTATTGCAACTGAAAGAATTTGAGGACGAAGATTGAAAGTAAGATAAGATGCCTCTCTACCTATTGGTTTATTATATAGAGCAATGTAACCTTTACATAAATAAATAAATAACTACATACATACATACATACATATACATATACATACATACATACATATACATACATACATACATACATATATACATACACACACACATACATATAAGGAATATGTGCCTGAGCTGATAGCGCATGAACGAAGGCTCAAACGGTGTTGGATTGGCTTGAAAATTGATGGGTATGTAGTTAACAAGTTGTAGAAGCAATTGCAAAATTTTTTTAAAATAAATATTTTTAAAGCCTCCGAATCGCTGACTGCGCATGAAAAATTTCCTGTGTTGTCAGCTCAGGCCCATATTCCTCATATATATATGTATGTATATGTATATAAGCAATATGTGTATCATCTACACAATGATGGGAGTCCCTCCTTGACTGTGACATGTCACAACTTTATCCCCTCATTATACGTTGAGTTAAAAAAGCATTTTGTAGAAAACATCAAATTCAGCTGTTCTCTCTGTTGTTGCTGCCCCTTTACCGTTGCCCCGCATCCTCCACTGCATCCTTATCATCCTCCCCCTACCGACCTCCATCGTCGCTCCACTACCACTGCCCTCCTCTCCCGACACTCTCCTCCGACCTACTGCCTTTCCATCATCCTACCCATCATCAACTACCTCATTTGCCTCATTCTCCCGCGTTGGCATCCTCAATCACCCTCCGCCACATCATCGGGGGTGGATGAGCGATGGCGGAAGGAGAAGCAAAGGAGGGGCAGCAGCAGAATGAGAAAGAAAGAGAGATAAAGCAAGAGTTTGAATTTTAGGGGTTTATTGGCAAAATTTCAGTTTTTTGTAAATTTGGTCCTTTTTCATAGCTTGACTAGGGATAGAGATTGTGCCACGTGAACTATTAAGGAGGAACTCCCTCATTGCGTACCTTATATGTACATATATACGAAAATTTTCAAATGCAAACATTTCGTACGGAAAATTTTGTGTGAAAATGGTTTTAATTTTTTTTTTGAATTTTTTTTCAAAATTTTTTTCCTCCTTCAATTCATGTAGTTATACATGCCTAAAAATAATGGTTGAAAAATAATGTGATTTGGCCTTCGATCGAGACATTACAAAAAGTTCTATTATTCTGAAATCGTTAAATTTTCTAAGGGATGGATCGGTGCTCAAATCCACCTGGGTTCACACATTATTTTCTCCGGGGTTTATAATTGTATGTATTAAACATCAAAACAAAATTCTTTTTCTAAAAATAGATAAAATGTTTTTTGTAGAGGCTTTCACACCATGTTTTTCGCACCAGAATATTACTTTATATATATTATACATGCGCATCAACTAGCTAAGGAGAAAATTTCATCATTGACTGGCAATAAAACCACACCCGCATAACAATCTGTTCATTCTGATCTTCATGTTTTAAAACTCTAAATCATCAATTTCAAATGAATTCAAGATGTTTAGCTTGTTCATCCACTTGTCTCAAATTTAATGGCGGAGTAATAGAAATTTTTGCAACAACTGGATGCACAAGTAAAATCTATTAGGTTCACTTGAAAATTGATGATTTTGCCCCTCTGGGCGGCATGTAACCCGGATTTTTACCCCGAGGCACGCTCCGCACCAACCCGCGATAGCATGGAATCTCTACGGGCCATGCCGCTGGTGGGGTTTTGCCCCCTCCGGGCGGCCCGTAGCCCAGCATTTTGCTCTACGGCACGGTCCGCACCCATCCGAAGGCTGGGAAACACTACGGGGATAAATGGTTTTAGAACATGAAGATCAAAATAAACGCAACGATCGTCAAAAAACATTAGGGAGGCATGGTTGCATAAGCTCGACATATCGAAAATTTCACCTTTAGCTAGCTAATCGCCATATTGCTCATATATACATATATTGAAGGTAAGAAATCATATATTAAATAATGCACATAACAATACACTTAGGAACCTAGTTCTGAAGGAGAGGGGAGAGGACACATGTGTCATCACTCTCTACTTCCAAAATTAGCTCCTAAGTAAAGATGTAAAAACATCCCTCTCCTCCTCAAAGCCAAATCTCAAAAGCCCCAAATATCCCACCCACAAATCAGAGATAAACCGGCCTTTCCTGATCCATTATCCCGGATATCCCAATTATCAAGAGCAATTGCCGCTTCCTCCTCAGGATCATCTTGATTCCGTAGTGCGATTCTGACGTCTGCCGCAATATCATCAAATAACATGGTCTTGGGCCTCTTGACGTTGTTGAATATGCGTCTGTTACGTTCTCTCCAAATGTGCCAAACCCCAGCCGCTAGTACTGTCTTGGCAAGATGCCCAAGAACCCTTTTTTCCCAAAATTGCGCAAGAAAATACTTCCCTAGCTTCCAGCGAATGATCAGAAGGGCCGGGAGCTCCAAGCTTTAGCAGCATCCTGCGCAGAATGTAACCCGAGTAGGGGCAGCCGAAATAGATGTGGTTCAAGTTTTCCAAGCTGTCATCCTCACATAGAACACAATCTGTTGCTGTATTCAGCCCCCACTTTGCGAGCATGTCTCTCGTAAGAAGCTTGCCCTTGAATGCACGGAGAAGGTTGAGGGACATCTTCGGAATGTGGGTGGTGTACCAAATCAGCTTATAGAAATGGAACAGGATACCCTTCAGTCTAAAACTATCCCATGCGTCTTTGAAATGGAAAGTACGCCCAGGCTTCAATTCCCATATGTCTGTACCTGTCACCAATTTCATCTGTTGAAGCATCGGCTTGATGTTTTGGATTGAAGTATCATCAATCCAGTTTGAGCCGTCCCAGTAATCCCAAACTCTCCTTCTGTTAGCTCCATCAGGAATTTCAAATAGATTTTTTAGAGGCCCACAGGGAAGCCAGTTGTCGGGCCAAAATAGAGTGTCGTTTCCATCCCTCACCTTCCTCGTTATCAGCTACTGCGAAAAGTTTCTGCAATTAAGGAGGAACTTCCAGGTACCAGACTGAGTGGGTGTCCCTTTAGTTTCAAGAATGAGTCCACATCCTTATATTTACCTCTCATATATTCAGCCCAAAGGCCTTTAGATTGCAGCAATCTCCAGGTAAGCTTGATACCTGATGCTAAGTTCAAATATGTAAGAAGCCTTAGCCCAATACCACCCTCAGCCTTCGGTTTGCAAGAATCTTGCCAGGCCCAAGTATTTGATGCCCCCATATGAATCTTCTACACATTGATGTTAGGGAGCGAATTATAGTATATGGAATTTTGTAGACTTGCGACCAAAATGATATCATACCATAGATTACCGTTCTCACCAGCTCAATCCGATCCGCTATTGATAACATAGTTGAAGTCCATCAACTGAGTCTCCTTTTGCACTTGTCAAGGAGCCAGCTGTACATATGAGTTTTTGGGAATTTTGATGAAAGAGGCAGCCCCAAATAGGTTGTGATGGTTGCTGTCTGCTTAACTCTCATATGTTCAGCTAGAGCCCCTGATTTTAACCCCTTTGCTGAACATAGCAACACTCTTGTCCCCGTTGATTACAAGGCCTGTTAAATCTGTGAAATCCTCCAATAGAGTTTTAAGCCCATCCAGAGATTTATAGTTTGCCCGACAAAACAAAAGTAAGTCATCCGCAAATAAAAGATGCGAAGTAGAACCAATCCGACGCATAGGTTGAATAATCCCTCTTGTAAGAGATTTCGCAAGCAAAAGGGAAAAATGCTTCTATAATGATAACAAATAAGTAAGGGGAGAGAGGATCACCTTGTCTAAGTCCTCTATTACCTTCAAAGTAGCCAACAGGAGACCCGTTAACCATCACAGAGAAGGTTGGCGTTGATATGCATTCCTTAATCCAGCTAATGAAAGTATGCCCAAAGCCCATCTGATGCAAATTGTAATACACGAATTCCCTGTTCACACTGTCGAAACTTTCCTGAGATCCAGCTTCAGACACGCTCTAGACCCCATATGATTACTGAAATCTCTAATCTGCTCGTGGGCCAGAAGGGCACAATCTGATAGGAGCCTTCCCTTAAGAAATGCTGCTTGATTGGGGGAGACCAACTCATGAACAACCATCCTTAGCCTTTGGTAAATAACCTTGCTAATGATCTTATAAAGAACATTGCAGCATGCTATGGGCCTGTAGTCTCTTAAGTTGGACGCATTGGAGCTTTTGGGAACTAAGGTTAGGAAGGTGTGGTTAACCTGGCGGAGCAAGGAACCAGTTCTAAAAAAAGATCGCAAATTTGGATTGGATTAGTCTTTTGCTGAGATCGAGCCCAATACCTAAGATTTAATTTCAGTTGCCGCAACTTCTCAGTCACACAGTACAATCTAGTACCGCTAATGTAGCAACTCCAATTTGATTCAACGATTTCATTATAGCCTGGCAAACTAACCAATGTTGACACACCGAACAGAGATGGGTTGCATAGAGTCCGTAATTATGCTAGCTTGCCAAACTAGGGGGTCAAATCCCATCAAAATACGCCCACCTCTGTGCAGATGGAAGTTGTCAATAGTTTTCCAATTCTTCGGAATGCACGATTTATTTCTTAAAGAATCAGACTTAAGCTTGGTTTCCAGAAACACTACAACAGACGGCTTTACCTTCTTCAGCATGTCTCTCAGATCCCTACGTCTCATAGAGTTATTAAGACCCATTGTATTCCAGAATAGAATGGTCATTAATTAATTTTTGGGTGCTTGTTGATGACACAGTATGCCTCCTTCCTTCAGCCTATTGCTCTTACGCGTAGCTGTCCCAACCTGAGGGGTACCCCCCGCTTCCTCAGCTTTGATGCATCAATTTCCTGTAGGATTTCAGCGTGCTCATCAACCCATTCTGGGTTATCATATATTTTGTCCCCTGGTATGACATCAATTTCATTACCAGGTTTGTCATCCAATAGAGATGGCATAGCTACGCCGTTTGCAGGAACAATGCCAGGAATTGCAATGTCCTCTTGGGTAGCAGGACATACTCCAATATCAGGCAATGCACCATCTTTATTTGTTTCATGAATGCTCCTATCCCCATAATTATCCTCTTCAAGTAAATTATCCTTCAACAATTCAGGACATGGCCCATTTCCAGCATTAGGATTTCCGTCAGTAGGAGCATAGGCTAAGCCAGTACCCTTAAGGGTCAGGAATGATACCAATTTCAGGAAATGCAATTGCTTAAGTTTCTCAAAACAAGAAACTGTAGCTATTAAGTTCCCTCCTACTGTCCTTGCCCTGATGCATTCCACCACCTCCTGAACTCTCCCCCATCTTAAAAAACCCATCTGCTTCACTTGAGATTGACAGGCCTGGGGGCTTCTCTCCTGCACTTGAACACTGCCCAGTCTCAGTATCCACTCTGGACTTTGAGGCCTGCAGGATACCCTTCCCTCTATCTAGGATAGATGGCTGCCTTGCTTGAGTAGGGCATTGTATATCTGAGTGACCAAAGCAGACACACCGACTACACCGTGGAGGCTCACCTTCAAATTTAACATCAATGGCGACTAACGACCCATCATCAAGCCCAGCTTCAATCAGTTTGGGGGGGGGGTCTCCTCTCATCCACTTCAAGCAAACAACTAGCATAGGTGATCCTCTCAAGCTTTGCCGTAGCACGATCCAAGCAGAGTGGAGAGCCCACCACAGATGCTAAGATGTTGAGAGCAACCAAGTTCCACATTTTAATGGGACCCCATGCAATTGCATCCAAACAGGCACAGAGGTAAGAATAACCCTATCATGACGAATGGTCGGGCTCCAAAGCTTAAGAACCACCAAGCGCCCATCAAATAACCATGGTCCACCATGAAGAATCCTCTCACATTCCTCCTTGGTTTCAAATCTAAAATAAAAGAATCCATTATCTTTGCTATAGACTTGGACCCTCTGCTTTGGCTTCCACAAACGCTCCAACCATGCCTGAACTTGCCCATAAAACGGAATATCACCTAACACATAACCCACTAACGTGAATTTCCATTGTTCAGACCCCTTTTCCAACACAGAATTAGGCATACGAGCCACTAAAGAACCATCCTCCTGCACTTTAGGTGGGACTAATGTCATACCCATAGAATCACCATACTTACGCCTCGCACACACCTCAGACCAAAAGAGCTTAGCTGCTGAGGGATCTATTAAAATTGAGCTTTGACCTCACAGGAATTTTGACAAACACCTTCCCTGCATCCCCACAGAAGTTTTGATTTGAGCAGTACTAGATCTCACCTGATTATAGGTCCCCCTGAACCCTCCTTCTTGATGACGCTGGCTAGGATAGTTCACCTGAAAAGGGTATCGGAGATGATGCCGCTGGCCAGATGATCTGGATTCCTTCCTCTTTACGAATTGCTGCCCTCCCCCGTCGCCATGGTGGTCCTTCCTCGCTTCGCCAGAAGACCCATCACCCGCAGAGCCCGTGTGACCGATCCCATCGTCATCAAGATGACCATCGGAGTTGCCAGTTGAGCCGCCAGAGTTGCCAGGATCGCCCCCAAAACCCTTCCGCAATTCCCTCATTATATATATATATGGTATCAGCTACTTAAATGGAATTTCTTCATATGCGATTGTTAAAAAGTCCACCCTTCACTATTTTTGAATGATCGGCATCGTTCTTTTGACCTTCATATTAAAAAATACCAATATACCAAAGATGTAATGAACCTAAAATGTTTTGTTCGTTGGTCTAGTCTTTGCAAATTTTATGGTTTTGTAACAATAGAACTCTTTACAAGGACTATATCAACAAGCAAAACACTTTGGGTACACTAGAATTTTTGTGTGCGGGAATGTTAGATCAAATGAATGGTGTCGATTATCTAAACCTTAGTATAATATGCTTTTTAATGAGCATATAGTAGAAATTCCTTATTTGGTAGCTGGCGCCTATATTTCCCATACAAGTATACATACACACACTCACAAAAAAGAATGTGCACCAACTGCTCGCTGATTCACGAGCAAATGAAAGCAAAGTTTATGAAATTATAAGTTGTTACTATTGATGATTTTTATTGAAGTCATTTGATATCTTGTTGACTAAAATAAATATGATGTGTTTTTAACTTTATTGGCCAAAATTTATTCATAATCATATATGCATGCTAAAAAGACATTAAATTATATATCATTGGTTTCCTCTTAATGTTTTGTCTCATACATTTCTTATTTCATAACATTAAACTCTCTTTTTGTAATAGTATCAATAACTTAAAATGATTTTAAATTTTATCCAAATTGTAAATCAATATGTTTTCTAATCAAATTAGAATTCATAAGGATCCTTATTATATATTCCTTGTTACAATCGCACTCTAAATTGATTGACGTTTGAAATAATTAGGAATTCATAATTAAATAATCAATTCCAGTCAAATAAGATTTTTAAGAAATCAAAATTAATAAGGCTTTCAAATCACAATAGAAATCAAATTAGAAGTGTTTTTTTTCATCATGCAATACTTTAAAATAAAATTTCAAACTCTAACAAATTAAAATTAATAATTAAACAATAATTTTAGAGACAATTGCATTTCTTTTGGTTGGTTTTTGATAATGGGAATTCATAGTTAATTAATATATTTCAATCAAATAATTTTTTTAAAATCCAAATTAATCAAGACCTCAATTTATAATTGAAATCTAATTGACAGGTTTTCTTCTTAATGAAATACTTTAAAATAAGATTCTAAAATCTAGTAATTTAAAAATTAGAGAGTGCTAATTTTGAAGGGTTCCTTTTAAAAGTTAGTTTGTGACTACTGATTTAAAAGATTTTTTCTAATAAGGAAAAACATATGAAGAAGAAACACTAACAAAGTTGACATTTTGATTGGTGTTCCTGTTAGTCTTATGGAGGAATATGCCAAATTAAGCCTAATATTTCTTCATATTTCAATTATCTAATGTGTGGCGATATCTATGGAACTATAAATCATTAGATTCCTCTTGTTTAATTTCAAATGGTTCCTTTTTCTGATTAATTCGACATGTATAGTGAAAGATAAGGACATAATACCACATCTTGAGCATGAAATTTCAGACTAGTCTTTTTTGGTGGTTACAATTTGCTCGAGGGAATCGACGACTCAGATTCAGTTTGGGTGGAACCATATATGTGTATATGAGAAAAATACTTATATCATATAATGATCTTTAAAAGTCAATTGTTCTTAATTTTTTAATGAATAGTACTGGTCATTTTGATCTTCATATTCTAAAATACAAGCACATGTACGATCTAGTAAACTTAAAGTTTTTTCTTTTTATTTACTTATAAAAAAATAACGGTTTTCCAACAATGGAACATTTCACACCTCTAGATCAACAAGAAATAAGCGTTTGGTTCACTCGATCTTTGGTGTGTTTGAGTGAAGAGAGCTAACAGTTTAAAAAAATTTGAAGCGTGTAGTTTTGAGCGGCATACGGTATATGTGCTCACTCGACGTATGCAACCAATTATTCTATCTCTCAGGATGTGTGTGTGTGTATGAGTTCTGATACTTTCGGAAGCATTCGAATGTAGATACTCCCACTTTAGTTCAGCCAATGCATAAGCAAATAGAAAATCTACACCATTAGATGCGATCTTTTGCTCAAGAATGACCAATAACCAAAGTTTCATAGAATTTTAACTTGTTTTGTTCACGCTTCGAAGTGGTTAATGTTTAAGAACTTATGTGGTAGTATAAATCTTTGATTTTTTTTCAAGGAATGAGGTTTTGGTCGAAAACACTTGGTTTTGGTCTTTTCATATCGGCTTTGGAGGGGAACGATATGAAACTGTTGTTGAAACTCGATTTTTGCCAGTTTCGAATAGTTTCGACAGAAACCTCACTTCTTATAATAAAATATAGGTTTGGATTTTAGCACATGAATCCATTTAAATCATATACATAAAAATAGTTATTCAAATTCTAAAATTATTAACATTCTATTTTTTAAATTCTAAGAATTATATCATAAGAATTCTATAAGTTCATTAAAATTATAAAAAATTGTTATAAGTGCATTGGTATATAAATATATACATAAATATATAATATAAATGCATTGTTATATAAATATATACATAAGATTACATATAAATCCCAAACTAAAACTCAAAAGGAAAACTTTTCGAAACTTAAAAATTTTCCAACGGCCAAAATCGAAACCGAAACCGAGTTCTCAAACCTTGGATTTTTAATCAAAATTCTATGAAATCTTGGTTATGGGTAGTTTTGAGTAGTAGATCATATTTAATAGTGTGAATTTTGCTATTTGATATTTGCATTGTCCAAACCAATGTGAAAGTTTCTACATTTTGGATTCTACCAGAAGTGACCCAGCTCAACTCTCTTTCGATATATATGTAGGAAATTTGGGTATTAGCTTTCCAAGAATGAATCTTGCTTATGCATATGTTAAAAAGTCCAATCTCAACTTTTATTTTTAGATGACCTGCACTGTTGAATTTGACCTTCATGTTTTAAAACCTTGGCACACCAAAAATCTAGTGAATTCAATGTGTTTTGCTTATTGATTTAGTCATTAAACAAGTTCTATTACTATGAGACTTCTACATATTCAACCACTAGATTAACTTGCAAAATGTTTCCGGTTTACTAGATCTTTGGTATTTTGGGTTTTAGAATATAAAGATTAAAATGAATGTTGCACATCATTTAAAAAATCGAGTGGACTTTTTAACATGCGGATCCAACGAAATTTCTCCTTAAGTAGCTAACACCCTTATATATATAATGTAAATCTTCAAATGAGAACATTTCGCACGGTGCGAAAATGTTTTTATCTTTTTTTGACTTTTTTTTCAAAAATTCTTTTTCTACCCTCATTATATGTTGTTATACTCCTCTCAAAAAATAATGGTTGAGAAGTAATGTCATTTGGTCTTCGATCAAGGCATTTCATCAAATTCGCACGTTTTGAAACTGTTAAATTTGTAACGGGTGGATGTGTGCTCTAATCCCCAACGAGTTCACCCATTATTTTCCCTGGGGGTATATAATTGTATGGATTAAACATCAAAAAAAATTTTGAAATTTTTTTTCAAAAAAAGAAAAAAAAATGTTTTCGCACGGGTTTTTTCGCACCCGAAGATTGCCACACACACACATATATAAAGGTGTTAGCGACTTAAGGTGAAATTTCGTTGGATGCGCATGTTAAAGAGTCATATATATATGAGGCAAATGTGCCTGTGCACGTGCGCATGCAGAATTGCCTGCGAACACCCCCTCTGTTGGGGGGTTTAAAGTATTTTTTTGAATTTTTTTGCAGTAGTTAGATATACTTGTTAGGTAGCTCCCCACAAAATTTCAGGTCAAACAAACACCATTTGGGCGTCGAAACATCCATCACAAAAACGTTGCGTAAAACTGTCCAGGACTGGACAGTTTTACGCAACGTTTTTGTGATGGATGGACAGTTTTACGCAACGTTTTTGTGATGGATGTTTCGACGCCCAAATGGTGTTTGTTTGACCTGAAATTTTGTGGGGAGCTACATAACAAGTATATCTAACTACTGCAAAAAAATTCAAAAAAAATCCTTTAAAACCCCAGCAGAGGGGGTGTTCGCAGGTAATTCTGCCTGCGCACGTGCGTAGACACATTTTTCGCTATATATATATGCAAATCTTCAAATGAAAACATTTGGCACCGTGCGAAAATGTTTTTAGTTTTTTTTTGAAATTTTTTTTCAAAAATTCTTTTTCCACCCTCATCTTATGTTGTTTTACCCCCCTCAAAAAATAACCGTTGAGAAATAATGTCATTTGGCCTTCGATCAAGACATTTCAACAAATTCGCACGTTTTGAGACCGTTAAATTTGTAACGGATGGATGTGTGCTCTAATCCCCAACGGGTTCATCCATTATTTTTCATGGGGTATATAATTGTATGGATTAAACATTTAAAAAAATTTTGGAAAAAAATTTCATAACAATAATAAAAAAGTTTTCGCACCGTGCGAAAACCCCATTTTTCGCACCCGATGATTGTCATATATATATATATATATATATATATATATATATATATATAAGGTTCCTAGCAGGGGTAGGATCACATCAGCAAACTTATAGGATAGCTTGTGTTTAGTTCGTGTAGTGTTGTAGCAGCTGTTGAGTTTTTGTAGTTGCTGGTGGTGTGGGTTGTCGCCATGCAGCTGTGTCTGCGTTGGCAGGATGTATGTGTTCAAGTGTGTGGTGGCTTTCTGGTTGTTTTGATTTGGGGTAGGGACATGTTGGATATTTGTGCTGGTGCTTGGTGACTGCTTCCCATCCTCTCCCAGGTCTGTGCTCTTGGCTATCTGTTCTGACATTCCATTGGTTCCTTATATGAATACAATCACTTAAGTTACAAATTCATGAAAGGAAATTAACTACTGAATTGGCATCAGCTATTGGGGTTGAAGAAAATATGTTGAGACAGAAGAGCCGACAAAATTGGCTCTCCTTGGGAGACAAGAATTCAAAATTTTTTTACACGTCAATGAAAGCAAGGCAAAGTCACAATAACCTGGGTCATTTAGTTGATGTGGATGGGAAGCAAAACTCTACTTACGAAGACATCAGAACCAAAGCTCCTGATTTTTACAATTCCTTATACAACCAAGCAACATATTGGAACGTCTTCCCGAAATTAGTCACCAAGCATATCCTGGCTCCAGGTGGGGCTAAATGGCTAGAACGCACTATTTCTGATGATGAAATCAAAGAAGCTGTCTTCCAAATAGGGTTGGATAAATCCCCTGGGCCTGATGGATACACTTCTCTACTCTTTCAGCATGGTTGGCACACTATAGGTACTGATCTCTCTGATGCTGTTCATTCGTTTTTCCGTTCTGGGGCTATCATGCATCCCATTAATCACACAAATCTAACCCTCGTGCCCAAAAGTGCTACAGCCTCTAGCCTGGGTGATTACAGACCCATAGCATGCTGTAATGTTACCTATAAGGTTATTAGCAAAATAATCTGTAATAGACTGAAATTTTTAATTCACGACCTGATCTCCCCAAATCAGTCCGCTTTTTTGAAAGGAAGATTACTATCGGATTGTGCCCTACTTGCTCATGAGCAGATAAGAGATTACAGTAACCCAATGGGTTCCAGGGCCTGCCTTAAATTAGATTTACGCAAAGCTTTTGATAGTGTAAATCGTGAATTCATCTATTACATCCTGCATAGAATGGGGTTTGGCAGGAGGTTTATTGGTTGGATCAAAGAATGCATTTCCACCCCAACTTTTTCAGTAATGATTAATGGATCTCCAACTGGATATTTTGAGGGAAATAGAGGTATTAGGCAAGGTGACCCCCTCTCCCCATACCTTTTTGTGCTCACCATGGAAGCTTTCTCCCTGCTAATTGAAAAGTATATGTCTGCTAATATGATTCAACCTATGAGGCGTGTAGGAGCGATTTCTCATCTTCTGTTTGCTGATGACTTGCTGTTATTTTGTCGGGCAAATAAACGCTCCTTCTCTGGGCTTAAATTGTTACTGGTGGAATTTTCCAATCTCACAGGTTTAGAAATAAATTGGGATAAAAGTATCGCAATTTTCAGTAAGGGTACTAAAAACCCTATTGAATTGGCAAGTCAGCTGGAGATAAGAATAGGCTCTTCTATTAATACATATCTCGGGCTTCCCCTTTCTTCCAATTATCCAAAACCATCCATGTACAGCAGACTTGTGGATAAATGTAAGAAGAGTTTACTAGGTTGGACTTCCACTATGCTTTCCATTCCTGGGCGTATTGAGCTTGTCAGAACAGTGATTTATGGAATGTTAAATTTCTGGATGCAAGTGTATCGCATCCCTAAAACTATTCTACGCACTATAACCTCTGCCTGCAGGAAATTTATCTGGGGATCGTCCCATGTTTGGGCTTGGAAGGAAATGTGTACTCCTAAGGATGAGGGGGGTGTAAGACTTCGTCTTCTACCTGATATTAATATGGCTGCAGGAGTAAGACTAACATGGCGCATGTTGTCGGGTGATGGGCTATGGGCAAATTATATGAGGAACAACTACAGTGATACTAATCTTTTCTTTGCAGCAAAAGGGAGGGTTTCACAGTCAGGCACTTGGAAATTCTTGTTGTATTGCAGAAGATTTTCTAAATCCTTGATCAAAAGGCATGTTCGGGATGGCACTTCAACGTTGTTTTGGCATGATAATTGGTTGCCTATTGGACCTCTAATAGACTCATATGATGTCTCAGAAGATGCTAGAGGAAAGAAAGTATCGGACTACTGGAATGGGACTGATTGGGAGCAAAGCTCGGAAATAATCAACATCCGGCCTTTACTTCAACAAATCAAACTTGGGCCGGGACCGGATACATGGGAATGGGCGACAGGGGTTGAGTTTAAATTCTCAGATGCCTGGGAAATCACTAGGCACAGAGGTGAAAGATTCCCCGATGCGAAATTGGTGTGGTTCACTAAAGCTGTGCCAAAAATGGCATTGTCACTCTTAAGAGCTTTTATTGGGAAGCTATTGACGAAGGAGAGAATGCATACGTGGAATTTAAATACTGATTTGAAGTGCGGCCTCTGCAACTCGGATTCTACTGAGGATATAAATCATTTATACTTTGAGTGTGAATACACAAGTTACATTCTTAAGAGAAGTCTTCTGAAATTGGGCATATCGGACCCCATTGGCCCCCATCTCGCACAAGTAGGAGACTATTTCCTATTGCATTATACTAAGAAGGATACTCTATGTACTCTGGCAAAAACAGCGCTCTCTGCCATGGTTTGGCATATATGGAAAGAACGAAATAAAAGAATTTTTGAAGGCATCAAAAGACCGATGACGGTACTCTTTGAAGACATTGCAGCGGACATCAGGACTATCCTAAGGGATCAGGAACCGGATTCAAGAGAGGCTACACTATCTATGAGTAGATGGGAATTCAGGGATACAGGATAGATCTTCTGTTCATGAGTTTTTGTACATATAGGTAGTGAAGGTGGTTGTGCCAGTAGAGGGTGATGGCGCCTGTGCCCTCTCCCCTCTCCGACATTCACTTCCTTTGACCTGCCATTTTTGTACTATATCTGGATTTTTATTTAATATAGATGCTCACTAACTTTCCAATATATATATATATATATATATATATATATATATATATATATATATATATATATGAGGTGGGATCAAATGACCCCCAAAAATAACCCCCAAAAATGACCCTCTATCAAAAATCCTATGCCCCCTATTTTTTCGGAAGATCCGTACCGTTCATCTTGATCTCCACCCTCTAAATACCTGACCCACCAATTTTCAACCCGATCCCATGTGTTTTGCCCGTTCATCAACCACTCGCAAAAGTTCTGTTCATGCGAAACCGTTAAATTTGGGTCGGATGGATGAACGGGCAAAACGCATGGGATCGGGTTGAAAATTTGTGGGTCAGGTATTTAGAGGGTGGAGATCAAGATGAACGGTTCGGATCTTCCGAAAAAATGGGGGGCATAGGATTTTTGATAGGGGGTCATTTTTGGGGGTTATTTTTGGGGGTCATTTGATCCCTCCTCTATATATATATATATATATATATATATATATATATATATATATATATAAATATAAGGTTAACTGGGGTCAGCTGACTAGGGAGGAATTTCCCCCTTGGCCAACTCTAGGACCACTTCTCTTCTTTTTTTGAATTTTATTTCAAAGTTGATGTAACATTCTAAATTTCCAAAACCCCAAATATTGATGAACCCTAAGGGTATTTGTGTTGGATATTGAGTCACCAATATGAGTTTTGATGATGGGTAAACATATTACTTCCACTAATATGACTTGTGTAGATGTTAAGAATTTTATGATGGTGTGACATGACTAGAAGATGTGAAGATACACATACGACAATGCCATTTGGAGAGATCAAGCCTATTCAAAATGCTATTTTCGATGCTCGAGTTATTACTGTTTACATGTATGCTCATACGATTATTCTTGATGCGATGATGGATACGATAGAGGGCGATCTTATTAGGCTCGGTGTTACTTGGTTTGCTATGGCATTTTTATGTTTACAAGGAAAGAAGTCTAAATTGAAGTCTTTTGTCAATTACATTGAATGTGATGAGTTAAACAAAAAAGATATAAATCAAATATCTAATTTAATTTGGTTCGCATATTATCGTAACTAACTACTTAAGGGTTTTGATTAACTTTATAGGAGCCGTACAATTTGGAAGAACGTTACACTTGTATTGAACATTTTTTGAGCCAATCGTTAACGTATTTCAAAAGGGCATTTGGCGACGCTTCATCGATGGGGATGGTTATATGGAGACTTGGAAATGTGTAAGAATGACATCACATTGAATTTGAAGTATGATGAGAAAAAATTCAAGCCGACCTCAATGTTAATTGATAGAAGATGGAATGATAAGGTGACGACTCATTTACATATGACAGGTCATTTGTTGAATATGTACTTTTATTACCAAAGACGGGAGGCTATTGATAGAGATGATGTTTTTGCAGATTGATTCACAGAGTGTATGTTTAGGATGCAAGTCCATGATCCTAATTTGCCAGACAAAATTAGCTTCCATTAACTTTGTATCAAAATCGAAACGGATCTTTTGAAAGGGACGTAGCTCAAAGGCAAGCTAAAAAATCCTTCACTTGATCCATGATAGCTAACTTGTCAAGATTAATTTCCTGTTATAGTAGTTTTTAATACTTTAAAGTTGAAAATAATTAACAGAAATTTGAATTTGACTAGTAACAAAGATTTGCACTGGAGATGGCACTAATCCTTATTATAGATTGGCATGCTACATAAAATGCGATAAGAAAGATTTGCACTTGAGATAGGCACGATACATGGACATTACAACACGATACATAAAATGCAATAAGAAAACATATAATTACTAATAAAGATTTGCACTGGAGATTGGCACTAATCCTCATTAGGGTGAAGCGCAACGTAATCCTGGGTCATTAGGTCAACTTTCTGAACAGTCTTTTCTGGGAAATCACACCCGAAAAATGGCTTGTATTTCACAAAGCAATATATAAGGAAATACATGTCAGCGTGGGTTGCATGGTAAGTATTCCTAAACTAGGAATACACACACATGGTGCAGTATATAAATGTAAAAGGAGCATGGTGTAAATGTAAGAAATGTACGGTATAAGTATGAAAAACATATTATAAAAAGCAACTAACAGCTATAAACATTTTTAGCTACCGCTAACAATACACCAATAACTAAGTCCTGCATGAGTAAAGTTTAATAAGTTTTACTGTCAGTAGCTAAGACAAAGCTTTATATAACAAAGGGCAAAACTAACTTGTTCAACTAATCCAGCATCAAGTCCATATCTGAAGGCACATATGGCAATGTATAACATGTGAAAAATGATCACAATATGTATAAATTACTTTAAATATAAGTATAAGGGAATACATAACGATGTAATGCTCTTAGTCTAGGGACGGGCCTAATGTCTGAGGGCATAATATGCAATATACAAACTCACCCTTACCACATGGGTGCTTACTAGGCCAAATACAGTCAAATAAAGGAAATCGATTCAGTCAAATATAGTATCAGAGTTGGTTAAGAACAGTAAATGGCTGGCTTCAATCGCTCATGCACACTCTATAACATGAGTTTCTCAAAAGCTTGGTAATCCAATGCAAACCTTATAACCATGAATGGTGAATTGAATGTTACAGTTTGCAGTGTCAAGAGCAGCAACAGATTTAACAGCATTGTCTTATTCAGATTACATTCAACATCGTGTACAATAATCTTATATGTGACAGTATCAAATGCAATATCATATATATATGGATTTAATGTAGAAAAGGTGGCACCTGATCTAATAGATCAGGTGCAAGACACAAAAAGGTGGGCCCCTAATTCCACCTTTTTGTGTCTTGGCACCTGATCTATTAGATCAGGTGCCACCTGATCTATTAGATCAGGTGCCACCTGATCTACATGAAGCCATATACATATATACTAGTCATAACCCGTGCCCGCGGTCACGGTTCATTTAAGATTTTCCCCGTAAAATCATTGTTCCCCGAAAAATTATTTCCACAGCGAAAATTTAACAGAACAATAAATTAGCGTAAAAATATTTAGCGGCACGGGCACCTTTGGCGCGGTCATTTTCGGGGCGGAACAGCCCGCCTTCGGGGCGGGCCAAATTTTTTATTTTGTTTAATTTAATGGATTATGCTTCTCCACAATGTTTCCCAAGACACTTTTAATTTCAAAGTTTAGTGTCCCAAGGCACTTTTCCCCCAAATTTAATCTCCACAATTTTTCCTAAGGCACTTCTAATTTCAAATTTTAGGTTTCCAAGGCACTTCTCCCCCAAATTTAATTTCCACAATCTTTCACAAGACACTTCTAATTTCAAAGTTTTGGTTCTCAAGACACTTTTCCCACCGAAATTTAAGTGTTCCCACTAAAATTTTCACAAAATCCAATCTCAACCATTGATTTACCAAGATCAGATCTCAGCCACTCTTTGTCTTATCCTAGTCAGCCCTAAAATTCAAAAAACGTTGTCTAATATATTATATATATATGTGAAAAATAGGGAAGAGCTGACAACGTTGGAAATTTTTCCGGCGCTGTCAGCGTTTTGGGCGACCTAAAAGTATTTTTTAAAATTGTTTTTGCAGTAGTTAGATATACTTGTTAGGAAGCTCCCCACAAAATTTCTGGTCGATCCAACACCGTTTGAGCCTCCGTTCATCGATTTCAAAAATGTTGCGCAAAACTGTCTACAGTTTTGCGCAACATTTTTGAAATCGATGAACGGAGGCTCAAACGGTGTTGGATCGACCTGAAATTTTGTGGGGAGCTTCCTAACAAGTATATCTAACTACTGCAAAAAATTAAAAAAATACTTTTAGGTCGCCCAAAACGCTGACAGCGCTGGAAAAATTTCCAGCGCTGTCAGCATTGGTCCATTAACCCATATATATATATATATATATATATGAAATAGATGTCATGGCAGTATTAGTGATCAAGTGTGGCATATTATATGCATGGAAGCAATTATAATCAGTACTATTGGCAAGGTGTGATCACGTAATGGCATTCATGGATATAACAACTTAACTTGTGGGTATACATTATGCATACTATAATATGCGAGACATAATCTTAGTGTCTAAACATAAGTGGGCATAATTATGTGTTAATTCTTATAATCATGAATTATGGCTATGCTTAAGTGATAGTAACCATAATTTTGCATACCAACTGAGACGATATCATAATCATGTGATTTTGTTTCAATTTTCATAATTTGACATAAAAATATTTTTTCCCAAAATATTAAAATGAATAACCTTAATAATGTAAATTATATATTTGGATACATTCTTGCATGATTTTGATCCACGAAGTACCAAATATTTTTATGACTGATAGAATCTCGTCATATTTTTATATATCAATTAATCTAATTTTTGTAACAATTAAACTATTATTCTAAATTACATATAAATAATAATAAAAAAACTTAATTTACTGGTAAAATACTTGTCTGATTTTGACGTACAAAGTGACAAAACGTTACTAACGACTAATAGAATCTCATCATATTTATGCATACCATAATTTGCAATAGAGATAAATTATTTTTCTGAATTTAAAATAAATAACAATAATAAAGGACATTAAATTATTGGCAAATTACTAATCTGATTTTATTAAACGAAGTACCAAATCATTATGTAAAATTAATAGAATCTAATCATGTTTTTGTATTTCAATTTTCATATTTTGAATTAATCTATTTTTGAAATTTAAAAAATAATAACTATAAAAGAAATTAAATAACCAGTAAAATACTTGCTTGATTTTGTCGCACACAAAGAATTAAAATGTTTCGTATGACTAATAGAATCTCATAGTATTTTATTCTCAATTTTCGTAATTTATGATAGGAAAAAATTATTTTTCTAAATTAAAAATTAAAAAATATAAAAAATATATTATTGGTAAAATATTTGTCTGATTTTGTCGCACGAAGTATCAAAATGTTTCTTACGACTAATAGAATCTTATAGCATTTTTGTATTTCAATTTCCCTAATTTGTTGCAGAAATGAATTATTTTTTAAATTAAAAATAAATAAAAATAATAAAAGAAATTAAATTACTGGTAAAATACTTAACTGATGTTATCGCATAAGGTACCAAGAAGTTTCTTATAACTAATAGAATCTTATCATATTTTTATTTCTGAAATTCCATAATTTTGGTAACAATTAAATTATTTTTCTAAATTAAAAATAAATAATGATAATAAAGCAAATTAAATTACTGGTAAAATACATGCCTGATTTTATCGCACGATGTCTCAAAACATAACTTATGACTAATAGAATCTCAACATAATTTGTAGTTCAATTTTCATTATTTTTGTAACAGTTAAACATTTTTTCGAACCATATAATAGCATGTTTTGGGGCTAAAACTATTAACATGTTTGGGTTGCGGGTTTAAAGTCGTTTTGACTTTGGAAAAATTGTTAAAAATCATAGAAAACAGTTAAAAGTCATAAAAATATTGTTTAAAATATTTACACGGGGACATGCGTATTGATAGGTTCGAACCATCCCAAGTCTTTACCGAGAAAATCTTATAACAAACTCAATAGGTCGTATGGAAACATTATTGATCAAAGGCCATCTCTTTCTAATTGGAAAAAAGGCATAAAAGTCTTTTTATAACATAAACTTAATGCCTAAGAAAAACTAATTAGAATACTAAAAATAAATTACTAAAATGACTTCAAAACAAAACAAAACTCTAAATTGACTCAAATTCTAGAAACACAATAACTGAACTCTTTAAGTTCCCTTAAAGAAGTCCAAATTAACTATAACAAAACATTTAAGGCCTAGATTGCCAACAAAGTTTGTGATACTGGGTTTGTTTAATTTCAAACAACCCCAATGTTTTTTATTTATATTATTGAGAGATGTAATTGTTAGCAATTGAATAGATTTTATATAAATGTAACAATCCAAAAGTATTATTATAAATAGGTCACATGAGGAAGAGAAACTTACTTTTCAAAATTCTTCCATTTAGACTAATCATCTCTGATAATTTACATAGTATCAAAGTCTCTAAGTCTTCAAACCATAACCAAATACTATTTCAAAAAATAAAGTAGCTATATATATCGCTAAAGAACATTATGTTCCATGAGATGATATCAACAAGATGATAGAGACAACACTTGTTGGCTTTGTGAATCAGCCGATTGATTTGCTTACCAAGCTTTTTGTAAAGGATGAGTGAATTACATCTGTGACATGTTAGGCATATATGACATATATGCTTCAGCTTGAAAGAGAGTGTTGAAAGATGTAATAGATAGTAATCAAATGAGTTAAACGTAACAAATAAAGAAGACAATAGTAATATAAATAATAAATCACATGAAGAGGAGAACTGACTTCAAAATCCATCTTTAGAATAACCATATCTGGTAATATATTTTGTTTCTCACTATTTGTGAAAATCTAGTTAGATTGGATTTTCACAAACCATAGTTCCGTAAGGTTTGATGTCATCCAAACATTAGTTCATGAAATTATATTTTTGCACGCTAATGAGATCCAGTTTCAAAAACTAAAGTTTAGTCCCTAAACTCCACCAAACCATAGTTTAGGAAACTAAATTGTGTTGCCAAATGATGCCTAAAACTCAAACTTTTTTCTCCTTTTGCGCTAGTAATTCCTTCATGCAGTGGGATTTACATCAATTTCAAAATAATTTTGCACTTGCTTATGGACCATTCCACAATAAATCTTCCATAGTTGGAGAAAACTCGTCCTCAAGTTTTGAGGTGAATATGGATGAAGAAATTTAAGCAATCATGTTCGGAAAACGATCAATAAGCAACAAAGAAATGGACTTGAGAAGATGCAAAATTTGATATCAAGTGCAGCAAGTTTAAGATCATATATTCAAATTGTATTGAAACCTGAACTTGAAGTGGATTCACCTCAAGGAGCAACTCAAAATGTGCCCCATACTCAAGCTTCGACTTAGAATTTTATCTTCGCTCAGACTGCGGCACCAAGTCAGGCTCTTCATGGGGACTCAACTCAGGTTATGCTCTAATTCTGGCTTTGTTTATGGTCCTTGTTCTATCCTAGTACTAGACTCAAATACGCTTAACATCCCTTCAAGTTGACAAAGGCTTTGAGAGTAATCTTTAACTCCATTACCCAAGCTATTACGCCCATCTTTAATTTTCTCAGCTCATGTCTACATTAGTTCAAGTCCCTTGTTTACGGAGTTGTGAACTTCATTCAACAATCGACTCAATTTTGCAAATCCCTTGTGTGGTTTTTAGGTCAGGTTACTATAGCAGAATAAATTTACCCATTTTTTAATTTGGATAAAGAAAAAGAAATGATTTTTTTGGGAAATACATTAGCGGTACTGTAGCACAACAATTTCATGGAAAAATCGAGAAAAGGTTAGAATGAGGCTCTTATATTAAGTGTATTCGTTTTGATACCAAATAATGGCAAATGCAGAAGTTCTATGAAGAAAAGCAAAAGAAAGAATTGAAGAAGGAAAAAAAATCAAAGGTAAACAAGAATCAACCTTGACCATGGATTTGAAGGCTACTGACCCTTAAACAGGGAGGGAGAAAATTCTACCCTTGACTTGGGTAAAGATTGGTAGCCTTAACAAGAAAAATCTTTAATTAAACTTAATATTTCATAAGGATGACCAAATACCTCTCTAATTACAAATGGGCACAATGACTTTTTATAGCAAAAACTAATTTAAAACCTAAGAAAGCTGATTTTACACTAATTAGAGGTCTAAAAGTAAATAACAGATTTTTATAGATAAGGCTACAAAAAGGACTTCAAAATTAAACAAACATCTAAATAAACTCTAGAAATCCAGTAAAAAGAATCTTTAAATCTTTACAAAGGGAATCTCTAAAGACACCCAAATTAACTAGAAGTTCAAAACAATTAAAACTCATACTCTCTTCTCCTTTTGCAATAGTAAATCCTCCATGCAGGGGACTTCAGTAGGTAACTAGGGGCATTCTCTTCTTCTGCCTATTTCTTCTCCACAATATTATACACTGGCTGCTTTATAGCAAACTTGTAAATACACATTTTATATTGTCCACACGATGCATATGCAACAATTTGTCATGTTGTTGGTAACGTTCTTAACTTTTATTTTAAAATTTCCTGACTGTTGGAATCTATATTTCGTATCTGGAAAGTTGAACTTACCTTGGCCAGAAGGTTCACTAAGTGGACAAAAGGTATTGATTTTTTACCCAAGATTCCATTATGGGTTAAATGTTGGAGTAGGCTCTAAAAACTCCTTGTTGTAATATGTGTCTTAGTGTGAGTATATTTGTACTTTACTTGTATCCCTAAGAAGACCATATAAATAGTCTCTTAGCTTTAGGGGTATTCATCTAGAGAGAAAAATAACCTAAAGAGAAAGGAGGCTATGGAAGAGAGAGGGCTTTGGAGAAGGAGAAGCAAAGGTTGATGATTTGTCTTAAATCCTCGTAAGATGCTTTGGGAATTTCTAATAAAGCTTGGTATTCCTCTTCAATATCTTGTTCTTTATTTTTGGCTTATTTTATCTCTTTTGTCTTCAATATTCTTGTGCTTGGATCTTTGAAGAGGTCGGTGGAATCAACAATTGGTATCAGAGCTTGGGCTTATCCTTATTGCTACTCATTTGGAGCATTTTGGGTGAAGAAATTGTCAATTTTCGGGTTTGTTGGGTGCGAAATTTTGGTGCACCAAGGTGTTTGACAAATGTTCTCTATGGAAACTTCCACTTCCGGTGGGTTTAAGTTTGAGGTGGCGAAGTTTGATGGTCGTATCAACTTCGGATTATGGTAAATAAGGATAAGAAATGTTATTATACAATAAGGACTCAAGGTTGCTTTGTTGGGGGAAGACAAAGAAGCCGGAGAAGATCGATGATGAAGAATGGGCCCATCTAGATGAAAGGACGGTGAGCACAATACAATTTTCTCTCTCGGATGATGTTTTGTATAACGTTAATGAAGAGGAAACAACAAAGGATTAATGGGAAAAGATTGAGAAGCTTTACATGGGGAAGTCTTTATCAAACAAGCTACACTTGAAGAAACAGCTCTATGGTTTGAAGAAGGAAGAAGACAATGATGATCTTCAATAGGATGATTTGTGGCCTCTTGAGGTTGGATGTGAAGTTTGATGATGAAGACAAGTCTCGTTTGTGTTGAGTTCTCTTCCAGACTCTCATGACCACTTCGTTACTACTTTATTGTATGGGAAAGAGACTCTCAAGTTTGAAGTGTTGACCCAAGATATTATCTCGAATGCCGCAAGGAAAAGATCATTGAAGGGTGATTCCAATGTGGAAGGTCTCCTAGTTAAAGGAGAATCGAGTGATAGAGGTAAAAGCAAAGAAAGAGCCAAAAGCAAAACATGCAACTCCCGATCCAAGTCAAGGAGTAAGAAAGATGTTGCATGTTGCTATTGCAAGGGCAAAGGGCACTTCAAGAGCGATTGCAAGGCGTGGTTAGCGCAATGGGAGGGGAAGCGGTCGAAGGATGATTCGGCTAGTGTGGCTTCCGAAGGTGAAGCGGAACTCCTGTCCGTCTCTCAAAGTAAATCCTCATATGCATGGATTTTAGATTCCGGTTGTTTTTATCATGTGTCCAAATCGAGAATGGTTTGACACTTATGCGGCCGTTGATGGTGGTTCGGTGTTGATGAAAAATGATGCACATTGTAAGACAATTGGAATGAGAACTATAAAGATCAATATGCATGATGGCGTGGTCCGTACATTGGGAGGAGTTAGACATGTGCTGGCATTCAAGAAGAACCTCATTTCTTTGGGCATGCTTGAAGCGAAGGGATGCACTTTCAATGGAAAGGATGATATTCTCAAGGTGTCGAAAGGGGTCTTGGTACTAATGAAGGGTACAAGAGTGGGCAACAATCTTTACTAGCTTGTGTGTGACACTATTTTGGGTGGAGCCTTAATCTCCACAATGGAGAAAGAGGATGATTGTGATGAATATAGGTTGTGGCATGTGCGGTTGGGACACATGAGTGAGAAGGGCATGTGTGAACTTCACAAGAGGAATTTGTTGAAGGGAATGAATACATGCAAGCTCGACTTATGCAAGTTTTGTTTGGCGGGCAAACATAGGAAGGTGTCTTTCAATAACTTCTCAAGGAAGTTTGGGTATATTTTATGATGCAGAAGTCCGACGTCTTCTCCAAGTCCAAGGAGTGGAAGGCGGAAGTTGAAAATCAAATGGAAAGAAAAGTGAAGTGCTTGAGAAGTGACAATGAGGGTGAATACCGAGATAGAAAGTTTCTATAATTTTGCAAAGATGAAGAGATTAAAAGGCATTTCACCGTAGCAAAGAATCTTCAACAAAATGGTGTGGCCGAGAGGATGAATGAACTCTCATGGAGAGGGCTAGATGCATGAGGCTTCATGCGGAGTTGTCAAAGTCTTTTTGGGCGGAGGCGGTTAACCATGCATGCTATGTGATGAATAGATCACCTTCGAAGGTTCTTAACGTCAAGGTGGCCGAAGAGGTATGGAGTGGTAAGAATGTGGACTATACTCTTCTAAAGGTGTTTGGGTGCCCGACATATATATATGTTCCACATGATGAAAGGTCAAAGCTTTGATGCCAAGTCACATAAATGCATTTTCCTCTGTTTTGAAAAGGAAGTGAAGGGGTACATGCTTTGGGATCCGGTAAATCGGAAAAAATTGACTAGTAGAGATGTGGTCTTTGATAAAGCTATCAATGGATCTTGAAGATCAACAAGATGGTGATGGAAAAGGAAATAAATTGGCCAAAGAAGTTTCTTTCGAATTGGATGACTTGGGAAGAACTCAAATTTCACAATTGGAAGAGGGGATTTCAAGCATGGTCCGGAGCAAGAGAGCCCTTAAGAAGTGCCATATAGCATTGTTCAAGGGAGGGTGAGAAGGACCACAAGGCCATCTAATAGGCTTGGATGGGAGCAACCAGAAGATGCGCACTATGCTCTTGCCATTGGCGGTGGTGAAATCGGTTCACTTCAAGAGGCTATTGATTCACATGAAAGTGACGAATGGTTGGAGGCGATGGAGGAGGAGATGAAATCTCTCTACAAGAATTTCGTGTGTGAGTTGGTGCCGAAACCAAAGAATCGTAAATCGGTGGCTTGCAAGTGGATATATAGGGTGAAGGAGCTTTTGCATGAAAAGGAGAAACCAATTTTTAACGCAAGGTTGGTGGTGAATGGTATTCACAAAAGGAGCGGGTGGAATATGATGAGATTTTCTCTCTGGTTGTGAATCACACTTCTATTAAGGTACTCTTGGATATGATGACGAAGTTTAACATGGAGCTTCAACAACTTGATGTAAAGATGGCCTTTCTTCATGATGAGTTGGAGGAAACTATTTACATGTCACAACCGAAAGGGTTTGTAGAAGTGGGCAAAGAAGACTTTGTGTGCTGATTAATGAAGTCTCACTATGGACTAAAGCAATCGCCAAGACAATGGTACAAATGCTTCGACTCCTTCATGTTGCACATTAGATACTCAAGGGGTGAGTATGATTGTTGTGAGTACTACAAGGCTCTTGATGATGATTCCTCCATCATGCTTCTTCTCTACGTGGATGACATGCTAATTGCATGTAAGCACATGCCAATGGTGGATGAGCTCAAATCTAAGTTGAGCCATGAGCTTAACATGAAAGACTTTGGGGCGGCCACTAAGATTTTGGGCATGGAGATAAGGAGAGATAAAGATGTCGGAAAGTTGTGGTTGTCACAAAAGAGGTATGTCTTTAAAGTGGTTGAGAGGTATGACATGATGGATGCGAAACCGGTTGTCACACCACTTGCTTCTCATTTTGCTTTAAGCAAAGAGCAATGTCCAAAGACGGTGGAGGAAATTAAGAAGATGAAAGCGGTACCGTATGAAATGCGGTAGGATGCTTGATGTATGCCATGATATGCACACGGCCGGACATAGCCCGAGCGGTTGGTGTAGTTTGCAAATACATGTCAAATCCGGAAAAAGAGCATTGGAATACGGTGAAGTGGATTTTGAGGTATTTGAAGGGCACCAAGGAGTTGGGTATCATGTTTGAGAAGAACGTTGACTCAAATGTTGTAGTGAGATATGTTGATGCGGATTATGCGGAAGATCTTGACAAGATGAGGTCAATACCGGATATGTCTTCAAACTTACTAGTGGTCATATTTCTTGGAGGTCGGTGCTACAAACCACGACGACATTATCTACTACAGAGGCCAAGTACATGGCAATCACGAAGGCGTCTAAGGAAGCCATATGGTTGCGGGGTTTGGTGAATGAACTTGGGTTGGATCAAGAGAACATCCAAATATTCTCGGATAGTCAAAGTGCAATTTGCTTGACCAAGAATCACGTCTATCATGCAAGGACAAAACACATTGCGGTGATATATCATAGATTTCGTGATTGAGTCGATGATGGTGAGATCTCTATCAAAAAGGTGCACTCCGACGAGAATACGGCAGATGTATTTATCAAGCCGGTGACAAGGAAAAAGTTTAGGCATTGCCTAGACTTTCTCAACATCTCATTGTGCTAGAGATGTGGAGGATCACCTCTCCTCTTGAGGATGGAGGTGCGGTTGTGGTGGGTAGTTGGGCTCGCAATGGTTGAGGTGTATGTGACACCTTGTTGATCTTCATAGGGTGTGGATGAGTTTTCTTACCAAAGTGGAGACTGTTGGAGTTGGCTCTAAAAGCTTCTTATTGTAAATATGTGTCTTAGTGTGGATATATTTGTACGTTACTTGTTTCTCTAAGAAGATCATATAAATAGTCTCTTAGCTTTAGGGGTTTGGAGAAAGAATAACTTAAAGAGAAAGAAGGCTAGGGAAGAGAGGGCTTTGGAGAAGGGGAAGAAAAGGTTGAGGATATATGTGTTAAATCCTTGTAAGGTGCTTTGGGAACTTCTAATAATGCTTGGTATTACTCTTCCACATCTTGTTCTTTATTGTTGGCTTGTTCTTTCTCTTTTGTCTTGGATATTGTTGTGCTTGGTTCTTTGAAGAGGTCGGTGGAATCAACAATAAATAAGTTTGAAACAAGGGTTGAACAAATTTGGAATGCGAACTCTGTGACATGGTAATGAATTTGGCTGGATTAACATTGAGTTGGGGTATAAAAAGTACATTGTTAAATAAAGGTAAGGAATTGCGATAAGTTTGTGTATTTAATGACTGATATATATTATTTACTATTAGTCTAATTTTCAAAATACTACGTTCATGGTTCACCATTTTCCCAAAATACATTGATGTTTGAAATTGAAAATCTTTACTTTTCTCAAATTAGTACACTGAACTTCGTTAAGATAAAACTATCTCAATCTTTCTACACATGCTCAAATTGCTTCCTCAAACGGTTTATATGTTTTAAAAAACCACATTTGAATAACATTTCAGAAAACTACTTCTATCTTGCAATGTAATAGATGATCAATTTGGAAAAAAGAAGTTTAGGGTAATTTTTTTGTTATTTTCAAAGTTCAGGAAAATAGTAAAAATATAAAGGTAGTTTTTTAAAAATTAGCCTTACTATTGATTTGATAAAGTTTGCTTAACCAAACTATATTCCAGTATATTTGGTTTCTAAGTGACTTGCGAGTCTTCAAATAATTTGAAAATATCTTAACTAGGCTAACTATATCTTGCTTCACATGATAAACGCTTATGTGTTGAAGCTTTTCAACTTGGTAGCTATGGAAAATACTTGTTAGGTCCGCAGTTTGCCTTGCTAAATATGTATGAACTTGTTTTGGCCTAATGCTTTACAACTTAGTGGGACTGGAATGCATGTCTTACATCAACTTGAAAGTGGGAACAATAACTTGGTTTGAACGGTTTTAGGTTTGTTAATAACAGATGCAAACTGGAAGTAGTTCCATACCGAGTATTGGAGATTAAAAGCTAAATTGTAAAATAAGTTCAAATGCAAGATGCTATGAAGGCTTATCCATTTTGGCCAAGGGACATTCCAAGCGAATTATCTGCTTTATTATGTTTTAAATCTCTTAATTGGGCATTTAGCAGAATTCCTAACAAGTGATATCTCACATTTATCATACCTCATGTTTTTGTGGGCATTAAGACGCGATATTATACCTCATGTTTCTTTTGGGTATTAAGACATGGGTATCCCCAGCTTCAAAGATGTGATTAGCACGAATAGGCCAACTATGGAGCTTCATTAAAGCATGTACACATATGAGCCTTAAAAGAAGCTTCATCGATATGTGCAAAGTCGCCAGGTATGGTTTAAAGGGAAGATGGAGCATAATATGTTATAAAGTACAGAAACTTCAAAATACGTAGGTGACTTTGTTGAATATGTATCAGACACCGGCATGGCTCAACCAGTATCAAACACTTTGAACCTGTCTGACTCCAAAGACCACAAAATAAAGTCTAAAGGTCGTATTCTAGGCCACAAAATATGTATTATTATATCAACCGAACCTAAGCATCGTTCTAACTAGGTTATTCATCCATTATAATTTATCTTTTTGTTTGGTTTAGTTACTTGATTAGAAGCTACAATTTTTTATCATTGAGATTTTATATTTTCTTCCTTTTATTTTTAGTAGAACACATCTTAGTTACTATGAGTTCTAATGTGTATTTTATGTCGATACTCATGCATTTACATCCATGATTGTATCATTGCTACCTTTTAAGAATTTGTCATGCCTTTGTGTCCTTGTGTTATATATATATGTCTATGTGATCCAACTTGTGTTGAATTATTCAAGTTTGATATAGAATATAATTGCAAGAATTTAATTAGACATGTTTTTGGTGGTGAAGAGAATACTGTTCTTCTCTTGGGGTTTCTTGTATTGCTTCTCAACTGCCTTGATTACAATTACAATTTTCTCCTTTTAAATGGAGAACTTTCCAAACAACATTTGACCCATAGCACTACTAAAACACTCCAATTGGAGTTTCCATTTAGTGCGTGTTTGGTTGAGGGAAATTACGTCGATGGAAATTAAGTCTTATAGAACTTAGTCAATTTTTCTTGTTTGTTTGGACAGAAAAGATGGCTAAAAAGTTGGAATTTGAAATTTATTTGTGGGCCTCATGTATTTATGTGTTTCTTCGGATGTCGTCATCATCTTGCCTTCATCTCAAAAATTAGGGCGGGCTTCATAGACTTATTCGAAAGATAGAAAATAATAAAATAAATAATAACAACAAATAAAAATCTAATAATCATAATAATAGTATTAATAATAAAATAAATAATAATACTAATAAGAAATAATAATAATAAATCAATAAAAATAAAAGGAATTATATTAAAAAATAAACACAAACAAGTAAAAAATCACGTTGGATCGTGATCATATTTGATCATGATATCGAATACTTATTTTCTATACATTACGATTTAAAATTTTCTTTTCAATAAAACCAAGATTTTTCATATCCCTTCTTATCACTTCATTTCATGTCTTCTTTGATTTACTTCTTTTTTCCTTTAATCTCAAATTCATATTTTCTGTCTTTCCAGTGAACACATCAATAGGTCTTTGAAGTATATGGCAAATAATCTCAAGAAATGTCCTCATATCTTATCCTTTTGTAGGGACCATACATACCTTTACTTGGATACCTCATTTCCTATTTTATATTTGTAATATTTCCCGACATATACTGTAACACTCGCATCTTTGCCATGTATATACTTTATTCATGCTTCGTATTATATATCAAAACTAGTCTAATTGTTGTCTTTTAAAATTTATCTTTTAGCAGCAATGGTACCCTTGATCACATTACACTCTTAATGCGGTTCTCCACTTCAACAAAAATGCTTTACTTTTATGATTAACATCTTCCTTAATCTCTACATTCTCCTGGATAATCGATCTGTGATATGTACTTATCGAAATATGTTTTCCTTCTACCTTTATCATATTATGATCTTTTGGCATCACTTTACTAAACATTCATTTCATGTACCAGGTCCCATGCGTCTTTACTGTCTTAATCCAAAGTTCTTACTTTGTGTTTACACCATTTAGGCTTATCTATCTAAACAATGATTAAAAATAACATACACTATGACCCACCATCTAGAATATACCTAATGAGCTCTATAACAGAGGAGGAAACTCAGAGTTGATCCTTGATAATAACCCAATGATGATCAAAAAGTTATTTGTTATTTCTCCATTAGTCTCCATATTAGTGGTTATTTTTTGATACATGTCTTGAATTAGAGTAAGATATATTAAAGGAACCATCTTCTTCATTATGGCCCACTATAGAACCACTAAGGGCTCTATCTGATGCTTTTTCCAGGTCAATGAAGACGATATGCAAATCTTGCTCCTTTGCTCTATATTGCTTCATTATATGTCTGATGAGATGGATTGTCTTTGTTGTTGAACGTCTCAGCATGATGAACACAAATTGATTTTGTGATATAGTGACATTATTTCTCATCATATACTCGATCACACTCTTCCACAGCTTCACGATATGACATATTAACTTGATTTCATGGTAGTTAAAACGACTTTTCATCTTTATTATTATATAAAGGTATTAAAGTTCCACTCTATTCCTTTGGTCTTCTATTTGATTTCTAAATTTGTTATACAACTTTACTAATCATATACTAGCCACTTTTTCTATGATTTCCACACTTCAATATATCTCATTCGGTCCACATGCTTTTCTTAGTTTCATTCTCTTTAAAGCTTCTCTCACTTCCCACACTTCAATTATTCGAATAGACGTGATCCAACTTTTCTGATGGAACCTCTTATTTATATATTCTGGGTATGCTTTCCATTAAAGAGTTTGTCAAAGTACTTTTTCCACCTACATCTAATATGCTTTTTTACTAATTTTTTTTATTTTAGTCTTTAATGCACTGAACTGCATACAAGCCCATCCGTATTTTCTCACTCATTCCCATTAGTTAATTGATGTTCTTCCCCCTCACCTAGATCTAAATTTGGTTGGACTGTATATGGTTGAAAAGTGAAGTTTGAAATTGTTGACGTGGTAGAACATCAATTAACTAATGGGAATGAGTGAGAAATAAATGAAACTAAATTTAGTTGAATGGACCCGAAAACTTGTAGAGAGACAGATAGAGAAATAAATGAAAGAGAGAGGAGAGATAAAGAGATAAGAAAAGAAATCATTGGTTCGTGGGCACCGCATGGGATCCGCCAACAAACTTTCCCAATGAAATCAGTTCCTGGGTAAAATTTGGTGACGTGGTGCTCGCCACGCAAGCGCGACACAACAAACAGCACACTTGAGAAAATCCGAATAAATGCTCTCACCACAAACAGTGCCCAAACAACGCAATATTCAGAATTTTCACCCCACCCAAACATATCCTTATAAGGAGTCCTACGAATAAGACTACCTAGAATTTCCGCTTTTGAAGACTCCTACTCATGCTATAACTCTGTAAAGAGTTTAACAAGTTGTACTCTTGCAGGAAAATTGCAGACTAATCCAAATAGGACTCTATTTGAATGTACAATTACAACTCCTAAAAGGACATAAATTATTTCGGAGATCTTCCTGGATCACTGTGCTACATTGATGATGTCTGTTGGAACGATGGTTGGGTTTTGCTCCAAGGTAAAGCACTGGTACCTACTGATAATCATGGTTTGCTCCATACAATGAGTGTAAAAATTAGGCACGAGGCAAAAGTTTTTTCAAGATTAAAAATGCTTCATATATCAGATACCTAGGGAAAAAAATCAATAAAACCAAATACCTAATTAACCTCGATGTGCATAAAAGGGAGCTTCATCTCTGTATGCAAAATCAAGGAGCATGATTTTGGTCAACAAACAGTTTTTTTAATTCAGCGGAAAGCGGTAAAGCGGTAAAGCGGCTCCTAGGAGGGAGCGGGGAGAGGTGCCGCTGGAGCAATTGCTCATTGGCAACAAACACAGTTTGGGTAAAGATGGAGCAACAGTTTGGGTAATCATGGGTTGTTCCATACAATGAGCACAAGAACTAGTCATGGGTTAAATTTTTTCCAACAGAGATTAAAAATGCTCCCTATATCAATTACCTATTGAAAAATAATCAATAAAATCAAATGCGTAATTAACCTCGACGTGCATAAATGGAGCTTCATCTCTATATGCAAAACCAGGGAGCATGGTTCCGGACGTCAAACACAGTTTGGGTAAAGCTGGAGCAACCATACTTATCAGCAATCAATTTTTTTTGTTGTGAATTTTCACTCTTTTCTTCTTTAAGAAAAGTTCACGAATGACTTGCCTGCAGTCGTGGCTGTTTACAACATCCTGTTACATGAGTTTAGTAAGTACTCTTATAATGGTTAAAAATACACCAAAATATCAAACATTGTTGGCATGTATCGAGACCCAAAACCGAGCTGCATCAATATATGCAGAGCCAAGCAAGGCTTGCGCCAAAGGTGGAACACTGATTAGGATAAATGGTCATCAATGTATGCTAATAAGCCAAGCAAGGTTTGGGTGAAAGGTGGAGCAACGGGGCATATCACCTGTTGGAAACCCTGAGTCGCTCAAGGCACAGAAGTACCGGACGTTTACAGTTCCTTTTCCATTCATTCAGTATCCTAATTTGTTTGTTTATATCTTTGTGCTACATAAACATCAAGGAAAGTAGTATAGCACTTGTTCTGGGCGATTTCCTTGATTGTATGCTAAACAATCTCTGCTTTGAGAAGCAAGGCCAAAATTTATATTCTTCACCTAAAATCTTCTATTTTGTAATATGTATATCATTTTCATCTTTTTCCTTTTTATGTTCGTGCAAGTGGATTCTGATGTGATAGCCTTAAAACAGGGAAGCAGGGCTACTGTATCTCTGAAACAAGTGTTGCATCAATTTTCAAGTGATTCATGCCCGCTGGCATTTTCATCAAAGGATATTTCCCCGCATCTTTTCTTCATCTGTCTCCTGCACTTGGCAAACGAGCACGGCCTGAGCCTCCATGATCGTCCAACATTGGATGAACTTGACATTCACATCCCATCTCCGGCATTTGTGAAGTAACACCAGCATTCCAGTCACTTGTAGTTCTATCTCGCAGCAGCGGCTCATGTCTATCTGCTGTAGCTTGCTACCTGTAATAGATTTATTGTATTACTTTTGTATTGCCATTATCAGAAGCAAGGAAACGGTCCAAATTCCAGGAGGTGTAATACATGTACATGTGCAAGAAGCAGAAATAGAAAGTTATTGCCTGTAATAAAGGTAGCATTTGCATGTGTATGAGCTTGATGTTCAACAAACTTCCTCATCTGTCCAGTTATCTGGTTTGTGTGCAGTATACAAGAATTTAAATTTTGCACTTTGGCCTATTTCTTATTGTTTGACAGTGTCGGAACACTAAAATCTGCATTATGCTTGGTGTAGCTGTAACAGTTGGAGTGAGCAGTAGCCCAAGTCTAGACAGCAGGAGCTAATGGAGAAAGGACAATTTTTGCAAATAGGCCAAATTATTAAAATAATTAGGAAAATCGACCTAATTTTTTTTTAATTAGCAAAACCGACCTCTTTTGGTTTTGGGAGCCAAAAGAGGTCGGGCTGGGGCCGGGGCACGTGTGTGGCCTCGGCCGCACCTTCAGAGTGCGGCCGAGAGCCGCACCTTCATAGTGCGGCCATGGGCCGCATCTTCAAAGTGCGGCCCTTGGCCGCACCTGACATCTGCGGCCAAGGCCACACAATTACAGAGCCGAATTTCAGCTGCTGCTGCTGCTTGCTCCTCTATGTTTGCAAATACAAATAGCTGCTGCTGCTCTTCTCCATTTCAGCAGCTGCTTCTCATACTCTTCCGATAATTCAACCCTAATTCACTCCAGCATATGCATATAAAAATCAAAACGTGTCCCAAATTATTCTCACATAAATACTTCTCACAGCCATAGCGTATCACAAATAGTATATCACAACACATCACTTGGATATCCAAACGGTCATATAAATCAAAACACACATCACATAGATTTAAGCTCAAGTAACACATAAATCAAACAACAATGAATTCATCAGCCATAGTAGTTTAAATTTCAAAATACATATCATTTCGAATTCAATAAACTTACAAAAAAACATGGCCCTAACACATCAATCATGGCCCTAACACAACAGTATCAGTAGAGTAACATCCATCATTACATCATGTGCGGGATCTGCCACGGCCTTGAGATGAAGACGCGCCGCGGCCTTGAGATGAAGACGCGCCGCGGCCTTGTGATGAAGACGCGCCGAGGCCTTGTGATGAAGACGGGCCACAGCCTTGTGATGAAGACGCGCCGCGGCCTTGTGATGAAGACGCGCCGCGGCCTTGTGATGAAGACCCGCCCCGAACTTGAGATGAATACCTACAAGATAAGCATAAATTAGAACAACATATGTATATACACAAGAAATATATGAATTGAAGAATCAACATACGCGTGTGTTGGAGGATTTCGGCAGCGTGATTTGTAGTGCCCGAGTTGATGGCAATTGCCACATCTATTCTGTCGGCTTCCTTCGCGCGGAATATCCATTGCCCCCCGAATACGTGTAGATGTAGGCCGACCTGGAGGTCTTCTTTTGTCGGGTGGAAGTAATTTGGGACCATCCCAAGCCTTCCAATACCGTGCATCGGGTATGGGGTGAAATAAAGGTTCATATGCAAGGCGATATCTGCTAACCTTATACCATGGCGAACAGAAGGGCATATATGCTATATTGGCACCATATTCTTGTCTGGAAGTTGCGGCGATAACATGGGCACATGGGATGTGTTGAAGCGAAGGAATATTGCAACTACATCTGCATTTCTCGTCATGCAACTTAACAGTATAACAGAGACCATCATTGTCAGTCACCTGCCACTCACAATCACTAAACCTTGTGAGCATAAACGTTCGGGCTGCTTCCCTCCGTGCCGCAATAATGTCCATTGTTGTGGGCACAAAATCTGTCGTCCACCCTTGCCCACTTAGTCTTCGACTGAAGAAATATCTATTTAACCTGTAAAATGTTCTTGCAATCAACGCTTGTATCGGTAGAGCCCTAGCACCTTTGAGCACCCCATTAAAGCTCTCAGAACAATTTGTTGTCATGATGCAATAACGTTTTCCACGATCGGCATGCATCGCCCACATGCTTTCTTCTCCATGTAAATCTGCAGATATCCACGCATCTGCTTCAATGGACTCGTCTTTAATTTTGGCACGATAGGCATTGTATGTCAGCAAGTCTGATGCAATGCCAGCCATCCAGAAGTTTCCCTCCAAGGAACGTGTTCGGAATCCTTTCGCCTTGTAATTTGCAATAATATGCCGCAGACAATACCTATGGTGATAATGTGCTGGCCATCCATCTTCTAATGCTCGAGGAATTCCTTTCATTCTATCTGAAATGAAGGTTATCGTTCGTCCATGCGCACTTGGTATGTATTCATATATACATGCGAAAAACCACTTCCAGTTTTCTTGGTTCTCCGCTGACACAACCGCAAATGCCAAGGGAAACAGCCCACCATTACCATCCACACCGGTGGCCACAAGTAAACACCCACCATATTTCCCATACAAATGGGTACCATCAATACTTAGAATCGGCCGACAATGTTTGAAACCCTTGATTGAAGGGCCAAATGCCCAGAAGACCCCCGAAAATTGTGCTACTCCTTCACTTATAGTGTCATAAGTGATCTTGTATACGGTGCCTGGATTAGTCTCTGAAATGGCCTCTAAATACCGAGGTAGCCGATTATATGACTCCTCCCAATCTCCAAAAATCCTTTCTAATGCCTTCGATCTTGCCATCCATGCTTTGTAATATGAAATTCGGATCCGTAACAGGGCGGTTATGGCCTCTTGGATTTCTGCCGGTGTCAAATCTAACTTTGTCTTCACCATTGGCATAATCATATTACAAATGAAAGATGCTGTGGCTTTTTGATGATCTGTATTAAGGGTTGGATTATTGCAAGTATGTTCCTCCACAACCCTTGAGAGCTTGAACTTTCCAATGCTACTCTTCCGCACTGCTGCATGGATACGCCACGGACAATTCCTACTAGCCTCATCTTGCGTTGCCGGATTGACCGCAGCATTTAGGGCGCATATCACGTTATAACTTGTCTTGTTTGTCTTGATTGGCCTAAATGAAACATTATGCTTAATGCTCCACTCCGTTATTGCTTTAATCAAGGCGGCCTTTGTATCATAAATATCGCCGACATTGAACACCCCCCTATCGTTTTGAGGTCTAGGCGCTTCCACTCTCCTTTCAAGTGTATTACTCATAACTGTTGCATTTAGCCATTCCTCCTCTTCAACTTCATCTGGCAAAGCCTCCTCATCTTCCACAATTGTGTTAACGGCGACCGATTGTTGTATCCATGCTATATCATCTTCGTTTGGATCATCCGCATAAAGCATGCTATCCTCTCCGGCCCCGACATGCTCCTCGTCATCGCTCTCTTCTATTTCTTCATCAACAGGTATGTATGGATCTTCAGGCATCGACTCCGGTACAAAAGGGCCTTCCATGTAAGTTGAGTGTTGAAGTTCAATTCCCACTGCTTCCTCATTCAACCTGTTACTGACATATGAACGGTTTAAAATTTTAGTTGCTACGACGAATACAAAAAAATTTAGTTACAATTCGCAAAACTTGATTGAAATATAGACTTACGTGTTCATGTTAGCTTCATCTTGCGGATATTGCGAACACCTTACTCGTGTCGTATTTTCTTGGGCGGTGTTTATTGCATCAAGACCCACATATATTTCAACTCCACGATTATCTTGCGATAAATCAAACAGATTCTCCATATCATCGTCGTCTGATATTTTAACTGCGGTAGTCTTTCCTCCCATTACTGGCCAGTTGCACACCAGATTCAACATATATTCTTCCCGACAGATCTTCGTAATATTGTATATCCGATCTACTAGGTCGTTATAGGTCGACCCACTTATAAGCTTCATCGATTTAGCTTTCCCTCCGACATACCGTGGTTCGTGATTTTCATTAATATATAATTCACCAGCAAAATAGCATATGACAAAAATTGAATCACTTGCCATTTTCAACAACCTGCACACACACCATTATAAATCCATAACTCCCTAAAGTATAACATAAAGATGAACAAAAGACGCTTAATACCTATTAGGCGAGTTGAATCGTCACGGATAAGTTCTCGTATGGCAAAGAGTTTCGGAGGGCAGTTGAGTTGGATCGGACCAAATCCCGCCGTCGCAAAAAACACAGTCGCACAAAAACAAACACAGCAAACAGAAGCCGCGGCCGAGGCAGGGTGTCGACTGCTGGACGCAGTAGTCAGGTGCGGCCCAAGGCCGCACTTTGAAGATGCGGCCCAAGGCCGCACTTTGAAGATGCGGCCAAGGCCGCATCTTCAAAGTGCGGCCTTGGGCCGCACCTGACAACTGCGGCTCTGGCTGCTATATATTTCCAGCAGCCAGAATGTGATCTTCAGGCATGGAGTGTGATACGTATCACACTCCCGCCAACTTCAAAACGTGGCTGCCCTGATATTGTGATACGTATCACACTCCCACCAACTGAGAAGTGTTGGCGCTTGCTTGACGTGGATAATGTGGTCACGCTAAATGGAGAAAGATTGTTGACGGAATGATGAAGGTATTATGTCACTGGGTTGGGCTCCGCTCCAGTGGAGAATTTTCTCTTCATGATCTCATCTACGGGTCTTTTCGCCGCTTCGTTGGCCGCTTGAGCCGCTGTCTTCCTCCTGTAATCTGTGGAGAAATCCCGCCGCTCAAACTGCCACCGAAGCAGCAAAAGGGTGCGTAGATGAGTTCGGGAGGAGAAAATTCTCCTCTGGAGCGCAGCCCAACTCAGTGACATAATACCTCCATCAAGCCCGAAAACAACCTTCCTCGTATGTATCTGTGATGTATAAATATTGGGTGTATGAATAAATTCGTTGAATAAATAAGGGTGTTTGGAAACACTACATATCAAATTCATACATAACAAATGTCTGAAACACTACATATCAAATTCATTTGAGAAACACTACATATCAAATGTCTGAAATCCAGCAAATATACATAACACATTTTAAAGATACATATCATCGACGACTCCCTTTGCGCCGACTAAATACATGAGAATACCAGGGCCTATCCGAATACGTTCCCTTTTTGCCTACTGGGATATCCCGCCAACGTTCCACACGCTGAGACCCCTCGCCAGACTGTGACACCTCACCAGCCTGTGCCACCTCACCAGCCTGTGACACCTCACCAGCCTGTGCCACCTCGCCAACCTGTGACACGCCGTAAACATCACCTTGTGTCTGAGGTGGCTGAGACGGGCCAACATCCTCTTCCACTTGCTGCTGTGAAATGCATGTGTCAACCCATTCTGTCTGCTGCGGCTGTGACGTGCCACCCTGGGTAGGCTGCCAATCTGCCTGTGTCAAATGCTGTGGCCAAGTGCTGCCGTCATACCATGTACCCTGGGTAGGCTGCTGCTGCCAATCGGATGGAACATCCCATATGCTCGGGTGCCAAGATCCGGCGTCAAATGATATGGGAGGGGGCTGCTGCCAAGTGCCGGGGTCATACCCTCCATGAGGGTGCTGCGTCCAAGTGTCGGTGTCATAACCTCCGTGAGGGGGCGGCTGACACGTGCTGTCATAAGCTATGGGCTGGTCCAGCTGCCAAGTGCAGGACTCATGTACGCCTGTATGCTCCTGCTGAGAGGTGCCAGCGTCATCTGCTCTGGTATGCTCCTGCTGAGAAGTGCCGGCGTCATCATCTCCGGTATGCTCCTGCTGAGAAGTGCCGGCCTCACCCATCCTATATAAACGACGCAGCTCGCTCGTATCTACACCTTCTGGAAGATGGCGTGTACGATGTAGCACATCATCGATATGGGTCCTCATCGTATGCAGCAACCCCTGATCCTGTGTTTGCAATACTTGCCCTGCCATATCGTACAATGAAACATATCCGGCAACCTGTAAAACAAATTAAGTACTAAGCATATTGGTTATAAAAAATACTATAAAAAATTAAACTTGAACATCTTACATGTTGGCGCTCGATGGGTCCTCGGGGCATTTGTGTGAACGGGGGTTGCTGCCTCAGAAAAATCCACCTCCTGGTAATCCCCCAATACCACTCCATATAGGCAGCAACCGATACCACATCCCCCTCATTCACAATGTGATCTACTCTACCCATCCAATGTGCAAGAGGATCCCTGATTACAGTCACCTCTGCTGGCTGCGCTGGTCTTGGCTTCCCCGCCAAGACTGGGAGGGCAGATGGGATGTGTTGACGTAAACCAAATTGCCGCATGACACGGTCGGGTGCATGCATAACCCGTGCTTCCCAACAGAATATGGGTACCCTCGCTCGCCATAACTCGGGATGTTCACGACATAACGCCGGCAGCTGCTCGAATCGCTCTACATAAGGCTCCCAGGTAACCTATGAGACATGAAGTACACAAATATATCAGTGTACTATATTATATATCAATTGATCACCTACGTTATAAAATTTACATATACACACCTGCGTACTCTCTAATGTGTCAAATTGGTCTCTGTATGTATCAAGGTTTCCATGAGCAGTTTCCATGAATGATTTTCCTGTATTCCACCTGAACCCATAGGGAACGGTGTCAGCAAATACATCCTGCAGGAGCCTTGGTCTTCCTACATACATTCTCTCCCAGCTCCAAACCTGTAATATGAATTTTTCCTCAGAATGTGAAATATATAGATATATATATAGATATATCACTATTATAGCTAACAAAAAAAATTATACCTGTAATAATAATCCGCATGCATATAAAGCCTTTGTCTGCTTTAATGCCACCTTGCTGAGCTCAGCATACAAGTGCGCAAGCACCGCACTTCCCCATGAATATCCACCGGACTCCTCAAAATCATCTAACTTTGTCAACCAGCGGAGATTTATAGATCCTTTGCTTGGATCCGGAACCAGTAAGGTTCCAATCATATGAAGCAGATATGCCCGTGCATACCGCTGAATGTCCTCATCATCTACATCCTCAGGCAAATCAGAAAATGTATCACGCAACCAACTAAGTTTTACCTTGGCTGCTTTTCTTTGCGGGGTATCCTGTCCAAGTAGTCTCTCCATCAATGCACCCCAGCTGCCATCTCGCATTTCACATTGATATATTGGTTCTCCATCAATCGGTAGGCCTGTGATGACTGCCACGTCCTGTAACGTGATTGTCATCTCTCCCAGACGCATGTGAAATGTATTTGTCTCTGGCCTCCATCTTTCAACCAAAGCAGTCAGCAATGCGTGGTCTAACCGTACCCAACGCAAGCGCGCACATAGGTGTAATCTGGACGCTTCAATATATGGTCGCGCACGCTGATCTAATCTCCACTTTGTATGTTTCTGTCCATGATCGACAATTGCTATCGATGCCTGCAAACATATAATTCACACCTTAATTTTTTCCTTTCAATAATAATTACGTACTTTGCATATTAATTCTTTCTATTTACCTGCCCTTGCACTACATCAGCAGAACGATGACGTGCTTGATCATACAAGACCGCATTAGTAATAGGTCCTGCCTCCTCCATTTTATAAAAAACCTATAAAATTTCCCCAAATATAGATTTATCTCAAAAACCCTAAAATTCAATCTATATTGAACAAAAATCACAAAAAACATTCAATAACATAACATAGAGAGTAGAATTAACCTGAAACAAATTAGAATAACCACCCAAAAAAAAATCAATCGCCGTACTTTGAAGGAGCGGCCGCGAGTTGAAGGAGTCGACTTCTGCTGCAGCCCGCAAGGTCGCGGGCTGCTGTGAGGTCTTGTGGCCATGGGCCGCAGCTGTCAGGTGCGGCCAAGAGCCGCACTCTGAAGATGCGGCCCATGGCCGCACTCTGAAGGTGCGGCTCTCGGCCGCACTCTGAAGGTGCGGCCGAGGCCACACACGTGCCCCAGCCCCAGCCCGACCTCTTTTGGCTCCTAAAACCAAAAGAGGTCGGTTTTGCTAATTAAAAAAAAATTAGGTCGATTTTCCTAATTAATTTATTAATTTGGCCTATTTGCAAAAATTGTCCATGGAGAAATGACTTCATTTTTGTGGAATGAACAAATGTATGCAATTCATGGGGTAAGACTCAAATTTATAGAGTTCACTGGCTTTTGCTTTTCTTCACATACAACCATTGTCTGAATATAGTTGAATGGACCCGAACATTTGTACTCACCATTTCAATCGGCAGCAGGAATTTGATCAAGCTTAGAGAGAAATTTAGTTCCCTGTTCAAATGCATTAGAAGATACGATAAAATCTATTGCTGGCTCATAGTCGCCAGACATGCCCATTGATGATATCTCACACAACTCTGGTGTTCCTAGAGCCTTGCGAACCTAGATGGTAGTTTGAGGGTCTTTGCCTTGAGATTTTCTGGGGTTGAGTCGGATTTTTGCATCCCAATTGTCATCAGACCAGAGAATACATGGGTTGGATATCCCATATTAGCTTGCTTAGCCAATGCAACACAATCTGGGCGATCTATGCCAGATTTTGCTGCAGATGCGAGGATTCTTCAGATCAATTGGAACGCTTTCTAACCCTGTGGACGGCACAGAAACCGCCTCATCGAACATTTGTGATGCATGTAAACATCTCATTTCCAATGAAGCAGAATTTATGGTTTGATAATATGGTTATTTTTTGGACAATATGAAAGATGATAACAGGTAGAGATGACCATATGACATCAATGATAAAAATAGAAAAAGCTGGATATGATTAAACACAAGTTTTCCATAGAACATCAAGGATATGCCAATGATTCAGAAAGATGGAGTGAGGATGCAAAAGCTTGTTAGTTTATATCGAGAAAATACGAGATGAATTTTGCAAGACCAAATGTGTTCATATAAGAGAAAATACATTTTCTGATGGTGCAAAAGGATGAGAAGTTATAATATCAACTCGCTGGTTAACTGGCTTATTTAGTCATCTGGGTTATTTTTTAGTGAACCTCTCAAGTAGAAAGCAGTTGGTTGGCCACCAAGTACCGGCATATAGCCTTGTACCTTTAAGGTCTTTTCTACCTTAGAGCCTAAGATAGCAAGATGTATCAATTCCCTCTAATGATGGCTTATTTAGTCATCTGGTAAGATGCCCATATTACCAGATTATAGAGTCAAGCACAAAGGTATTGTTAGGGCTTACGTAATAAGCGAGCGGACGGAATTATGCCGACATTTAATTGAATGTTTGTCTTTAAGAGTGGAAGAAGAAAATGTAAAATTTCCTTTTATCTTAGCTTCCAAGTTCCAATGTTACACTGTGATATGTACAAATATTTACACTTTAATTGATAGGGTAGAGTGACATGTTGTCTGATCGTTAGCCAGCCATCATTAGAGTAAGCCCTCAATGAAATGGAAGGCTCAAAGCTGAAGAAAAGTGATCGACTGATGGTGCTATAAAGACGTCAAAGTACTCAACGTAATGTTGCATAATGAGCTCTGATAAGGACACAAACAAACTAGCTAAGAATGTGAACGAAATGAGATATACTTGGACAAGTGGAATGTAGATAGATAAGAGAACCTGTAAGTTCATAGTATCTTGTTGTTTGCAGCAGAATATCACCATCATCTAATTGAAATTTAAGATAAAGTTTCATAGGTGTGTGCACAAACTTAGAGTGTGCACTACCATCCATATCTGTGTGATTGAGAATGTCAGAAATATATTTTTGTCTAGACAAAAGATAACACTAAGGGTGTGTTTGGTTAGTGGGAAAAGGAAAGAAAAGGGAGGAAAATAAGAAGGAAAATGATTTTCCATTGTTTGGCTTAAAAGAAAAGTGAAAAGAAAAAGAAAATGAAGGAAAAGAGTGGAAAATAAATAGTACAACTTTTCTTTCAATTTTTCCTCCTCTTGACCTAAGGAAAATGAGGGAAAACAAAGCAAAACTAACTATTCTCACATTCATGCATTTGTGTTTTTTAACAAATATAATTAGTAGCTATTTTTAATGAATTCATGAATAATTCATGAATTTTTTCAAAAAATTATGAATAAATTTTTCAAAAAATCACGAATTATTATCAAAATTTTACACATGAATTATTTAAAATTCGCAAATTATTCAAACTTTACGAATTTTTCCCAAATTTTTTAAAATAGTATGTGTATAATTCGGAATTTTTTTAGAAAACCATGAATATTTAAATTATTTTTATTCATGAAATTGTTCGAAAAATTAGCGAATAATTTGTGTAATTTTCGCGTTTTGCTTGAAAAATTTGTGCATTATACACGAATTTTTCTAATAGCTTGCAAATTATTTCCAATGTTTTCATATAATTTGTAAATTATTTATGTACTACTTAATACCACATTATTTGGAAATTATTTACGAATTATTTATGTAAATTATTTATGTTTTCAAAGAAATTTCCTTATTTTCCTTTGAACTTTCTTCAAAATTTTCTTTGGCAACCAAACATGAGAAAGAATCTCATTTCATTTTCATTTCACTTTTCTTTCTTTTTCTTTTTCATTTCACTTTTCCTTCATACATTTTCTTTCAATCCAAACATACCCTAAAGGAATAAGAGACTTCCATACCGATGAAAAAAAATGAAGGAATACCAAATCCTTCATTTCAAATTCTTACTAGAGATGTCACTTTAGAAAAGGCATCACTTTCAGGAATGATCCTATCTTCAACATATAATACGAGAATGACAATGCCATGAGAGATAGACTATTGGATTAGTGTATACTTTGGCGAGTTCTCAGTATAACATATGTAGGAAGATATGTGCCCTCGAGACAATTTATCGAGAGAACATCTTGTTTGAATTTAAATGGTACTAATTATCCTAGTATGAATAAAATGGTTTTAAATACTTGGATAATTTCCTTAGACTTAAAGCAAGGTCATACACGTATCTAGATGGAGATCTCGATTATGGGAAGTGAATGACCGAAAGGAACTTGAGTCTTAAAGCGTTCGTGGTTATATATATGTCGAGAATAGGATATCGACACATTGGACAGACCATTGTGTCTTTGTCTTAACCTAAAGGGTGATGATGACCTCATAATCATTCGACCTAGCGAAGTCGGAGACAAAACACATGTGCTCATTGGAGAATGAGTCCACTAAACGACCCAATAAAGAGTTATCAAATGGTTAACATTAACTAAACTGTCATTGATAACTTTCTAATGATGATAGTCAAGTTAGTCATTAATACTTGAGGTCATTGTACGAACCTGTGCGTGAACAGTGTCATTTAGATCTATAATTTAACCTTGAGTTTTCACTTGCTGACAGGTCTTAGTTTTGGTGACACTTGAAGCGTACGAGGTAAGTAGTGATCAAGAAAGAATTCGTCTCTTCCGTCCATGAGAAGTTAGTGTCACAAGCTCTGTATGGTTCTTAGTGCAAAACCTCGGCCGGGGTATGTTGTAAGCAGTACAACATGAATATACCAAAGACCGAAGCATACTGACCAGTGCTAGCTAGTAGGGTTGACGGTTTACCTTATCCTAGGCTATGCATTGACATAGTTTTGACGAAGGGACTAAAACTGCGGTATTCATCACGGACACAGTCAGAGTGATCTCGACGACACTTTTGTCAATGAGTCAATGATTCGGAATAAAAATTGTATAGTTATCTGATTCGGAGTGAATATTGCGTAATTAACCCCCTAATTAGTCCTATTTTGTGTCCATATGATGCTTAAATGTTCTCTAATACATTCATATTTTTAATAGCATCATTTATTGGAGAAATTACTTTATTTGTGCACAAAATGTGAATTTAATTGTGTATTTCTGCCTGTTTATATTTTTCATAGCACCGTCTCAATCTCACGATTCCAACGACTATTTATTTGTATTTTTCTGAGATCTGTGCTAATTACTATGAATTTTTTAATGCAGAATACCATTTATTGGAAATAAAATAAGTACACACGAATCTTGGCGTACACGTGGCTTCGATCCAGCCGTCCCCGCTCAAATCCAACGGCAGCGGATTATTATCGACGGGGATTAATGAAGGCCGTTGGATCGAGATCCAACGGCCAGGATCACGCCCATGCGATGCGAATAGCGGTCGAAGGCGGGAGTCTTCCGTGCACACGTGTCGCCATCGCAGCGGCGCTTTGCTTGATCGGACGGCTACGACGCGAATCCCGCTTCGCACTCAGATACGGAGCGACGTGGCCTCTTCATAGCGGTACGATGAAGATCCAACGACCGGTGACGACGCAAAAACGTGAAGATGAGGCGGGCGATTTACATATGCCTCGGGACGCGTGGCACGATCGCCGCCGTCCCGCCTACAATCCAACGGACGCGATCGGCCGAGGTACATGCAAAGCAGGCGAAAGGGTAGAGCGACGTGGCCTCTCGAGGATCACACGATCTCGATCCGACGGTCGTGTTTAACCCCGATGAGAACGATAAGTGGGCGACGGAGCACTCGACATTCACACCGACGTGGCACAAATTCGACCCTCCGATGTGGATCCAACGGCTAGACACGAATCCGAGACCGCTGCGAATTTGATTTCGAGAGCGGGCGAATCTGCTTCCCTTGCGAGGACACGTGTCGGGATCTCGTTAGATCCCGCCCAGATCGGACAGTCCTCAATTGTGCCGACGGTTATAAGCGGGTTTGGGTTTATTTTGGAGCGGGTTTCGACCCGTTAAGCCCCCAAAACCCGCAATGCTATTATATAAGCGTATTTCTAGGGTTTTGGGGGGTATTCTGGCGTATTTTGGGGCTTTTGGAGCGGCTACTGTACGTATTTCTCCAGGGGAAAATTCTGAAAAATCCCAGAGGCCATTCTTCTACTTTCCAGGGAGTTTTGGGTTCTAAAGTGGAGATTTGGTGATAAATTCTTGAACTTATACCCCGTATTTGGTGTATTTCATTGTATTTGGCTATTAAAACGATGTATTTGGCCATGAAATCTGATTTTCCTTGCACCATGCGTGGCTAATCTCCTTGTGCTATGTTTGTGATGTAGTTAGGAGTATTTCTTCGCTAAATTTCATGTCTTTAGGCCTATTATCATGTCAAAATTGCTCGTAACATTGATTTCTACAACGTATTTGTTGGGTATTTGCTTATTGTCGATATTGTTTACATCCCATATGGCTAGGCCCTGACAAGGCTAGCCAACTCATGTTCACTAATCTGAACTTATTGTTGTGTTTATCGTTTAATGAAATCAATGTTGCTAGTGATACATATACGGCTATTTTGACTAGTTTTTATCGATTCATCTTCCGACGTCTTCACGCCTTGACCGGGTGAAGCATTGAGTTATATAAAAGACATGATATTTCAGCAATTATTACCTCCTAATGAACTGACAATCGTAGCACATCCACTTCATATGTGTTGGTGTTGACGTAGTTAGGGTGTCGTATTCATTGATTTCTATATCTTTTCGCCCTATTTTCACGTGATTAATTCTTTGGCACGCTTTTATATACTTGAACGTCATACTTTCCGACGTTCTCGTGCCCTGACCGGACGAAACGTTGAGTTATAGAAAAGGTATTGATAATCATTGGTTGCACACACCCTAACGAAATCAAACCCAACACATATTCCCCATACTTGTATCCCTACCGAAGTCACCGTAAATATCGTAAGATTTTCTTTTCTTATTCCAAACTCTTGATACCTTTGCATATACTTGAAAGGTGGTTGGTTATCATCGTATTATTACTCTTTACAGATTGACGTTCGTAGTTTTGCAGGTCAGTTGTCCCGTGGATTCGATACCTGGACTCACCAGGATATTACTTGCACGATCTCCTGCGCTTGGGAGTAGTTCTCACATCATTTGAGATGGGGCAAGTTTTTGGCGCCGTTGCCGGGGATAACAGTACTTGTGATCTACGATTTCAGTTCGTTTGGAGGAACCTTTGGTGAGATCCTTCCATCTTATAGTCTAGGATTTTTTTATTTTATTTTTTGTTTTCCCTTTAAAGAATGGAGTATATGGAGTACATGAAATTTTATTGCACGAACAATTTGTATGATGCAGAATATTATAAGGCACACAAACATAGGATGGAGAAGCTCAAGATCGTTGGTTTTAACTAGAATGATTGTGAAACTTTCTTTCAGGCCTGGAGGAGATTCACAGACATAATATCGAGCTATCCGCAGCATGGGTTCACAAAGAAAGAGCTTATGGAGTCATTCCTAGGCGGACTACGACCACAGCTGCAGGAATTTTCTTGGGAGTCATGACACCGACAGAGGCGTGGAATTATATGGAGTCTATACAAGAGAACGAAGAAATCATAAAAGAGACTTCAGAGTGCGATTCAACGGAGCCTTCAAGCCTTGATCAAGGAGAGTAAAGTGTAGACGTACCTTTGCAACACTCGAAAGAGGAAGTTCAACTGCTTACTCAGACACATGAGGCCACGTCCCACCAATTCCAAGAGAAATTCCTTGCTCGGAGTCGGCAGATCCAGCAATCTATTGAAAATCTTAAGCTGATTGCCACTTGCTTAGAAGAAAATGAATCTTTTGAAATTCAATTTCCAGCACCTAATGCGAGTTTATCTTCTATTGCAGGTATATCGAGCGAGCTATGTCACGATGAAGTCATGAATGAAAACATTGACATGGCAGGAAGTGTGTGCAAAGTAGAGGATGAGCGAGCAATTTTGGATGAACGGGAGGAGTAGACGACTAGGGACATGAGTTCAAAGATCATCGCTATGGAGCCCGAACCATTCCCTTCCTCAGTTTTTTCCCAAAATCATTTATCCCTCTTCACATTGACTGAGCATCATACCGAGCGTAGTGCACATTTTTCAGGGAGTTCTCATCACCATGCTCTATTTTACTGCACCTATTTTGATGACTATATTTGGAATGTGTTTATGGCGAAGAATTTTAAAATAAATTGGATTGACGTGACTCATCTCTTGCAGGATACTGGTGACCAGATTATAGAGATGCTGGGAGTTACGTTGCTAGAGTCCAATTTAGCCTTTGGAGGAAGTATACTCGCCGAGGAGCGCAAGGAACAAATTGAATAACTTCCTCCACCATTAAAGATTCAGGATCCGCCATTTGAACACGGTGTGTTCTTTCCAGTAGCGTAGAATTTTATATGCTTTCTTGGATGCTTGCTTGAATACACTCGTACCCCTTTCGACATTGAGGACAATGTCCATCTTTAGTTGGGGGGTGTCTATGAGACCTTAGGATTTTTTTTTCAAAAAGCATGGCATAGGGAAAGAATGAACCACCAATCTCACCATTTTAAACTCCTTCGTATACCTCAAATGCGGATGATTATGCATTAACTGAGTTCTAGCTAATTGTTTATGGCTTGAATTAATTTTTTTTCCTTCATGAATTACCGTTAATATGCTGTTCATGAAAAATTTTCGATTGTCATGATTAATATCTCGAAATAGTTTGAATTTATTTCATGCATGCTGATGTGATGAAAAAGCTTGAGTATACACGATTTTTTTTTGAAAAGTCTTCAAGTTGAAGAGGAATTTGGCCTTGGTTATTAATGCTTTGTTTAAAAAAAATGATGGGTATTGAGTTGCTTATGAAAAGAAAAAAGGGGGGGAAATGATAAATTGCAAAAAAATTTGACAATGAATAAGTGTGTCACTTGATAAATAACTTGGTTGGCTCGAGTAGTACAGTCCGAGGGGTCCTTTTTGGCCTAATGCCCTATTATCGTCTGATTTGGGAGCAATTGACCGGAACCTCACTCATTTGATGGAGCGATCCAAGTTATACATTTTTCTGCGAATGTTGCTTGATGCGCGTTATGTGGAACTAAAGAAAAAGAGAATGGTGAATATACTAAGCAACTTCAATACCCATGTCTTGAATGATTGTTTTGATAGGCCAATTCCTTGGAAACAAGAAAACTAGAGAAAAACTATGTGTTATACTTTTGCTTGCGCAAAACGATGCTTGTATGTTATTTATTCATACTAAATTAGAGAAAATATCATGTGATTGATTTTGTTCATGGATGTGTATATTGATGGTGAAGATCATGTTGGAAAATATATTATTGAGCCACGCCATAAGCGATTGATAGAAGTTTTTTTTAAATCATCCGTATTAATCGCTCTTTTTGCTAGAGACTAGCAAATCGCTAGTTGGGGGGTGTGATTCGGAGTGAATATTGCGTAATTAACCCCCTAATTAGTCCTATTTTGTGTCCATATGATGCTTAAATGTTCTCTAATATATTCATATTTTTAATATCATCATTTATTGGAGAAATTACTTTATTTATGCACAAAATGTGAATTTAATTGTGTATTTCTGCCTGTTTATATTTTTCATAGCACCGTCTCAATCTCACGATTCCAACGACTATTTATTTGTATTTTTCTGAGATCTGTACTAATTACTGTGAATTTTTTAATGCAGAATACCATTTATTGGAAATAAAATAAATACGCACGAATCTTGGCGTACACGTGGCTTCGATCCAGCCGTCCCCGCTCAAATCCAACGACAGCGGATTATTATCGACGGGGATTAATGAAGGCCGTTGGATCGAGATCCAACGGCCAGGATCATGCCCATGCGATGCGAAGAGCGGTCGAAGGCGGGAGTCTTCCGTGCACACGTGTCGCCATCGCAGCGGCGCTTTGCTTGATCGGACGGCTACGACGCGAAGCCCGCTTCGCACTCAGATACGGATCGACGTGGCCTCTTCATAGCGGTACGATGAAGATCCAACGACCGGTGACGACGCAAAAACGTGAAGATGAGGCGGGCGATTTACATATGCCTCGGGACGCGTGGCACGATCGCCGTCGTCCCGCCTACAATCCAACGGACGCGATCGGCCGAGGTACATGCAAAGCAGGCGAAAGGGTAGAGCGACGTGGCCTCTCGAGGATCACACGATCTCGATCCGACGGTCGTGTTTAACCCCGATGAGAACGATAAGTGGGCGACGGAGCGCTCGACATTCACACCGACGTGGCACAAATTCGACCCTCCGATGTGGATCCAACGGCTAGACACGAATCCGAGACCGCTGCGAATTTGATTTCGAGAGCGGGCGAACCTGCTTCCCTTGCGAGGACACGTGTCGGGATCTCGTTAGATCCCGCCCAGATCGGACAGTCCTCAATTGTGCCGACGGTTATAAGCGGGTTTGGGTTTATTTTGGAGCGGGTTTCGACCCGTTAAGCCCCCAAAACCCGCAATGCTATTATATAAGCGTATTTCTAGGGTTTTGGGGGGTATTCTGGCGTATTTTGGGGCTTTTGGAGCGGCTACTGTACGTATTTCTCCAGGGGAAAATTCTGAAAAATCCCAGAGGCCATTCTTCTACTTTCCAGGGAGTTTTGGGTTCTAAAGTGGAGATTTGGTGATAAATTCTTGAACTTATACCCCGTATTTGGTGTATTTCATTGTATTTGGCTATTAAAACGATGTATTTGGCCATGAAATCTGATTTTCCTTGCACCATGCGTGGCTAATCTCCTTGTGCTATGTTTGTGATGTAGTTAGGAGTATTTCTTCGCTAAATTTCATGTCTTTAGGCCTATTATCATGTCAAAATTGCTCGTAACATTGATTTCTACAACGTATTTGTTGGGTATTTGCTTATTGTCGATATTGTTTACATCCCATATGGCTAGGCCCTGACAAGGCTAGCCAACTCATGTTCACTAATCTGAACTTATTGTTGTGTTTATCGTTTAATGAAATCAATGTTGCTAGTGATACATATACGGCTATTTTGACTAGTTTTTATCGATTCATCTTCCGACGTCTTCACGCCTTGACCGGGTGAAGCATTGAGTTATATAAAAGACATGATATTTCAGCAATTATTACCTCCTAATGAACTGACAATCGTAGCACATCCACTTCATATGTGTTGGTGTTGACGTAGTTAGGGTGTCGTATTCATTGATTTCTATATCTTTTCGCCCTATTTTCACGTGATTAATTCTTTGGCACGCTTTTATATACTTGAACGTCATACTTTCCGACGTTCTCGTGCCCTGACCGGACGAAACGTTGAGTTATAGAAAAGGTATTGATAATCATTGGTTGCACACACCCTAACGAAATCAAACCCAACACATATTCCCCATACTTGTATCCCTACCGAAGTCACCGTAAATATCGTAAGATTTTCTTTTCTTATTCCAAACTCTTGATACCTTTGCATATACTTGAAAGGTGGTTGGTTATCATCGTATTATTACTCTTTACAGATTGACGTTCGTAGTTTTGCAGGTCAGTTGTCCCGTGGATTCGATACCTGGACTCACCAGGATATTACTTGCACGATCTCCTGCGCTTGGGAGTAGTTCTCACATCATTTGAGATGAGGCATTATCCCCCTATTTCAGTGCTCTTTGTGCATGTATCGTTCACATTCTAGCTCCATTACTCGCGTTTTCATGATATTATCATATTTTGGAGCTTATCGTTTTTATATGCATAAAACATAATTTTTATAGCTTATTATCATCCTCATCTTGGTCTCCTATTATTTTTCAGTTTAATTTCGTGAAGTCCCGATTCCAACGCATATTTTTTCAGAATTTTTGGAGGTCAGAGCAATTTACTGCATTTTTGGAAGACAAGGTGACGGTGCTGAAAATTTCTGGTCTGGAAATTCTGCTATTCCCCTCTTGTGCAGAATTCTGCTATCATTCCAGTGTATATTCCGGCCTAGTGATATTTTTATTCGTAGTACACTTTGTTACGGTTCCATCACCGCCTGGAACACGTCATTCTGAGATTGGATTATTTTTCTAGAATTTTCGCAAGACAGGGTGACGGTGCTGAAATTTTCTGCTGCTTTAGGCATTGCCTGCGGGTTTGGGCCAGAATCCGACCCGTTTGGCTTATTTCCAAACCCGAATTGCTGGGTTTATTCCTTGGACCTTCCTCCCCTCTATCCCCCTCATTCCTTCTTTCTCATTCTTCATCTTAGGGCTTGGGTTTTGGAGTTCACCGGAGCTTGGAGGAGCGCAAGGAGGAGCCGAACGCGCCGCCTCGGGAGTGACACCTCGGGTGACTTCGTTCTTTCTCTCTTGTATCTTAGATTTAGGGTTATTGTATGTAATTAGATGATTTTAGAGATGAATGATTTCATTTACATGCTTTCCTCTTAATTAATGGTGTTTGTGTGTTTGATTCGATGCTTGGGTATGTTTTAATTCTCATTTCGTGCTTGGGCTTTCATCTTTTGTGATTGGGTTGTGAATTCATGCGGGTGATTCGAACCCAAACCCTGGTTGTCATTGATTGGTAGGCCGAACAAGCCACCCGTGGTGGGCAAGTAGCTTAGTCGCACACTACTCACCGCGTTACCCTCGCTCCGTAGTGAGGAATGCCTCGAAAGAGGTCCTTCTTCACCTGTCACCATACCGCATGCAAGTGTTTGGTTGAATGTCAAGCTCGCCTCTTCGCTTGATTGATCTCCCGAACCCTTGTCCATAGCATGTAGGATTGGAAGGTGGCCCCCACACATCATTCCCACACACTCTCCCATACTCGAACACCCATAAACATAGCGGGCGATTTCTCGCCATCCCACATCCATTTTTGACCAAACGTGCATTTTCAAACGACTCTTCTCTGTGGTTCGACATTGGACTCACCAGATTATATCTTTTTATTGCATTGACGCTCCTACACTTGGGAGTGGAAGGCGTGCTTCCCTTGCACGTTTTCCGGTTCAATCAGTCAATCACTAATTATGATGCCGAAACAGGGATGACACATGCAGCTCGTGGTCACTGTCGTCTAGGGGTTTCGAGCCCCAACCTGTAGTAGGGTCAGGCTGTAGGGTCTCACACCGAATAGGATTTGCGTCTAAGTAATAGGAAGAATTAAGGAGTGCACTTGGGTGCACGATAATAATCAAAGTCACAAAGAGTTTTTGACATTAAGTCTAAATTAAGTGGAAATTAATAGTGTCGCAAAATGTTTGCGATATAAGCATTAGAGAATGCTATGTGGGATGATTGCATATAATGCAAAAGGATTTAAAATATATCGTAAAATGTTTGCGAGAATATTTTGAATAATAAATGCATAGAAAATATTTACATGGGCTATGTGAAGTCCCATTCGAAAAATGTGATCAAACAGTTCGAAAATCGGCTCAATCGGAGCTTAAAAGCTCTAGAAAAAGGACAAATGGCCAGAACTAGGCTTTTGCCCAGTTTTGGCCCCGGCCAGCCCAGCTGGACTGGGGTAGCCCAGCCTATGCGGGTTGGGCTAGCCCGCCTAGCCTAGGCGGGCGGGTCAAGCCAGCCCGTGCAGGCTGGCCAGACCCGCCTGTGCGGGCAGGCTCGCCCAGCGAGCTGGGCGTGCCCAGCTAACCCATGGGGTCCACGGCCAGGGTTTCTGAAACCTAAAAAACGGCTGCGTTTTTCAGCTAGTTTGTGATTTTCACCCAACTTTGAGCTATCGTTTGAGGGGTCAAACGAAGTCGGAATCGATCTTTGTTTGTTTCTATGTATTCACATTCAGTGCCATCGATCAGATAGGTTGCATCACTTGCGAAGCTTACGTGAGGGAGGGAAAATTAGTTAAAGTGTTGGATTGTATAAGGCAAACTAACTTAATTTTTCACCCTAAAATTATTTAGACCCACATTGCTTGTGAGATGAGGAGGGCGTTCGGCTTCCTACATAAATAAGGGCTGATCCCCCCTGGGAAAAGATGTCTCAAGTCTCCGATTCGAGTAGCTCCAAAAAGTTTTGAGCACGCACGAGTCGAGTTTTAAATTATTCCCTCCTCCTTAATATTTACAGTTCCTTCGTTTTCGTCCTAGCAAGACGAGGAGGAGGTTTGGATTAGATCCAATGTCTTTGACGTGGATCATACTCAAGTGAAACTTTCTTCGACGAGTTATTGGCTCGGAGGCGCGATGTTGGCTCGCTTTGGGTGGTACAGTTTTGGAGGCGCGAGGCAGCTTGCTTCGGGGAGCGAAAGAAAGTTGCTGAAAACGACGCTTCATGTTCTATGGAAACGAAGTTCCGGGTATGTCATTTTCATATGCTCTCATATATTTATGCAGTAGTTTAGATTTATTTTTGGGCTTGGTTAGAACCATCCCAAGATAGTAAAATTCCTGGCTAGGATTAATGGTGTCCTTGGGGCTTTCATTAAAATGTTTAATATTATTTTTGTTCCGTTGCTATTTTCTATTTCTATCGTCCGTCCGACGTAGGACGGGCATAGATTTTATGCCCTGAGGGTCCATCCAAACCCATCATTGGTATTAGAGTGGGGTCTACTTTGATCTAAAATCTGCATAGGATATGAATGCATAATATGTTTGCTTGGAGCATGCTGATAATATGATTATCTAGATTTATTAATTATGAGATAATTGTTAAACATGTTGCAACGTAATTTTATAAGATAAAATTTTAGCTGCATGTTTATATGCTTAAAATTTATATGATAGATCTTTTAAGATGCATGCTATTACGATTTGATTGATGATGCATATCGATAGGGGGAAGTTTATCGATAGGGGGAGTTTATCGATAGGGGGAGCTATTTGCATATGATAATATTTTATATTTGACATGCATGATCACACTTTACAAACACAACACACGATGATATGTTTTTGATCTTTTATTATCAAATCTTAATTGCAGCTTGTTATCATCAAAAAGGAGAGATTGTTGGAAACAACAGTCTAGGATTTCTTGTTTGATGATATCAAACCTTCATGAACTATTTTGATGTGTTTGTTAAGTTATTTCAGGTCAAAACAAGACAATGTAAAAACTAAGAGCATTTTGGTCATTTTGGAGATAAAAGGCATTTGGGCATAAAAGGGCAATTTGGTCATTTTGCAAATTTGGCCATGGATTATGCGAAAGATAACGAGAAATTCATAGAAATTTTCGGATTTGAAAAATATGCTAAATGGCTAAACTATGTGATATTGAAGCTTTGTGGCAATCTTGTAATTAGCTAACCTATGTTTTCTTTAAAAACTCTATAAATACTAACTAGGCCTGGCCTAAAATCAGACTCCTCCCCAAATTGGTGCAGCTACAAAGGAGAGAGAGAGAGAGAGAGAGAGAGAGAGAGAGAGAGAGAGAGAGAGAGAGAGAGAGAGAGAGAGAGAGAGAGATGAGGGATTTGGGGGTTGTTGGAGTAAGTCGAGGTTCGACCGAAGCAAGGTACATCTGGTGTTATCTGTGAATTGCTGTAATTTCTGTGTTTTTATCTGCATGTGTGTTGCATGTTTTTTAAATTTGTTGATCATCCTATTCAACCCCATCTAGATTGTACTTTTCGATCCCCCATCTGGATTGTACTTTTTGATCCTACAATATTTACCATAATGATGATAGTGTCTGGTCTTACAGACACTTAATGTAAAGAATCGTGAGATAATGCACATGTGATTGTTGGAGAAAAAGTACACATAACGACTCATCGATAAGCTTTTGTATGGCAAACATATTCTCATTGTCAACAAAAACTCTCAGTTGATAGTTGGTAGACCTTAGTCCTTTGACCTGAGACACGCTAAAGAACCTTGCATATGGAGGCTATACTTTGGGTTTTACTAACTATCAGTGAAAGTGACCGTTGCTAGTACTCAATGGGTATAGTCCAAATTGTGCAAATGTAGTGACTGTCAAGACATGATTCATCTCCTCTAGTATGGGAGGTTAGTGTCGCAGAAAGTCAATGCATCCATTGAAGGCAGTTTGGACCAACTTATTAGAGGAATAAGTTTCATCCATCTACAACTATGGTATCACATACATGATCCAAGACTTTACGGTGCTATTAGGGTTTGGTACATTTCCATACCTTAGACACCTTAATGACATAGTTTTGACGAAAAGACCAAACTGCACAATAGCTGTCAATGATAGACTCACATTTGGTCAGAGAAGATTCCAGTCTCACACCAACATATAGCGACGATTCCAAACTGGATGGTCTTCATACACAACTAGAGAAACTATCATACCTGTGATATGATCATAGAGTATGATTGAGTCATTGACAGCGTAGGTATATTGGGTATTTATAGTATCACATCGATGATGGTTCATCTTGAAAATTGAAGGAAGAAACTTAATGTATATGAGATATACAGTACCGATCACGAAGAGTTGTGATCAACTTAATCGAGAGGAAAAAATGCGTGGCAAGGAGTTGTGAATGCACATGTGAAATATTGGTACAAATATTTCTGTTAAAGAAGAAAGGTAAAAACTTCAAAACAACACCCTTTCAAAGGTTAGTCCACTAATTAGTCGTCTAATGAATGACCATTAGTCAACTAACGTTAAACGACTAACGTCCATGGGTTAGTCAACTAACAAGACTGTAGGAAAATAGAACATAGTCTTTGTTTCCCATTAGTCGACTAATCCATGATTTTAGTCGACTAATGGCCATCCTATATGGATCTAAGCTAAGGTTTATTGTTAGGTGTGGGTTTAATCCAAGAGTTGGATCTAAAACCAACCCAAAGTCTAAGAGTTGGGCTCTAACATGAGATCCTAAGAATTATAGTATTTCTAGGAGTTTTAGTTTAATAATCACACTTTTTTTTAGGATAAAAATTGGATTCTAATCTATAATCCAATTGGCATTTGAATTGTTCATGAACAAGCCTTCTTTTATTTACGTTTTTGGGGATACAGTTGGGTTCCAACTTGAATTCCCAAAGCGACATAGATTTGGATGATCACTAGTACTATATAAAGGGATCATCTCATCCCCTCTCAATGCACCATAATTTCACACAACAAGAGATCAAAGATCTTATCATCCAAGATCTCTTGAGAGGAAAATTTCGCACTTTTAAATGAAATCTTTTTGCACTAAATTTAAAATTTTCCTCCTGCCCTCCCATGCACTAGTAATGCGTATGGAGCTGGTTTGAGTGCATGAGGGCTCGAGTATCCTAAAGGGTATCTTAAAGGGTATCCTTAAGGGGAAACATCATTAGGGTGAAACATCTATCACGCCTGGTTGATAAAAGTGCTTGAGGTCTGATCGGTCCATATTTTACACCTTTTTTCTGCATTTTTGCATGCCATTTCGATTGCTCATATTGCGATTTTCATGATTATCGACGATATTTCGTTACTTTTCACTATTTCTCGTTTCGTCTGATTTCAGGAAATATGGAGAAATCGGGAGCAAAAATGAGCGTAAGGGACTTGCACGCATATCGGAGCATCGCTCATGGCCTTATTGAGGAGCTAATGACGCTGGACGATGAGCGGGAGAAGAAGAACGTCGAAGGAATCGACGAGGAAGCGAGGATGAGGAGAATTACGCTCGGAAACGGGCCACTCAGCTGAGCAAGGCAGTTCACTTGGCCGAGTGAAGCAGCCGACTGACACGACAACGTTTGCCTGACCAGAGTGCCATAATGCACTCGACCGAGTGGTTAATTCCATTCGACCGAGTAGAGAACTCCACTCGCCCGAGTGAAGGCCAAGAATTCGAAGAGAGTTATGTCGACTTCTCTATTTTTCTGGATGATCTGCAGACTGACGTACTCGGCAGAGTCACACTTCTCACTCGGTCGAGTCATATTTCCACTCGGCCGAATGACACGAGCGCCCAGATTTTCAGACAGCCTCTCACTCTTTTGAAATCTGATATCATTTCAGCAGGCAAAGTATTTTTCTCATATTTTTATGGATAGTAGACTTCATGACGGTTCCAACGCCACCAAGAATGCGCCAATCAAAGGTCGGATGAAATATGAAGAATTTCTGCAAGTTGACGCTGCAGTGCTGAAACTGCTACTCGGCCGAGTCATATTTCCACTCGGCCGAGTGAGCGAGGGCTCAGAACTTAAGTTGCGGCCAGAGCTGTCTTTGGGCACGATTTTCAGAGGGTTTCTAGGGTTATTTGCAAGGGTTTTGGGGGGGCTATATATAGGGTTTGTAGCCGTCATTAGAGGAGAGTTCCCGATTATTTTTCTTGAAGACTTTTTTAGAGGTTAGGCCATGCCCTAGGCCCCCTCTGGGATCAAAAAGCTTGTAATTGGATTGGAAATCTTCATCAAAGCTAAGTATCTTCGTTCTTGTTATTTGAATCATTGCTTTGATATCTTTTTGTATACAAGCAATGTTTTTTATTGATTCTCATATCGTTATTGCTATGCTTGGTTGATCGTTGTTCTAGGGCATGTGGATGAACCCTTAATTTCAGATTTGTGATGAATGAATTTCTACGTTGCTAGAATTGCTAGGAGATTATGTTCTGATTGATTTATTACGGATAGCTAGGAATTTATATCGATATGGAGTTTGCAAGAGATTGGATTCTAATCGATGGAAAGGCCTAGATATTCGATTTAGATTTATAATCGAGATTCACTAGACTTGGTTTGCAAGAGACTAGACCAAAGCTCGCATTTTTATTATAAATCTATACCGATATTCGTTTGTAAGAGATTGGACTAATACGAGCTATCACAATCTAGATCGTAACTCGAGTTTGCACGAGAGTGGGCTCGAGGAGCGATTGGACGATGATGTCGATCCTAATGCTAGTGGCTTAGGTTAGGGTTTGCATGAGAGTGGGCCCTAATCTAGGTTGCTATAGATCGGTAATAGCGCGAGAGCATGAGCTTGGTTCTCTATTTAGTTATGACTAGTTCACCTCAATTCAAGTCTTTCAACATTGAGATTCGTAATTCATAGAGATGAATGACGATCCGTAGTGGGGATTCCCTAGCCCTATGTACTTTTATTATATTGAATTTGAATCGATATTTATCCAACATCTTTATCACCGACACCGACATCCATCACCATTGTCATTACATCATACCATAACCATCTCCACCAATAAAACCTTCGTAGTAGAACCAACCTAAGATAGATTGGAGCCAACACCACCTCCTCGTGTTTGATACCCAGTCGCCACTACACCGTGTGTAGGATCCTGACAAAATAAGGACGTTAGGATCGAATAATAAAGTCGAGACTTACGCTTGCGTACGCGGCACCGTAATCTCGGAACTTTGCCCTCGGATTCGCCACAACGGTCGATACTTCGTCACGGAGGATCGAAGCAGAGTTTCACCGCCTAAATCTCTAACTAGAAGAGGATTTTAATGGAAGGGAGAAGAAGAACATAAGATGCCTTATGCAAACTTATGGCATGGAAAGTGTGAATGAATGCCTTACCCTTGGGTCCTATTTATAGGCTTTAGGGTTAGTTATTGTAGGAAATAACTAAATATAAGCTTATTAGCCTATATTAGCACATTCATTTATCTTCTTCTTTATCCACTTATCAAGTGCCATTTTGCACTTATAAAGTGGCTTTTTCCACTTATCGAGTGGCTTTTTCCACTTATCGAGTGGTCCTTTTCACACGAGAAAAGGTTCCCTTCACGCACGCCTTCGTGCACGCGACCTCTGAGGTCAGTATACCCTCATATATCCCCTCATGGGTGTATTTATGTCTTCCATATCCAACATCTCCCACTCACACTTGAGGGGATTGTAAGGAAACTTATTTTCCTCTAACTCTTCTGTTTATCATACCGAGAAATAGGCCGTGTGACCGTCATGCGCATAGAGTCCGCTGTTGTGCACTTGTTAGAGATACACAACACTCCTCGAGGTGCAAAGTTGAGTAGATCAACGCATGCTTTACCCTAGATTATTTCTTCACATTTCTTATACTTTATATTCAACAATTGAATCCCATCTGGATTACAATTGGCTGGCCAGCTTTGAATCTTTAAAGTCCAAATGTGAATGCGAAATTAATCTTCCTCTTCTTGCGATCCTTTCGATCTTGACTTGACTTGATTTTCTAACATGCCCCGCCGGACCGAATTAACCATAGTCCATAAGTACCATGCTAAGATAGCAATCACCCGGTCAAATCTAAAGGAACCAATTAGAGTCCATAAGGGTAATGAATTAAGACCCATGTGGTCTTTGGGTCTCACATAATAGTTAACTTATTTACTATTCTAACCCAATGGCCAAAAATGCATACGTAGTATGAATACGTATTACAACATCGCTCCTTTCCCAGGGAGTGTATGTCTCAATGATGTTGTAAGGATGATGATTAGACACCACAATGTCTGACTTTGAGTCCCTTTTTCTACTCAAATAATCCTTTGGACTCACATCCTGCATTTAGACAGATAGGATTTCAAAATCCTCTTAGATCTTCTGTAAGCATCCATATGATGCAGATCTTTCATGCGACCATTTTGTTTAAGTCATGACTCTAAATCATCCGTCTGATGATTTTGACTTTAAACAGGTCTCATCTCTATTCTATCCGTCTGATAGAATAAGGCGGTTGCTCATGTGAGAGAGCCAACCTCAATCTGTCCGACATACTAGAAAGTATAGCTGAGATTTCAAAAATGTACACAAACATTTCTCAAGAAATTCATATGCAATGTTTGAAAAAGAACTTATTCTTTTATTAAATTTGATCATTTACAGACATGGGAATTTATATTTGTTACAACTTAGCTCTTACGCAATCCTTGAGATGATAAGTGTTTGTAAAACACATCTCTGGGGATCGCTTTCGTAAGCGGATCCGCTATCATCTCATGCGTAGATATGTACCTTATGCCTACCTTCTTGGTCTTGTCATAGTCTTTTGCAAGTCTGCAGTTCCTTTAAGATAATGCATTATCCTCTTAACCGCTTTCCAGTGTTCTTGTCATGGGTTGGATTGGTAACGACTTACCATTCCAACGGCAAAACAGATGTCTGGTCTTTTACGCATCTTAGCGTATATAAGACTACCAACTGCACTGGAATATGGAACTTTTTCCACAATTTCCTTTTCCTTTTGGTTCTTTGGACATGATTTCAGACATAAATTGTCGCACTAGCTTATTGGAGTATCAATGGACTTGCAGTCCTGCATATTAAAACGTTCTAAAACCTTCTTTATATAAGTCTCCTGTGAAAGAGAAAGAAGTTTCTTCGAACGATTTCTTGAAATCTTAATTCCAAGGGTATATGCGGCTTCTCCCATGTCTTTCATCTCAAAAACTGATGAAAGCCAAGCCTTGATATCCATCACAAAGCCCTTGTCATTTCCGGCTATTAAAATGTCATCTACATATAGAGACATAATAACGTACTTGCTCTTTAATCCTCTTGATATATACGCAGTTATCTTCATCAAGCATGGAAAAACCATTTGATAAGACAACTTCTTGAAATCGTATATACCATTGCCTCGAGGATTGTTTAAGACCATATATGGATTTAAGAAGTTTACAAACCTTATGTTTGTTTCCTTCTTTTACAAACCCTGTTGGTTGTTCCATATAGATCTCCTCGTCCAATTCTCCATTGAGAAAGGCAGTCTTTACATCCATTTGATGTAATTCGAGGTCTAAGCAAGTTACCATTGCCAGAATCAGGCGAATCGAGGTAAAACGAACAACATGTGAGAAGGTCTCTTCGTAGTCTATCCCTTCCTGTTGCGTAAAACCTTTCGCGATAAGGCGAGCTTTATATCTGTCAATAGAGCCATCGGCCTTATGCTTGATCTTGAGAACCCATTTGTTCCCAATAGCTCTACGTCCTCTGGGTAAGTCAACTAAGTCCCAGACTTGGTTAACTTTCATGGATTCTAACTCCTCTTGCATCGCTTCCATCCATTTGTCTTTAGCAGGGCAAGATACTGCCTGTTTGAAAGTAGCAGGCTCGTCATCTTCTTGTAGTAAAGTCATAAAGGTTTGCGGAAATTCATCCTCAAATCTTAGAGGAGCCAACCTTGTACGACTACTACGTCGTATTTGAGATTCTTCAAGTCCTTGTTGACTCGAATTTAGATCAATTCTAATATCATTCCCACTTGGAATGTCGTTAGAATTTCTCCCACTTGGATCATTATTCCCGTATGGAATAGGATAATCGTCATTCATATAATCCATTGGTGAAGGTTGAAACGTATTTTCGTTTTCACCAAGAATTCTCCCACTCGAATGAGGTAATCCTTCTTGATCATAAATCTCAAATAGAGATAAGTCCTGACTTATCTCGCCCTGTCTTGGAAACTCGTTTTCCAAGAAAGTGACATCCCTCGACTCAAACTCAATTAGCCCACCATTGTCTTCCTGACTAACAAAAACATAACCTTTGGTGTTTTTTGCGTATCGTATAAAGAAACATTTCCTTCCCCTTGGCCCAAGTTTGCCATACTTATGGGAGGAAATATGTGCGTAGGATGCACAACCCCAAGGTTTCAAAATGTTTAAGTCAGGAGACCTTTGGTTCCACCACTCGTAAGGAGTGGAGCTAACTGATTTCGAGGGTACGCGGTTTAAAATGAAAGCGGCCGTCAATAATGCATCACCCCAAAAGGTGATTGGCAAGTTAGCTTGCGCCATCATTGAACGGACCATTTCCATTAAAGTCCTATTTCTCCTTTCTGCAACACCGTTTTGTTGAGGAGTATAAGGCATAGTTACCTGATGTACTATGCCTTTTTCATCACAAAGTTCCTTAAAACTTGTTGATTGATATTCACCGCCCCTATCGGTTCGTAAGACCTTAATCTTGCGATCTAATTGATTCTCCACTAAACTCATATAGTTTTTAAAGCAAGCCAATGCTTCACTTTTGTGGGATATCAAATAGATATGTCCGAATCGGGTGAAATCATCAATAAAAGTGATGAAATAGGACTTCCCACGTCTTGTCTTGACATTCATCGGACCACATATGTCCGAATGGATAAGCTGTAATGGAACCTCGGCTCTTGTGCCGGTTCCAAACGGCTTGCGACAAGATTTCCCCACTAGGCAATGTTCGCAGGTCGACATTTCAACCTTGGAAACATTGGATAGAAGGCCACGTTTGGCAAGTCTATCCATACGCGTTGGTCCAATATGACCAAGCCTTGCGTGCCAACAAATCACATCAGACTCATAAGTCTTAGAATTTGCAATAAGGAAATTTTCATTACACGAGGAATCATACATTGTACTCATTACAATAAATCCTTTAAATACAAACCCAGTACCAATAAGAGTATTATTACAACTTAGGTCCACATTACAATCATGAAAAAACCAGTTATAGCCAAGACCCATTAACACGACCACAGAAATTATATTCCTCCGAATATCTGGAGCGAAGAGGACATCATGAAGTAGGAGAGTGCGGCCGTTGTCCAAGACTAGCTTGCAAGTCCCAACGCCTTTCACTTCAACACGTGTGTTGTTTCCTACATAGATCCACTTCGTTCCTTGGGGTATCCGGTGATACTCCACGAAGGACCGTCTGTCCCTTGCTATGTGGTCGGTGGCACCTGAATCAATTATCCAAAATGGATTAGATTCCACAAGAAATATTGAACTAGAAACACATATGTAACTAGTATTACAAGTTGTCTCGTCACCTCCACTCGTACACGAACGAGCATAGTGACCGAGCTTGTTGCACTTGAAGCACTTGATCTTCTTCAAGTCTTTTTCTTGTGCCATTTCTTGTGCCCACCCTTATGTTTGGGTTTCTTGATAGACTCAGGTTGCTTATTACGTTCATTAGAAGACTTCGAACGATCTTTACGTTTCTTTCCCCCGTGTGGGGAACTATCAACCACGTGCACTTCTGCACTTGGCTTGGCAGCCGCAAGCCGCTCTTCCTCTAATTCGAGGTGCTTAGAAACATCGCTGAAAGTCTTGATGCTCTCATTATGAGTGAGATGCATCTTCATTTGGTCCCACCCATTTGGTAGGGAACGTATGACTGCTTGGATTTGTTGTCAGTGAGCACATGACCTGCATCCTTTAACTCTGAGATTAGATTCGCCATATGTCGCAGATGTTTCCCCATGGAATGATCTGGACGTTTCTTGTATGAATCAAATATTATAGTTAAAGAACGAAGTTTGGACACCGATGTGCCACCAAACTTCTCCTCAAGCTTGGACCATATGTCCATGGCTAAGTCATGCTCTCGGAAGATGCGCATTATGTCATCAGCCATACTGCTTAATAACGTAATGCGTGCTATCTTGTTCTTCCGAGACCAAGCATCAAAAGCTTCCTTGTCTCGTCTGTGTTGGGCCGTAGTGCCCAACTCGGGTTCAATCATTACGTTCTTTAGAGTTTCGAGCACTTCTTGCTCCTCTAAAACGTATTGTATCTTGATGGACCAAAGTTTGTAATTATCGCCGTTGAGTTTTTCACCTCTGTTTAACTCAGCGACGATGTTCTTTGAAGCGGAAGAGATTTTACTTTTAAAATGCTGCAAAAGACACAAAAACCGAAGGTTTGATCAAAAACATTGCATTGAAAAATTCTTTAAAATATAATTCCCATTTGAAGTGATAATAGAATATCCCATTTGGATAGTTCTAATTTCAACTCCCACTTGGAACGACATTTATAATTTGATAAGTTACTTTCGAAAAATATTGAAAATGTTACTCTAGAATCGGAAAGGTCACTACATTTCTAATCACCATCTAGAGTAACTTTCAATATTTACCCATCACTTTATCAAATGTTAGTACTCTTATAGTACTTCGCAGCGGAAAAGCGTTTTTAAAAACGTATTTTTCAAAACGTATGAAAACGTATTTTTCAAAATTGTATATTTCGACTTAGTACCCTTATGATACTAGCGAAATATTTGGCACTTCCTGGCCATTTTCCGGGAATGAGCCGTAGCCATGCCAAGGCCGGATCCCCCTGAGGGGATTTTTTTGCAAGCCATTGTCGCCGGTTCCCGTATGGATCCAGGTGCTTCCCCCCGTATGGGAGAATTTTGCCGCAGACGACTGTCGTTAGCCCCGTATGGGCTAGTCGGCACATTCGTGTTCGACCAAAGCCTTTTGCCACCCCGTATGGGCTAGTCGGCATGTTCGTGATCGACCAAGGCCTTTTGCTGGATTGGTCGACCAAAACTCCTAGATTGGTCGACCAACCAATGATCTGCACTCCTCCCGGACAGGGCCTCTGCCCTGGCCGAGGCTGGCCAAGGGCCGGCCAAGGGCCTCTGCCCTGGCCGAGGCTGGCCAAGGGCCGGCCAAGGGCCTCTGCCCTGGCCGGCCAGGGGCCCTGGCCCCTCGGCCAGGGCCTCTGCCCTGGCCGAGGCCGGCCAGGGCCAGGGCCTGGCCTCTGCCAAGGCCGGCCATGGCCCTGGCAGAGGCCAGGGCCGGCCAGGTTCTGCCCTGGCCTCTGCCAGGGCCGGCAGGGCCCTGGCCCTTGGCCAGGGCCCTGGCAGAGGCTAGGGCGCCGGCCCTGGCCTCTGCCAGGGCCGGCAGGGCCCTGGCCTCTGGCCAGGGCCGGCCAGGCCCTGGCCTGGCTGCGGCCAGGGCTCTCTGGCCCTGGCCGAGGCCGGCCAGGGCCGGCTCTGGCCTGGCCAGGGCCCTCTGGCCCTGGCTTGGCCACGGCCAGGGCCCCCTGGCCCTGGCCGTGGCCGGCCAGTGCCGGCCTGGCCATGGCCGGCCTTGGCCCTTTGGCCATGGCCGGCCATGGCCCATATGGCCATGGCCGGCCACCCCCTTGTATGGGGTTGCCGCACACCCCACCGGAGGGGTGGCCGTGGTGGTTATTGGCCGTAGCCAACCCCCCCGCATGGGGAGGGGGGGTGCATTGCCTTCATAGCCCATTTGGCCATGGTGATCATGCACCAAAAATCATCTTCTCCGATGGAGATAACTACCATCATCTTCGTCGATGAAGCACCCGTTCGTCGATGAAGCACCCGTTCGTCGAGAAAGTAGTTATCTTCTAATGGTCGTGTGCCAAAAATGAAAAACAACATACTTTAAAGTTCGTAAACTACACGCTCCACATGAAGAGAGTTCACATTCCCTATGAATAGAGACTCGGCATCCATGAAGAGTGCGAGCTTGACGACGTGAACGGTCGGTTCTTCCCGTCACGGAGAGTTCCTGCCATATCCGTAATGGTAGGAGATCCTAACGTGAAAAGAACAACCGCTGCGTTCTCTCCGTCACAAAGCGTTCCTACCATATTCGTAATGGTAGGATACCCATTCGTGAAAAAGACAACGCCTCGTTCATCGGTTCGACGGGGCGGTGGTTTGACCGGGACGAACCCGTATGGCTCTGATACCAATGTAGGATCCTGACAAAACAAGGACGTTAGGATCGAATAATAAAGTCGAGACTTACGCTTGCGTACGCGGCACCGTAATCTCGGAACTTTGCCCTCGGATTCGCCACAACGGTCGATACTTCGTCACGGAGGATCGAAGCAGAGTTTCACCGCCTAAATCTCTAACTAGAAGAGGATTTTAATGGAAGGGAGAAGAAGAACATAAGATGCCTTATGCAAACTTATGGCATGGAAAGTGTGAATGAATGCCTTACCATTGGGTCCTATTTATAGGCTTTAGGGGTAGTTATTGTAGGAAATAACTAAATATAAGCTTATTAGCCTATATTAGCACATTCATTTATCTTCTTCTTTATCCACTTATCAAGTGCCATTTTGCACTTATAAAGTGGCCTTTTCCACTTATCGAGTGGCTTTTTCCACTTATCGAGTGGTCCTTTTCACACGAGAAAAGGTTCCCTTCACGCACGCCTTCGTGCACGCGACATCTGAGGTCCGTATACCCTCATATATCCCCTCATGGGTGTATTTATGTCGTCCATATTCAACACCGTGCGCTTGCGGTAAACTACATTTGTTTTCCGGGTGTATATCCAGGAGCGATCAAGGTCTTCTCCGAAAGAGATAATGATCTGTGGGTATCACTGAAGTATATCCTAATAAAGGTGAATTTGTTATTTTCAGCAATAAATTCATGGGTTTGTAGTTGTTCTTTGCTTGTAGTTTTAGTTTATGGAAAATTTTGCTTTTTCCATGCTTTTGTTTTTTCTAATTAGATTAGAATTATAGTAATAGTTCCTTATAGTGGTATCAGAGCCTTGCTGCAAAACATACTTTTTATGCTGATTTAAAAATTTTAATTGCAAAAGTTTAGATTTTTTATGCATTACACGTTTAGAATTTAAGAAAGTTTAAATTGTGATACTTTGAAATATATAAAGATGCTATGTTTACATGAGGATTTCTATTTACATTTTTTATTATGGGATAACAAATTTTTGATTTAAATAAATTCTTGAAAGATTTTATGTGATAAAATAATTGTTTTTTAAAATAATTTATAAGGATTTAAAAATATTCTTAGTTATTCCACGCTTCCGTTATTTGATAAAAATTGTGATGTTTTTTCATGGAATAATTTATGTGATTACCATATTAAGAATCATTTTAATTAAAGTTTTTAAATTTACATGGTAGACTGTGAATTTGGTATGAAAGCATTAAAGCTTGACCTCTCAGCGGACCTGCTTGTGCATTTGTTTCTTATATCCCTTCCTACTCAGTTCAACTAGTTCAAGGTGAGCAATAACTGTCAAAAAGAGACTTGGTCTCTGAATGCGCTCATCTCCCACTGTGTTCAGGAAGATGATAGACTGAAGCAAGACAAGACTAAAAGTGCTCATATTGCCATTACTCCTAAGGACAACAAAGGAAAAAGGGCAAAGAAGCTGCATTTACAGCGCCACCAAAGAAACAACAAAAGAAGCCAATTAAGAAAGACAGTTGTTTCTTTTGTGGGGCTGATGGGCATGTGAAAAAGCAGTGCACTAATTATCACGCCTGGCATGCTAAGAAAGGTACACTTCTCAATTTGGTTTGTTCAGAAGTTAATTTAACTTCTGTACCTATAGACACATGGTGGTTAAACTCTGGTGCAATTACTAACATCAGTGTGTCTATGCAGGGCTGCCTGAACTGCCGAAAGCCAAGTTATGCTGAAAGATTCATCTTTGTGGGCGATAGCAAGAAGGTTGAGGTTGTAGCAATTGGCAATTTCATATTATCTTTAAAAACTTGGAACTATTTGGATTTATTTGAGACATTTATTGTACCTTCATTTCGACGAAACTTAATTTCCATTTCAGCTTTAGACAAGTTTGGTTATTGTTGCTCTTTTGCGAATGGAAAGTTTAGCTTGTCCCTTAATTCCAAATTAATTGGTTCTGGTTTTTTTAATCTGGTTTTGATAATCTGTATATGCTAGAAACAATTGCTACAGTAAATGAATCCTTGCATATGGGTACACAAGTTTTAAAAAGAAAATTAAATGATGAGAATTTGGCTTCGTTATGGCACAAGAGATTGGGTCACATCTCCAAAAGGAGAATTGAGAGAGTTGTGTCACACGATATTTTCAACCCTTTAGATTTTTCGGATTTTGACATCTGTATTAATTGCATAAAGGGTTAACAAACTAATAAAAGGAGATTTGAAGCCAAAAGGACAAATGGTGTCTTAGAACTTATTCATACGGATATTTGCGGACCATTCCCTTCGTTGCTTGGAATGGTCAGCAATATTTCATAACGTTCATAGACAACTATTCAAGATATGGCTACATTTATCTCATACGTGAAAAGTCTCAGTCCTTGGAAATGTTCAAAAATTTTAAGGCTGAAGTTGAACTCCAACTCGGCAAAAGGACCAAAACTGTCAGATCTGACCAGTGAATACTACTGCAGATATGATGGTTCATGTGAACAACGTCTAGGACCGTTTGCCAAATTCCTAGAAGAATGTGGTATTGTCCCACAGTACACCATGCCGGGTTCGTCCACTATGAATTGTGTTGCTGAAAGACGAAACAGAATGCTTAAAGACACGGTAAGAAGTATGATTAGTCATTCTTCCTTACCAGACAGACTCTGTGGAGAAGCAATTAAGACTGCAGCTTATATCCTAAACATGGTCCCAACGAAAGCAACTAACAAAACACCATATGAGCTTTGGACATGCAAGACACCTAGTCTAAAGCATATGCATATATGGGGATGTCCAGCTGAGGCAAGGTCTTATAGGCCTAATGAAAAGAAACTGGACACACGGACTGTTTTCTGCTATTTCATTGGGTATGCTGAAAGATCAAGGGGTTACAAATTTTACTATCCCACTAATAACAGTATATTTGAGACTGGAAATACCAGATTTCTTGAGGATGCCGAGTTTGTGCGGGGGGGGGGGGGGGGGGGGGGGGGGCAGATAGTAAAAGATATTGTCTTCGAAGAGGAATATGTAGATATTCCCACGGGTGATCTTGTTCTTGATCAGGATCTCATTCCTGCCCAAGATCAAGACACAAACATTCAAGACAATGTTGTTGCTCCTCCTATTCGGGAAACTATGCAAGAAGAACAAACTCTTGCACCATTAAAGAGATCCACTAAAGAGAGGAGAAGTGCAATATCAAGTGATTACATTGCATATCTCCAAGAACATGAGGTTGACATTGGAGTGATGGAAGATGATCCAATCAACTTCTGTCAAGCCATAAATGGTTCTAACTCTCTAAAATGGATAGATGCCATGAATGAGGAGATAAAGTCAATGAAGGACAATGACGTTTGCGATCTTGTCCCATTACCTAAAGATGTGAAACCCATTGGTTGCAAATGGATATTTAAAACCAAGAGGGATTCAAAAGGTGATGTGGAAAGATATAAGGCACGTCTTGTTGCGAAGGGCTTTACTCAAAAGGAAGGCATTGATTATAATGAGGCTTTCTCTCTGGTTTCCACGAAAGACTCATTCAGGATAATAATGGCATTATTGGCTCATTTCGATCTTGAGTTACATCAGATGGATGTGAAAACATTGTTCCTTAATGGGGACATTGATCAGGTAATTTATATGGTGCAACCAGAAAACTTTGGTCGGGAGACCCAAAGAATATGGTTTGCAAACTTAAGAAATCCATCTATGGACTCAAACAGGCGTCTCGACAATGGTATTTTAAGTTTCATCAAGTTATCATCTCATTTGGTTTCGAGATGAATTTGGTTGATGAATGTATATACCATAAGTTCTGTGGGGGTAAATTTGCTTTTCTGGTTTTATATGTCGATGATATTTTACTTGCCAGTAACAATGAAGGCTTATTGCATGAAACCAAGAACGTTCCATCTAAGAATTCTGAGATGAAAGATCTTGGTAATGCATCTTTTGTATTAGGGATCAAAATACACCGAGATCGTTCTCGATGTACACTTGGATTATCACAAAAGGCCTACATTGAAAAGGTTCTCCAAAGATTTGGCATAGAAAATTGTAAACCAGGAGACACCCCTGTATCTAAAGGAGACAAGTTTAGTCTCAATCAATCCCCAAAAGTGATATTGAGAAAATAGAAATGAACGATATTCCTTATTCTTTAGCAGTTGGGAGTATCATGTATGCTCAAGTATGTACACGTCCAGACTTAGTGTACATTACAGGAATGCTTGGCAGATACTTGAGCAATCCAGGGATGGACCATTGGAAAGCAGCCAAAAGGGTCTTACGGTACTTACAGAGGACAAAAAGACACATGCTCGTATATCAGAGGTCGGAAAATCTTGAGATAATAAGATATACTGACTCTGATTTTGCTGGATGTCAAGATAGCATGAAATCTACTACGGGCTATGTTTATACATTAGCAGAAGGTGCCATTTCTTGGAAGAGTGCTAAACAGTCTATTATAGCCTCTTCCACTATGGCTGCATAATTCATTGCTTGTCATGAGGCATCAAATCACGGTTTATGGCTATGGAATTTTGTCACGAGGCTGCGCATTGTAGATGGCATTGAAAGGACACTCAAGATATTTTGTGACAATATGTCCGCAATTTTATTTGCAAATAACAACAAGAGCTCAACGAAATCAAAGCATATTGATATCAAGTTTCCGATTGTTAAGGAAAGAGTTGGAAATACGTAGTTGTCTATAGAGCATATTGGTACAAACTCAAACATTGCGGATCCGATTACTAAGGGACTGCCACCCAAAATGTTTCATGGGCATGTTGCTTGTATGGGTGTCATGTCATCTAAAGATGCTCAGTTTTAGTGGGAGTTTGTAATTTTTAGTGCTCTTCTTTTAGATAACATTTCAGTCTCCAATATATGCATATTTGGTTTATTCCTGCAGAAATAAAGTACAGTTTGGTTGGCTTTGTATTCCAATTCTATGTTTATAAATGTAAAAATATATGTTTATGTTTATGATCTCACTAAGGTTAATGAGGATCAGTTGGAAATAGACATGTTAGATCACATCACACGTAATTTCCATGCTACACATCCACATCATAATCCATGTCATTCCTTTATATTAGCACAGTGACCACTGATGCGTCGAGCTGCGATCAATGTGGTGCAGATCTCTTTGATCATATGCTAATCTAATTGATGGACCTGATTGGTTTATAAACTTTACAGAAATGACAGTAAGTTAAGATCTTATTCGGTTTGGTATGCATAATGAAATATAACTATAAAGTTTAGTATATAGCCCAAGTGGGATATTGTTGGAACTTATCCAACATAGTTGGATCTTAATCCAACATTGGGCTTTTATGTGAAAATAATTATATGTATGCTACACTGTCATTGAGAAAACCCAATATAAGTGATCTAATTATTTCGGTTAAGTGGGCTTAAATGTGTCAATTAGGGTGTGGGTCGTTATGTGTAGAGACATGTGTGCTTTAATTCATTGATGGGCTAAATTAGAAATCCTAGGGCTAAGAAGACTAGCCTATATTAAGAGTGGTCGTGATCCCTTGACCACACGAACAAAGTAGCCGTCTTTTCTACATCCGGTCACTAGAAGAGAAATCGGAAGAAAGCCAAAGGATTTTTCCAACGGTTGATTCGTATTTATCATGAAGATCGTCCGCTACATCATTTGGATCGTTGTCAAAGACTCAGCTATGATTCCTAATCAAAGGAGGTAAAGTTTTAAGATCCAGCATGTGTTTATCTAGAATTGTATGATAGGGTTCATCACAAATCTAGATCTTTAGTTTCTACATTGTTTTCATGCAGTAGAATTTATTTTTATGCACACATAAACTCGTGTGATGAATTTTATTAGCTAGAATAATTTTGAAAAGGGGTTTAGAATTATTTCAATAGCAAATTAAATATTGACTTATTCTTCTATTGTTATGAGATAACATGGTTATAATGCCACGCTTCATTGATGAAAAATAAATTCTTGAACAATTTTTTGAGAAAAAATTTACGTACTAGGATACTTTTATAATTGTTTAAAATTATTTTAGATGTGTTCTTAATTCCTGCTTTTTGGTTATGTTAAAACTAGATTTAGCATGCTATATTTTATGCAATAATGTGATTATGTGCACAATAATTATGAGGATCTCGTAACCGCTTTGCCTTTATCAATCTACTTTAATGGTGTATGACATCAGCTCATGGTCCAAATAATTATTAAGCAAAATTTTAATGAGATTAATTTTTGCATCGCCATCTGATTTATATGATTAGACGTCTGAACAGTTGATCAGCCATCTGCATGTTGTTCTCCAGTCGTCTGATTAATGTGTGTTGGACTTGATGTTTCTACTATTGAGCTTTTGTTTCATCCATCTGATGTTATGTTTCCAGATGTCTGAACAGTTGATCAGCAGTCTGAGAACACTACTCCAGACGTCTGATGACATGGATATTCTGCCTAGTTATTGTAGGAAGATATATGCCCTTGAGGTAATTTATCCTAAGAAACATCTTGTTCAAAATATAAATGGTACTAATTACCCTAGTATAAATTCAATGAATTATATACTTGGATAATTTCCTTAGACTTTAAGTGAGTTCATTACATATCTAGATGTAGATCTCGATTATGGGAAGTGAATAACCGATAGGAACTTAAGTCTTAAAATGTTCATGGTCATAGATGTGTCGAGAAAGGGATATCGGCACACCGGACAGACCATTGTGTCTTTGTCTTACCCTAAAGAGTGATGATGATCTCATAGTCATTCGACCTGGCAAAGTCGGAGACAGGGCACAGGTGCTCATTAGAGAATGAGTCCACTGAACGGCCCAATGTAAAGTTATTAAATGGTTAAACTTTAACTAAACTGTCATTAATAACTCTATAGTGATGATATGAAAGTTGGTCCTTAAGACCTGAAGTCTTGGTACAAACCTGTGCGTGAATAATGTCACTTAGATATATGATCTAGCTTCGAGGCTAGGCCTGCTGAAAGGTCTTAGGTTGGGTGAAACTTGAAGCATACGAGGTAAGTAAATAACTAAGATGGGATTCGTATCTTCTGTTAAAGGGAAGTTAGTGTCACGGGATCAGTACGTTTCTTTGTGCTAAACCTCGGCCGGGGTACGTTGTAAGATGTACAATATGTATATAACAAAAACCGAAGTATGCTGACCGATGCTGGCTAGTAGGGTTGACGGTTTACCATACCCTAGGCCATGCAGGAACATAGTGATGACGAAGGGACTAAAACTACGGTGTTCATCACTGATACAGTCAGAGTGATTCCGACGACACTCTTGTCGATGGGTCAATCACGTAATTATGATGCTAAAACAGGGACGACACCTGCTGCTCATGGTTACTGTCGTCTAGGAGTTTCGAGCCCCAACCTGTAGTAGGGTTAGGCTGTAGGGTCTCACACTGAGTTCCGTTTGCGTCTTAGTAATAGGAAGTATTTAGGAGGAGTGCACTCGGGTGCACGAGAATAGATGAAGTCACTACGAGTTAGTGACATTAAGTCGATCTATATTGAATGGGATTTAATAGGGTCGTATAAGTTTTTGACATTAAATGAGATTTAATAATGTGACAAATTGTTTGTGACTTCAGCATTAGTAGAATGCTATATGGGATTGTTTTCAGTTCATTTGTATTTTATACAAATGGATTTTAACATTAAAGATATGAATTATTGCATATGATGCAATAGAAAATAATATATCTATATTACATTTGACAACTGTTTTGAATTCTAGGGCGGATTAGGATAGGCTGACTAGGATAAGCTGACTAGGACAAAAGGGTTGATAGAAGAACGACTGAGATTTAATCTTAATAAATGAATAGTTGAGATGAGATTTTGTGGAAAGTTTTGGAGGAAAAAACATTTCTTGGGAAATGAAAGTTTATGGGAAAATGAAAATTTTGGGAGAATGAAAGTTTTTGGGGAATAACAGAGATCAATTAATGCATTTGGAAAAAAATTTGACTTGCACTTAATGCTGCAGATTGAATGTTGTGCAGATCGAATGATCTCTCCCTCAACGCGGGGCCCATCGTCTCTTCGACGCATGGGATAACAAGATGAAAATAATTTCCTGCGCCGAAGGCGTCCGCTTTTACGCTAATTTGTTGTTCCGCACTGAAGGCGCCCACGCTGAATTTGTTGTTCTACGCTAATTTGTTGTTCCGCACTGAATTTGTTGTTCTGTGTCGAAGGCGCATGTGGCAAATTTGTTGTTCCACACCGAAGGCGCCCGTGCCGCTAAATATTTTTACACTAATTTCTTGTTATTTTAAATTTTGGCTGTGAAAATAATTTTTTGGGGAACAAAGATTTGCAGGGAAAAATCTTAAATGAATCGTGCCCGCGGGCACGGGTTATGATTAATATATATATATATATATATTGTAAAATGTTTACAAATATATTTCATTAAGGCACAGAAACGAAGAGGATTTGTCCACGAAAGTCGGGGAGAAAACCGCGCTCAAATCAGAGTCCAAACGGGTCCAGAAAACCTATTTAAAAGGAGTTTTAAATAGGAGAAGAACAAATTCAAGAGAGCGATTTTTAGGCCCAACCCCAACCCCAAAATGGGGCTAGGGGCACCATCCCAAATTGGGCAGGGCTCCGAGGCCCGTATTGGGCCTAGGTGACCACCCTAGCGGGTGGGGCCCGCCCGCCCGAACTGGGCAGGTCAGGCCCGCCCATGCGAGCGGGCACCCAGCCCGCAGGCTAGGGCGCCCAGATCTGGGCGCCCAGATCAAGCCTAACCCCAAAATGGGGCTAGGGGCACCAGTCCAAACTAGGCTGGGCGCCCAAGGCTCGTTTTGGGCCTAGGTGCCTACCCCAGGGGGTGGGGCCTGCCCGCCCGAACTGGGCGGGTCAGGCCCGCCCGTGCGGGCGGGCACCCAGCCCGCAGGCTGGGGCGCCCGCCGGCACCCAGATCTGGGTGCCCCCAGATCTGATCTGAGCACCCAGATCTGGGTGCCCAGATTTGGGCGGGTGGGGCCCGCCAGTGCGCCCCACCTGCTAGGGTTTTTGTTCTTCTTTGACGGCTGGTTTTCCAAGCGAAAATTAGATTTTTGCTAAACTTTGTGACGATGTTTGAGAGGTCAAATGGAGTCGAAATTGAGCACCGTTTGTTTCTATGCATTCACTGTTCAGTACTCTTCGAATTGATAGGTTGTTTCAATTACGAAGCTTAACGGTGAGGGAGAAACAATTCGCTAAAGATTGCATTTGTGAAAGGCAAACTTTAATTATTTTTTTCTCACTCTATATATTTAGTCCCACATCGGATGTGATGAGAAGGGGAGGGGTCGGCCACCTATATAAATAGGGGCCACCACTCTCCTTGAAAACTAGCACTAAGTCTTTGAATTGAGAAGCTCCAAAAAGTTTTGAGCTCGCTCAGTTCAAGACAAAAATTATTCTCTCCTTTTTTCTTTCGTTTCATTCACTCGCATTCTAGCAAAACGTCGAGAAGGATTTGGATTCGATCTGAAGTCTAAGACGTTAGATCGCATTCAAGTGAAATCTTCTTCGGCAAGTGGTTGGCCCAGAGGCACAATGTCGGCTCGCTTCGGGTGGATTGGTTCGAGAGCGCAGATGCGACTAGCTGGTGGGAGCAGAAGGCGGTTCGGTACACTTTGCCGGTGCAAGCAAAGTTTCATGTATGTAGTTTAAAATCTCTTATTTAATTATATTGCAGTGGTTTAGATCTATCTTGGGGTGGTCAGATCCACCTCAAGATAGCAAAGATCTTGGCTAGGGTCTTGAATCCTTAGGACTTTCGTTAAATAATTTAACGGTTGTTCTTCCGCTGCATGTTTTTTTCTCTATCGTCCGTCCAACGTAGGACGGTCATAGAATAATACCCTAAGGGTCCATCAAAACCCTTCAGTTATAACCGTTAGACTGCGTTTTGCTGGGCTATTTTCTTGGATTTCATGCAGATTTGAGAGGCTATTTAAGCCTGATTATGAGTGAGATTGGAGCACTCATACACACTAATAGAGATCATTTTTATGAGCCAAATCTTAGAGAAATGCTTTATCTTTCAATCCTCTCTCATTCCCTCTTTGAGTTTGCTTTGATTATTTGTGGTTGATTCCAAAAGCTCAAGGGAAATCCACAAGTGCACAAAGCTTAATTCCAGCACTTGGACAGCCACTCTCCATTGCCTTTGCACTACACTAGTAAGTTCATTTAATCAATGCAATATGTAAGCGTGTATTTTTTACTTTGTTTCATTTGTGAAACCTAGCTCCAAGGTTGTGATAGTGTTCTCTCTGGAAAGAGAGGTTTGTAATCTTGGAAAAGATTGTGTGGCCCTTGAAAAAGAGTGTGTGGAACTTTGAAAAGTGTGTGTTATATTTTGGAAGAGATTTGTAATTGCTATGTCTTGGAATAGGCTTTTATAGTGGAAATCCACAAGCCTCTTTAAAGATTGTATGAAACTAGAGTAGGCGTAGTCGAAACAGGATACATCGTGTTATTTGCGTTTGTATGGTCTCTTTGTGGATTTGCTAATTGTCTTGCTATTTATGTTGGGATATTAAGACACTCCCAATGTAGTTTCGATGATGATCACAGATGGTATGGTACTAACATTCTCATTCAAGTGTATATGATGAAAATTATATTATGATCAAAGCTTGAAATGCGAAGAAAGCAAAGCCATGAAGAATGTGAAGTAGCTCAGAGAAATGAATTCAGAGTCACGGAGAAAGCATGAAGAAAACTATAAAAATGGAGCACAAACTTAAAGACACAAAGCTATGAGAATAGAGCCGTTCAAGAGTCAAGGAAATTAGGGCAAAAACTAAAGATTATAAGCTCAAGAAGAAGACTAAAAGGAAGTAAAAAGGTTCAAGACAAAGTGGACAAGATAATGGAAGACACAAAGACTCAAGACTGTGTCAACTGTGTTAGTCGTTGTCTTTTGTAAAGCTTAAATTTTGGAGCTACACACACAAAATTATGATAAAAATATTTTTAAATCTTCTTAATAATGTTTTAAAATGTTTTATAAAAGTTTTTATTAAGTTTCAAATGATTTTCATATAGCAATACCAATGTATCATTAAATAGCCAACTATCGGATCATTATAGCCGACTATCTTAAACTGGGAAGGCTAGTTAAACTTTCTAACCTGCAGTAGCCCACTATCACACATGGATAATCGATTATTGGGTCCAAAATAACTGACTATCCTCAAGAATAGTCGACTATTAGCTCAAACGGCTAGCAGATTTCCACATTTTACGAAAATGTGTCGGTTTTAGCCATTGAGGTTATTTTAGGAGCCGTTTTGTCGTGGTTTCACACTCTATTTAAGCTAGGTTTACTGAGGGTTTTGAGATGATTATTGAGCATTTTAAATATTTTCTAAAGCATTTTTTCTAGCTCTCTCTTGCTCTCAAAGATCTAGGTTTGGCCATTGTTCTTCATAGTATTTGAATCTTATTTTTAGTATTTTTAAGCAATCTTTTGGACATTCAATCTCTCTATTGTAATCCTCTAGTTTACAAGAGATTGTTTCAAGTTTTTTTGATCTATTTGTTCTTCACTTAAGTCTATTTGAGATCATAACAAGGATTTTTCTTATAGCCACACACCAGTCTTTGGCTATAAGATCCAGGGTGTATCAAGTTCTTATCTTCAAAGGTTTGTAATCCTCAAGGAAGGTTTGGTAAGTAATTTGGTATGATTGGTGGTTGGTTTGCAAACACACCCAAGGGTGTGGTGTTGATTAATATTGTGTTGTAAAGCATCAAGAGTTGAGGTTGTTGGGTTGCTTTGGAAATCCTTGCTAAGGAGCAAGATGTGGGTTGTTGGTTGTGTTGTAAAAAGCCTCAAGGGAGGTTCTCTTGTTGAAGATGTTGTGATCTCAGTGTTTGCATGTTTGCATGTGATCTCAGTGTCTTTCATTCCTAATACCTTAGTTGCTTTGTGATCTATATTTTCGTTGTGCATCTTACCTTATTGCAAGTAATTATCTTTGTGTTGATTAAGTACCAAGAGAGGTTAATATTCTTGGATACTTAGGCAACTAAGTAGAAGGGATTTTATCTGGTGAAAAAGTTTTGTTATTTACATATAACACTATTTAACCCCCTTCTATTGTTGTCTGCCATTCACATGATCTGACATATGGTACCAGAGCCAGAGCACCTCGAATCAATTGAGACACCGGTGTTTATCAACACTTGGCATTTGAGTTAGTGATCGAGCCGGAACCAACTCCGAAACGATGTCGTTTACCGCAAGTGCACGGTATAGTGGCAAGTGGGTATCGAACACGGGGAAGCGGTGCTATACTACATATCTACTCCTAGGTTGAGTTAGACTTGCGGGTTTATTGGTGGATGTGGAGTATGGAGGGTCGTAATGGTGATGGATGCGAAGGTCAGTCACTCGATATCACAAACGAGGGATTCCACACAATATAAAATAATAACATATAAAAAGACTAAGGCCTTAGGACTCGCCACTAGGACCGTTGGATGTTGACGCTAGGCTAGGACTCTTACGTTGCGTTGGTTTATTGGGGGGATTGTAGCATCTAGAAAGTGAATTCATGTCTCTAGGCATCATGAATCTAACGTATCTCATTAACCTCGCTCTCGCGATAGGCGCATACGGTACGTGCATTAAGGATCTATAATAATCTCACCACTCTCGTGGATCGAATGCTCTCAACTCGTACCACTCTCGTGGGTTAGAGCTTCGAGGTATTTTGATGGTTGCAATTGACGCAATGTCGGTAGCCGTCAATTAGCGATATAGTTCGTCGGTGGATCCCATCAAGGCACGAGCCGGGCATGGTCACGTGCCTCGGTTGAATCCACTAACTCCCTAATTAAATCTGTAGGATACTCCTTAAGCTAATCGATTCCACTGACCGTGGGCACGATGTCAGTACGAGTTCTCCTAGGAATTTTGCTAGATCAACCAAAATACAACCCCATTTATATCCAACGCATCATAAAAGTCCCATCTTTGCATCTAAATCCTAAGATTCATGGGCTAATCCCTTAGCCCTAGATGGAATTACTCATGCATGATAGCAATAGATATAAGAACAATAGAAAAACTTCATCGCATGCATCAATGAGATATTTGAATAATCAATCAATAAAAAGAACTCAAATAGAATTAAAGAAAACAAAAATACTTATCTTGATACAAAGGAGGGCATAGGGCATAGCCTAACTCCAAAAGATCGTCTCCACAACTCTCTGAAAAACTCTCTAAAAACTATCCAAAAGTCTACCAAAGTCCTCTCCGACAGTTGCCCAAAACCCCCCTCAAAACCCTCTCCAAAATCGTTCCCTAGAGAGATCCGGACGTAACTTATGCCCTGGGCCCACGACGACTCTGTCCGAGCAAGAAGCTGCTCGGTCGAGTCGTTAGAAAATATGAATCCGTCGTCCAAAACCGCGCTCTGCTTGCTTGGGCCGAGTAAAGCATACTCGATCGAGTTGTCACTCTGCTTGGTCGAGTAGAGTCCTGCTCGGTCGAGTCTGTTAGTGGATCAGGCTTCCTCAAAAATGTCGTTCTGTCTACTCGACCCGAGTAGGCTTTGCTTGGTCGAGTCACCATCTGACTCGGTCGAGCAAGACCTGCTCAGTCGAGTAGTGGTCAAAAATAGATTTCAGCAGCATTTAAACAGCATCTTTCACTCTGCTCGGTCGAGTAGGAGGCTGCTCGGTCGAGAAGGAGGTTGCTCGGTCAAGTAGGAGGCCAAAAACAGATTTCAGCACTACAATCTCAACTTGCAGAAATTCCCTAGAGCTCATCTGACCTCCGATTGGCACGTTCTTGGTGGCGTTGAAACCATCTTGAAGTCTACTATCTGGAAAAAATATCAAAAAATACTGAAAAATCCCAGGTGATAGCAGATTTGAAAAGAGTGCACGGCTGTCCTGTTTCCAGCACTTTGGGTCGCTTGATTCCTTCGCCGCATCATAGCTCGATCGAGCGATCTTCTCTCTTTCTCCTTCCTTGCTCCAGTCTTCTTCTTTGGCACCTCAAGCATGTCATCATGAGTCTCATTGGTGCTCTCATGTCGCCGATCGTCTTATTGACTCCAAATTGCTCCAATATCGCCCCAAATCCCTGAAATGGACATAAACGCTCAGAAAGTCATATTATTACAAATAATAGCATAAAAGCATATGAAATATGTAAATGAGCAATCATTTTAACGTGTAATCGTTTAAATAAAATGTGGAATATAATGACACATTAAAATTCCCCCAAGCTTACCTCTTACTCGTCCTCGAGGAAGACTAGTAAGAAGTGAACACATGAGATGGATACAATGGAGATGTGAGGCGGTGGCATGTAATGGCGATAAGGGGTTCAATCTTAAATTCAAAAAAACAAGAACCCAAGATATGCAAGATCTCGTGAACACACGTCAATATGAAATTAGAACACATATACACAACAAATACTTAAGTCTCGCTCGAATTAAAATAACGTGGATTTCAATAAATAAAATGAATTTGATAAGCAATAAAAAGATATTAGAGTTATATCATATCATAGTTTATCATGCAATATACTAAGTTCACAGAAATGAAACCAATGTTCACAACTCATTCTCTAAGTAGTATAGTATGTCATGATCAAACACATTCAAGCATACATGGTATTTTGTTATACTTCATGAAATGAATTTAGCAAATTCAATCAAGGTGAGGCATCACCACACTATGACCATTTCAAGACTCCTATAACCCATCAACTTTGCCATGCCTTTGTTCTATATAGAAATGGAGATAAGGATATTGGATTTTTGTACTTTTATATTGTTTTTGGCTATATGAATATTTCAAATGCATTTTTCTTTCTTTATATACACGAGATAACTCAATATATATAAAAAGCGGCCTATGCATCCCAGACCAGACGATCTTAGGGCATTGGGTTACGAAGAACCCCTAGGGCCTTTTATTTAGGATATTTGTTTGATTTTGGCCTTTTATTTAGGATATTTGTTTGATTTTTGCATTTTTGGGATTTTTGCAAACTCATGTAAACGCGATGGAATGCAAAACATGATCAAATATCTTTTATTGGCTATTCACAAAAGAAAAAGAAAAAGCATAGAATCTAGACATGGCTTGGTTTCAGTAATCCTAATCATCACTACTTTGGTTGTCGTGAGGTTATCCTATCTCTTTTGAATCACTAAACATCCATGAAGCAATATAATTATCAATAAAATCACGTAGGAGTCAAATGATTTTCAGATTTGATTCATTCCTTCTTGCCTGATCCAGCAGAAGCTCAAGCACATCCCATTTTTAGCTTAACTGTTTCGAGAATATAGTTGTGAAACTATGGATTCTACTATGAAAAATCATATTAACAAAGATGCACTAATCAAGGAATCGAACTCTAATCTAATCAGATATCAGAGTTCATAAAAATATCCACGATATTTCATAGAAAATGAAGCATATGAGACATAAATATACAAGTGAACATGGTTCATATGAAAATTTCGAAGTGCATTTCACGATGAAGCAAAGTGCGTGCACTATGCACTCCCCCAAACTTAAACATCACATTGTCCTCAATGTGTGTATGATATAAATAGAGGACAATGACAAGATGAGGGGGCCACTCGACAAAATAGTCTCTCTCTCCCCCAAGCTTAAACATCACATAAAATTGGGGAGAGAGGTAAAATAAGTGCCAAATACAGGGGTGGGCATAGATGATAAATAATGGGTTAGGTGATGAAGATAATTGAGCCATCATATGTGGTGAATTTATTAAACTAAGAAAACATATAAAATCCTATACGGTCCTCTCACTGTCGAGAGGATTTGTGATTATTTAAAGCATAAAATTCTACACTACTTGATTGATATCACCTATAGCAAAAGGCAGATCCAGTATCTTTGCCGGTGCCGGCAACTGTTCTAACTTCTCCTTCCGTGGCTCCGCCAGGTGAATGTGTCCACGGACTCCATCAGACTCCAGCAATACGGCTCCCAGCATCTCTCCAAGGACTCCACCTGTACCCTGCAAGAGATAAGCCGCATCAATCTGATGTGGATAATTCTTCCCCAAAATAAAAGTTTTCCAAAGAAGATCGTCAAAAGAAATATGTAAAGTAAAAATAAGTAGACGATACTTCCCTGAAAATACATCTCTGCTCTTATGTACCACGAAAATCAAATCCTCGTTGTTTTCCTTTGGTTCCTCAAGTAACTCTGGCATAATAGTGTAGGTCTCGTTAGGATGCTTATCATCATCGTCAGACTCATCCCATTGCACCTCCTGATCATATTCAATAGCATCCATGTGTGCTAACTCCTCGCTCTCCTCCTCGTATACGTCCCATCGTACCTCTTTATTATTTGTATGTGTATCCTGCAAAAGGCACAATGAGTCATCTAAATATGAATCATAATAAACATCATACACAGGAGGGGAATCAAAAGTAGGAGATGAGGGGGTGAAGAGATCTCCCTGAAGGGGAGCAGTAAGCTCTAGTGGGTGGGCCTCAGAGGGATGCTCATCCTCTGAACAAAGTGGAGGTGGCTGCGGTAGCTCAAAAGAAGGATGGTAATGCTCGGGATCCTCATGAATGGATGTGTCCTCGTCCCGATGCACAACCTCCTCGGTGAAAGTCTTTGGCTCCGTGTATAGTATGTAAAATAAATATAGCTCTGCCTCCTCGCGATGCAATGCTTCGGCCTCCTCTTCGGGTTCCTCTGGTATAGTAGGCAAAGTGAATTTTATCTTCTCCTTTTTCTGCCTATCTCTTCATTTCCGTCCTGTAACTCGAGGTACTGGATGGTGTGGCTTGGCCCTCTCCATGGTGGGTGTAGGTGGCTCTATGGGCTCCTGTATCTCAGCCACGATATAAAAGTGGGTCTTGTGCCCTCAACTAGAGCGTAGACTCCATCATCAACTGTGCATGTGGAAGAGATACGATGAGTAATAAATTTTTGAAATCCAAGCTCAAAAGGGTCACCTGCCGTTATCGTTAGTGGACCGGTGCATCGAACTGAGTCCACGATGCTTCTCAATAGGTCCATATATGTGTCCTCCTCTGGCAGCTCAGATGTCTCTATTTGTGGAGTGTTTATGGTGTAAAGGTGGATATGATCACCTTCAAGTGAAGCATACACTCCATCTATGATACTACCTGCATCAGAGACATTAGCCATAACAAAATCGATGAATACTTGGTCGGATGGTTTACCTGCCATAACGGTTAGCGAACCGGTAGATCGAGCATCATCTATCATTTGCTCCATGGTTGCTGCCAACTGCAGATCACTGAACTTTTCCACTTTCATCCTCGTCATAAACTCACATAAGGGTCCTTTTAGCCTTCCAGCAAAGATATCACATAGCCTGGAACCATCCCACTCATGGTCTGACTCCGTATGGAACATCCCTAACATTCTTTCGAACTTGCACAGTGCTTCTCTGAAGGACTCTCCATCAGCCTGATAGAATGTAGCGAGGTATATATATATAGGATCGTATAGAACCCGGTCACATCCTTGGAAGCACCATCGCTGCATCAACTGTATCTGATCAAGCAAAGTAAACAACCTGGAAAAGACGTCAGTGGTACAAAGAGAGATAAAGATAATAATAATATCAGGTGGTGGGGAAAAATCTCTCGGTTTTTTTATATTTTATATGTGTTTTTTATGCAATCTAATCAACCTAATCGTGGTAAATAGATAATATGGCAGAATGCCGCCTCGGCAATGCCACCATAAACTTGATCGAGCCGGAACCAACTCCGAAACGATGTCATTTACCGCAAGCACACGGTATAGTGGCAAGCGGGTATCGAACACGGGGAAGCGGTTCTATACTACCTATCTACTCCTAGGTTGAGTTAGACTTGCGGGTTTATTGGTGGATGTGGAGTATGGAGGATCGTAATGGTGATGGATGCGAAGGTCGTTTCACTCGATATCGCAAACGAGGGATTCCACACAATATAAAATAATAAAATATAAAAATACTAAGGCCTTAGGACTCGCCACTAGGACCATTGGATGTCGACGCTAGGCTAGGACTCTTATGTTGCGTTGGTTTTATTGGGGGATTGTAGCATCTAGAAAGTGAATTCATGTGTCTGTGAATCATGAATCTAACGTATCGCATTAACCCCGCTCTCGCGATAGGCGCATACTATACGTGCATTAAGGATCTACAATAATCTCACCACTCTCGTGGATCGAATTCTCTCAACTCGTACCACTCTTGTGGGTTAGAGCTTTGAAGTATTTTGGTGGCTCCAATTGACGCAATGGCGGTAGCCATCAATTAGCAATATAGTTCGTTGGTGGATCCCATCAAGGCACGAGCTGGGCATGGTCACGTGCCTCGGTTGAATCCACTAACTCCCTAATTAAATCTGTAGGATAATCCTTAAGCTAATCGATTTCACCGACCGTGGGCACGATGTCAGTACGAGTTCTCCTAGGAATTTTTCTAGATCAACCAAAATACAACTCCATTTATATCCAGCGCATCATAAAAATCCCATCTTTGCATCTAAATCCTAAGATCCATGGGCTAATCCCTTAGCCCTAGATGGAATTACTCATACATGATAGCAATATATACATAAGAATAATAGAAAAACTTCATCGCATGCATCAAGGAGATATTTGAATAATTAATCAATAAAAAGAACTCAAATAGAATTAAAGAAAACAAAAATACTTATCTTGATACAAAGGATGGGCCTAGGGCATAGCCTAACTCCAAAATATCGTCTCCACAACTCTCTGAAAAACTCTCTAAAAAACTATCCAAAAAGTCTACCAAAGTCCTCTCCGACGGCTGCCCACAAACCCCCCTCAAAACCCTTTCCAAAATCGTGCCCTAGAGAGATCCGGACGCAACTTACGCCCTGGGCTCACGACGACTCGGTCCGAGCAGGAAGCTGCTCGGTCGAGTCGTCAGAAAATATGGATCTGTCATCCAAAACCGCGCTCTGCTTGCTCAGGCCGAGTAAAGCCTCCTCGGTCGAGTTGTCACTCTGCTAGGTCGAGTAGAGTCCTGCTCGGTCGAGTCTGTCAGTGGATCGGGCTTCCTCAAAAATGTCGTTCTGTCTACTCGGCCCGAGTAGGCTTTTCTCGGTCGAGTCTCCATCTGACTCGGTCGAGCAAGACCTGCTCGGTTGAGTAGTGGTCGAAAATAGATTTCAGCAGCATTTAAACAGCATTTGTCACTCTGCTCGGTCGAGTAGGAGGTTGCTCGGTCGAGTAGGAGGCCAAAAACAGATTTCAACACCATTTGTCACTCTGCTCGATCGAGTAGGTGGTTGCTCGGACCGAGTAGGTGGTTGATCGGTCGAGTAGGAGGTTGCTTTGTCGACCAGGAGGCCAAAAACAGATTTCAGCACTGCAGTCTCAACTTGTAGAAATTCCCTAGAGCTCATCCGACCTTCGATTGACGCGTTCTTGGTGGCATTGAAACCATATTGAAGTCTACTATCTGAAAAAAATATCAAAAAATACTAAAAAAAAAATCAAGTGATAGAATATTTGAAAAGAGTGCACAGCTGTCCTGTTTCCAGCACTTTGGGTCGCTCGATTCCTTCGCCACATCATAGCTCGATCGAGCGACCTTCTCTCTTGCCCCTTCCTTGCTCCAGTCTTCTTCTTTGGCACCTCAAGCATGTCATCATGAGTCTCATTGGTGCTCTCATGTCGCCCATCGTCTTATTGACTCAAAATTACTCCAATATCACCCCAAATCCCTGAAATGGACATAATCGCTCCGAAAGACATATTATTCCAAATAATAGCATAAAAGCGTATGAAATATGTAAATGAGTAATCATTTTGACGTGTAATCATTTAGATAAAATGTGGAATATAATGACACATCAGTGAGGTACCGAGATGTCGTCAATAATGAGTGCATCTACTTTCCCAAGATTAGATGGTTCCAGTTATGGTTCACAGAGAAAAGACATGATGATCCATATTGAGCATATATGAGGAAATGCTTGGAGTTTCATCGAGTTCCTTTATCTCAAGCCTACTACTCCCACATCCCAATGGACGAACCAAGAAGTGAACCTAGCTGTTCTTCACTCCAAGGTAATGAGTTAATTATTATTTAATATTGATGATTTTATTTTTGAATATGTTTCAGAGTCCACTATGGCATATCAAATTTGGGGCCTCTTCAAAGATAAATTTGGTGAGGAGCAAAGTAATGATGAACTGATTTTTGACACCACCACTACCAACGAAGAAGCGAGCGAATTTAGTGGAGAAGAAAGCGATTTAGAGGCGGATGACTCAAGTGATGAAGAAGATCAAAAATAAAGGGAAGAGCAATGCTTCATGGGTCGTTTGGTAACTTCTAATCATAACTTTGAAAATAAGTCCGAAAAAACAATGATAGTGATTCCGACGATGACTTTAATTTAGAAGATGCTTATGAACAACTCCATAATGATTTTAAAAAATTAAAGAATATGTATAATAATTTCGATAGTAGCTTCAATTCGTTAAATAAAGCTTATGATGAACTTAAAGTTGAACATAACACTCTTTCTCATAATTATGATGCATTATTACATGATCAGGTAGCTTACAGAGTAGTTATGATGCTTTATCTCATGAACATGAATTCTTAAAGAATGATTGTAATATTCTAGTTCATAATCGTGGTGGTCATAACATATTATTGTATGATTTTAAATGCTTGAAGGATAAATATGATGTTTTAGTACATGACCATGATAGTTTAAAGAATGAGCATGTTTTGTATGTTACTAGTATTAGTGATAGGTTATATATTCTTGCAAATGATTTAAGCACGAGTAAGTTAAAGCATGATGAGTTACTTCAAAAGCTTGATAAGCTCAAGAATAACTCTAGTGTTAAGACTACTCATACACCAAAGCATGTCACCACACCACACATCACTCATGTTTCTAAGAATGTTGTGCATGTTAATGGTAGATATCATCATGCCTTTATTATGGTGGATATGTTAGGAAAGATAGAATTCATGATCCATTACACAATGTTAACAATGGTTCACATCACATGCATAATGTAGCACACCATAATGTAGTACACAATGTTTATCATAAACCACACACTATGCACCATGCTAGAAAAATTGTTATAAATCATAACAATATGATATGGTGCCTAAACACTTGAACTCACATGATAATGATGTTTATGCTCATAATTTGGTTAGAAGCATGCATGGATATCAAAATGATTCATTTGTGCATAGGAATCAAATCCATATAGGATTTGGAATCCTAAAGGTTAGTTTTTGAACCCTTGATTTGGGGTATCTATATGCTTACATGATTATCTTGATGATACCCTTAAGTAGAATGTTAGAATGTAGTTTTTAGAATGATGTTTAATAATATGTGATTGTGTTAGAATGCTTAAATTATTTTCGGTATGATATATCTTTAGGATGTATGATATGCTTATTTTGAAAATATTTCTTTATAACAATCTTTTGATATCATTAGTTATGGAAACCCATAATCTATTATACATTTGACAGTGTTTTTTGAATTCTAGGGCTGACTAGGACAAGATAAAGAGCGGCTGAGATTTGATGTTGGTAAATCAATGGTTGAGATTGGATTTTGTGAAATTTTTTGGGGGAAAGTGCCTTGGAAACACAAACTTTGAAATTAGAAGTGCCTTGGGAAAGAGAGTGGAAATTAAATTTAGGGGGAAACATGCATTGGGAAGGATTGTGGAGATTAAATTTGGGGGGAAAGTGCCTTGGAACCCTAAACTTTGAAATTAATAGTGCATTGGGAAAGATTGTGGAGAATCATGATCCATTAAATTAAATAAAATAAAAAATTTAGCGTAAAACAATTTAGCGGAACAACAAATTAACGTTTTTCCGTCGCCCGCGCCGAAGGCGCCCCGTTAAATTTTTTTACAAAGATTTGTTGTTCTGCGCCAAAGGCGCGGGCGTCAAATTTGTTGTTCGACAGCGAATTTGTTGTTCCACGCCGAAGACGCACGCGCCGAAGGTGCCCGTGCCGCTAAATATTTTTACGCTAATGTATTGTTCTCTTAAATTTTGGCTGTGTAAATAATTTTTCAGGGAACAAAGATTTCGCGGGGGAAATGCTAAATGAACCGTGCCCGCGGGCACGGGTTATGACTAGTCTATATTACAATTGAGAGCTGTTTTTGAAGTTTTGGGGGGAAAATTTTTTGGGTTGGGAGAAAATTTGTTGGGAGAATACAAAAGTTTTTCTTATTGAAATTGGCATCATCATCACTTAATACTCTTCATTCAAAAATGACCCAAAAAAATGAGACCCAAAAAATACAGCGAATGTGCATTCAAAGAGGCGGGTTGAGTTTTTTGGGCGTCAAGCAGAGGTTTAACCAACCTATCCGCGCCGAAGGCGCCCGCTAAATTTTTTTACGCTAATTTGTTGTTCTTTTAAATTTTGGCTGTAGAAATATTTTTTAGGGGACAAAGATTTCGCGGAAAAAAATCTTAAATGCACCGTGCCCGCGGGCACGGGTTATAACTAGTATACATATGATTGAGAATGATGATCATTATACATTGAATATGTCTTTTATGATATTTATTGAGTTTATTTATCTTGGATAAATTTGAAATAAATATAACCTTAAGGACCGAAAAAGACAATGGGTACCAAAAGTTCTATTTTCAGGTATTAATTTCATTGTGGCCAGCCCCATACAACTTCTTGATTCATAATGAACAATTACTCAAAGGAAGAGATTGAAATTTGGTATGTACCTATATATTGGGAGCTAAAAATTATAAGTATGATATTTATTAATGATACATACTATGTTTAGGATGGCTAGCACTACTTTATAATTGATATCTTATATGTGTATATGCTTTGATGAGCACACTTGCACATGATAGTATTACACATACTCATGTATATCTTGATATATGCTTACACTACACGTGGTATCATATAATTTCATTGTGCAGTCATGACTCACCATGTTGACTAATAACATGTTTATGTTGTGCCATGATTATGCTTGATGGTTCACTCTTCACCTTGTACACACACTTGCTTATGCAAACTTATTTATTGAAGTTTGACCAATTGTATTGAATTTCATATTTTAAGCACTTTGTATCTATATGGTCATTATTTAATTCTCTATTTTATGCCTAATTGTCATGAAAATGTTAAACTAAATGTATAGTTATGACACAATATGTTCACCCTTCCCTCTGCTAATGTATATGCAACTTTATAGTGAAGTATGTGTTCTTTGATGACATATATGATAATTTATGATTCGCTTTAGACTCGTAATAACATGTAGTATGTATTTGTCAACACGTGGTTTAGATAACTCATGTACATTCACAACATATGGTTTTGATATAACAGTTGGTACCATATTTTCTATTAAAATCAACGAATGCTTGGATATTTATTTCAAATGGAAAACAAAATTATTTTATAACTCGAAAGATTTAAAAAAATGTGCTATTGAGTCACCCTTAATGAATAATGTTCCATTTGTTCATGGATAGCAAAAGACAGTATTATACTTTGTTGTTATGCATTCTTTATGCATGATAGTTAATGTGATCCATATGTTAAGATTATGAATATACTTTATATTTGGAATTATATATTAGAATTGAATATGCTTATTAGATTATAATTGGTGTACTTGATATTTGGATATATTCATTTGATTGTCCAGATGTATAAACTTGGACTCACACACTCAAATGGTATGCATTCGGTGCTTAATTGTTACTTGTTTCTTACTCTAGCATTAATGCCAAAAGAATAACACATCTATGCGAGTAATGCATTAGTGAATGAGGTGTAAGTATGATTTCTTTTAACTTATGCTATAATTCATGCTTTGAAAGAAATATGTAGAAGTTAGATATATTGGTATTTTGGCATTATTAAACATGAACTTTAGATGATTAATCATTTGTTCTTATGCGTATGATGTTTATGTCACATTATTGTTGGTTATGTCTTACGATTATATGTTTCCTGTGATGTATATATCAAATTTGTCTTATAACTATGTCCCGAATTGTAATATTTTGACGTACTATTTTTTACTCATTTTTGTGCATAAATCCGTGGATATTGAGACAAGTAACCATGCTTATAAACATGTGGTTGTTCACAAGTATCATAATTAAACATTTTAGTTTAATTGAATATGGTTATGCTATTACTCACCCCTACATATATTTCATTTTATGAGATAAAGGATTCGACACATGCTATCAATTCTTATTATTCTTTTTTGATGAGACAAAGAGGGAGAAATAAAGAAATGCATATAAAATATGGTTATGGTTATTCATGGCATATGACATTGTTTTGCTTTGATAAATGCATAAAAAAATATTGTTATGGTTATTCATGGCATATGACATTGTTTTGCTTTGATAACACACTTGATATGTAATATGAATGTGCATATTTCTGCTTATCTCTAGCCAGCCTTGATGCAGGGGGATAACTTCACCATAGCAATCAGGAATCTCTGTAGGGAGTAACTTCTCCATAGCAATCAGGAATCTTTGTAGGGGGGGTAAGTTATGTGTTTGAATTCTGATATAATATTTATATTTTATATCATTTGTTCTCATCATCAAAAATAGAGAGTGTGTTGGGATATTGAGACACCCCCATTGGAGTTTTGATGATGATCACAAATGATATACAATAACATTCTCAATCAAATGTGTAGGATGAAAATTATATTATGATCAAAGCTTGAAATGTGAAGAAAGCAAAGCCATGAAGAATGTGAAGTAGCTCAGAGAAATGAATTCAAAGTCATGGAGAAAGCATGAAGAAAACTATGAAGATGGAGCATAAACTTAAAGACACAAAGTTGTGAAGATAGAGCCATTCAAGAGTCAAGGAAATTGGGACAAGAACTGAAGATTATAAGCTCGAGAAGAAGACTCACATGAAATAAAAAAGGCTCAAGACAAAGTGGACAAGATGATGTGTAATGACCCGCTCCCCAGGATACCCGGGAAGTACGAATCTGTCTCAGGATCTTCCAGAGTAGCGAGTGTTACGGAGAGGGAAAAGATATGAGATACAAAGAGCCAGCAGGCCACTGCGCACGTGCTGGGAAGTACATATAATGTTCTGCCAAATAAAATACAACACAAGAGAAAAATGGGTATCTAAAACATCATTCATATATATTACAAACAAAGTTCAAGTACAACTTTACATTACAACTCTCCGATATGCAACCCTCATGTACAACATTTCACCATCACCATACTCAAGTACAACTCAACTCCCTAAACTACCCCCACATACACAGCTCTAAGCTCACTCTCTGCCTCCTGAGATTCTTCAACTGCCAACTACCTGAAAACCACGGGGAGGAGCACGTCAAAGCGTGTCCAAGTAGGAAACCCAACCCGTGTAGAAAATAAATATTAATTTGGGGAATTTTGTTTTTAATCACAAATAATACAAAGTAAAAAGGAAACACAGTTACAATAGACTAGGAAAGTAGTATTCACACATTTCAAATTTAAAGTACTTAAGTATTTAATTAAATTTGTCTGGAAACCTGGGTACGTCGTTGAATATAAGGAACTGGACTCCACTCCAAGGTGGGGCGGTAAGGAGCACCCGCCAGTGGTACACGAGCACTGTTTCCTTAACGGGGCCTCTCACTCCACCCATTCCCCCGCATTGGAGTGCAAGTGAGGAAAAACTCCACAATATCACAACACATCGTACTCGAAACTGAGCAAGGTACATCAACACTGTCATAACTAGTCTAGTCCTTATACCTTACTAGTACCCAGTTCTCCCCCCCACCCCTTTCTAGGGTGCTCACCCACCATGTGGCAGACCGAGACATCCCTATCATTATTAGTATTTAAGTCAAGAGAGCTAGCATACAAAATTTAGAGAAAGGTATTTAAACAACACAATGGGCTAGCATATTAGAGTTACATTTAAATTAACAAGAACATGAACCATTTTCCATAATAGAACATGAACATGAATTACAAGGGATAGCATGCATTTAAATTAACAAGGGCTAGTATGCAACATGAAGTATAACATAACAAATTCCATGAATAACGGGAACAACCATATCTCTCTTCACCATCACAACCGGCCCTTGGCCACATTGCAACAAGCAACATCTCCCATTCACTTAACCAATTCATGAGGAATAACTTGCTTTAACAATCCATTCCCACCAAAATGCAAGCCTTAAAGGGAATCAATTAGGTTCCGTTGCACTTTGCCACAACTATACTCCCTAAACCACACCCCATTTAATGATGGCCATACAAACAAGTGAATTTAAACCAGAACAATTAGAGGATGAACATACAACTTAACCCATAACCAATGTAACTTAACCATACTTGCTAACTTTCACATTACCAAAGGCCATAACACATAACAAGTGCAGGACAATAAAATGCATGAAGTCTTCAAACAAGACAGTTATCACACAATTCTAGTTAAAATTTCAGAAAACTTACAACTAGAAAGTTGTAGGTCTATAGCTTTTACATTGCCATACCAATTTTCAGAAAATCCTCATGAGCAGTGGACCTGCTCAGCACTCTTTCTCGTCCTCACCCCCGACTCCCTAGGTATTCCGAAGAGCGGGGGGTAACATGATGGAAGACACAAAGACTCAAGACTATGTCAATTGAGTAAGTCGTTATCATATATTTGTAAAGCTTAAATTTTGGAGCTACACACAAATTATGATAACAATGTTTTAAAATCTTCTTAATAAAGTTTTAAAATGTTTTATAAATTTTTATATTAAGTTTCAAATGATTTTCATAGAGTAATACCATGTATCATGAAATAGTCGACTACCGGATCATGATAGCCGACTATCTTAAACTCGGAAAGCTGTGCAAACTTTCTACACTGCAATAGCGGACTATCACACATGGATAGTCGACTATTGGGTCCAAAATAGTTGCATATGCTCAAGAATAGTCGACTATTAGCTCAAATGTCAAGAAAAAATAACCTTCCACTTTTTATAGAATTGTGTCGTTTTAGCCGTTGGATGGTATTTTTGGGTGCTGTTTTCAACGTCTTTTCACACTCTATTTAAGCTAGGTTTGCTGAGGGGTTTGAGATGATTATTGAGCAATTTTAAATATTTTCTAAAGCATTTTTTCAAGCTCTCTCTTTCTCTCAAAGATCTAATTTTGGCCATTGTTCTTCATAGTTTTTAAATCTTATTTTAATTCTTTTTAAGCAATCTTTTGGCCATTCAGTATCTCTATTTTAATCCTCTATTTTACAAGAGATTATTTCAAGTTTTGTTTTTGATCTATTTTTTCTTCACTTAAATCTATTTGAGATCATAACGGGATTTTTCTTATAGCCACACAAAAACATGAAAAGCTCCAACCTTTGGCTGTAGGATCTAGTGTGTATCAAGTTCTCATCTTTAAAGGTTTGTAAGCCTCAAGGGAGGTTTGGTAAGTAATTTGGTAAGATTGGTTATTAGTTTGTAAACATACACAAGGTTGTGGAGTTGATTGATATTGTGTTGTAAAGCATCAAGAGTTGAGGTTGTTGGGTTGGTTTGGAAATCCTTGCTAAGCAGCAAGGTGTGGGTTGTTGGTTGTGTTGTAAAAAGCCTCAAGGGAGGTTCTCCTATTGAAGAGACCGTGTTGTATTGATTCCCTAGTGAGAGGGAAGTGGATTGGAAATCCTAATTAGTGGTATAACTAGGTGTATATGATATTCCTAGCAAGTGAAGCTAGGCACGGTAATTCGGGGTAGAAATTACACTTTTATCCCCACATTTCTATGCTTTTTGTGCATATATTATTCATATTTTAGCTCCATCACATGCATTTTATTGATATAAAATTATTTTGGAGCTAATCACATATTTTTACACACAATAATGTTTTTATGGCTTAATCGTGTCATGGTTTATTAATTTGTAGGATTTTTGGAAATTTTCCTAACATTTCTGGAGCATAAAAGTCACAATTTTGGGATTTTAACAGCCCACATGGTCGTTTGGTACACTCCACATGACCGTGTGGTGATTCTATCGTGGTTCAACAGAATCAGTCGCAGACCCAGGAAGCAAGGCCCTGACACGGCCCTGTCAGGCAACGACACGGCCGTGCCAGGCAATTAACACTAGGGGGTTTTGCAGGCCTACACTGATACATGCATGCCACACAACTTTGTCGGCCCAGATCAGTCGATGCAATAATGGGAGCCACAACTTGGTGGAGGCGACATGACCATGTCACTTTGTGACATGACCGTGTCGCATATATTTTCTTCTTCCTTAAGTTGTGGGGTTGGGCTTTGTTTTTTGACATGTTTGCTGTTATCTCCAACCTGCACAAGCTGAGCCTATTTCTAGGGCTTCTTTCCTCTCTTTCCATCACTCCACTCTTCCTCATCTTCATCTTAGGGTTAGAGTCATTGGGGAGCACAAGAAAAGCTTAGAGGAGCACATCTTGGGTGAAAGTTGTATTTATTCTTAGAGAAATATTTGGTGATCTTTTTTCCTCTCTTCGTGTATTTTGATATAGTTGTTGTAATGATATTGGATGATGTTTTAGAAATAATAATATCTCTTTTCTTATTATGAGTGGATAAATCTTCCTTTTCTATAGTTGTTTGGTGATGTTTGGTTGATTGGGCTATGGAGTTTCAATTCTAGCATGGTTTAATGATTATGTGAATGAGTTGTTGTGATATACATTTGATTTAGGGACCCTAGTGGATATCCCTAGAGTAGAGTATGCCTAGGAGAACCACTCTTGTATGCTTGGTTGTTCATTACCTCAATAATATTGACACTAATTTTATTTCACACCAAGTGTTTGTATGAATGCCACACCCACCGATTGTTTATTCCTTAGCCGGATGGACGATTAAGTTATATTAGGATTGAACCCATATGCTTAGTAACCACACTGACGCACACACCACACAAGCCTCCTTGCTTATTTGTCTCCACAATTCTCCTACACTAGAGTGTTGATTTAGTAGATGGTCTCAACCCAATTTTCACACTACCACCACCGTTAGCGTAGTTGATTGAATCCTTTACCATTACTCTTCCTTTATTGATCGACCTCGTGATTATAAAATGACTTATCCCTGTGATCCGACCTGGTCTCACAGGAATTTATTACTTGTCCCTGTGATCCTCCTATACTTGAGAGTAACGTTTAATACATTTTGAGATGAGTCACAAGGTTGCTCTCGGGTTTAAGAGCTAGTGGATTGGTTGCTGGATATAGGCCAGGGATGGGTCAAACTAGGGTGAACCTTGTGTTTGCATGTGATCTCATTGTCTTTCATTCCTACTACATTACTTTCTTTGTGATCTATATTTTCGTTGTGCATCTTATCTTATTGCAAGTAATTATCTTTGTGTTGATTAAATACCAAGAGAGGTAAATCTTCTTGGAGACTTAGGCAATTGAGTAGAATGGATTTTATCTTGCGAAAAAGTTTTGTTATTTACATACAACACTATTCAACCTCCATTCTAGTGTTGTCTGCTATCCACATGATCTGACAATCTATAATTCTTTATTGCAAGAATTTTTCATAATTAGCTTTATATTGTCATTATACTATTCACCCCCTTTAGTGTGCTGCTTAATATTACAGGTAGATCCTACAAGTCCTTCAACATACGTCTGGTCTTTGTTTAAAAACACAATGAAGAGTGTTTTGGTCATGGAACCTATTGGGATGGGTTCTAGGATTCTCCTATGGTTCTCTAAGATGGTAAATGATATAAATGTGTGTGTGTGTGTGTGTGTGTGTGTGTGTGTGTGTGTGTGTGTGTGTGTGTGTGTGTGTGTGTGTGTGTGTGCCATATACTCAAGGCATACATGTAGTCTACAAATAAAGTGCAAAATACATATTGAATCAAAATGAAATATGATAAGCTTCTTTGTTCCAATGCTCCATGCCTTGAGTCAACCAACCCATCAACTCTATATTTTGTATCCATCAAGATATAATCAAGTAATTAATCTGAGACCAAAACCAATTATAGACATTAGCAACACATAATGTGGTAATCATCATCTAAACCATATTAGGCTTAATAGCCAATATCCAACAGAGGTCTGGGTTAGTTAATGTGTAACTTTTGATGAGTTAGCGGTGCTTAAAGGTAAGGCTTAAGGAAGGACCAAAATAGGTGAAGGTAATGATGTTCCAAGTGAGGGGAAGTTATATATTCCAAATTGCATGTTTGACATCTGTGTTAGTAAAAGAGTTGGGTTGATGGAGACAAACCATATGAGATTACTACTATGGGCAGTAATGACAATGATAGTGGTAGGAGTTCTAGTCGAGGTGGAGATCCTTGAGCTATAGCAGATGATTTGATTGTGAGTAAAGGTGGTAACGCACCATAAAAACCCCAGCTTCCTATGACGATTACATGAATTTGACTGATGCATTGCATGTGCATGAAGATCCTATGGATGATAGGGACGGCATAGGTGCATTAAGTTTGGAAATAAACTTAGGGTGAATGTGTGCTTGATTGCAACATAATATTACATTATTTTTCCCTCATTGGACCCCAATTGTGCATACATAAGTGCTAAAAGAGCTCTAATATAGTCATAATCAGAAAATCATATAATATTAGAGCTTAATCTCATAGCTTGCACAAATATTAATTTTTTGTGAACTAATTTGTGCTTTTTCATATTTTTTAGGAGTAAAGCTCGAGCCCATGATTTCAATGGCTGTTCATTCAGATTTCTCGGAGGTCGAGGGAATTTTCTACAAATTTTGGAAGCAAACAAGTTCAAAAGGATTAAAAGAAAAAGAAAGAAAGAAAGAAATAAAGCACAGCGGGTCACCGCTTGGCCGGCCCGTGGGTGCTGCCCGTTTCAAAAAATGCGTGGGGGTTTTCCCCGTTCACAGCCCGTGGCCTGCTAAAGAAGCGGGCCGGTGCAATATGTAAAAAACTAATAATAATGCTAGCGCCGGTTCAAATTCGAAACGACGACCCACAACGAGCACGTGTGCGCAAAGAAAGGCAACGGGCGAGGCCACGTGGCGAGAATCCGTGGCCCCTGCCCGAGATCAATGAGCGGTCCATATTTTACACCTTTTTTCTGCATATTTGCATGCCATTTCGGTTGCTCATATTGCGATTTTCATGATTATTCGATGATATTGTGTTACTTTTCACTATTTCTTATTTTTGTCGGATTTCAGGAAATATAAGCAATTGGGAGCAAAAATGAGCTTAAAGAACTTGCACGCGTAACAGAGCATCGCTCATGGACTTATTGAGGACCTATCATCGATAGAAGACGAGTGGAAGAAGAAAGAACGTCGTAGGAGCGACGAGGAAGTGAAATGATGAAGATTGGGCATTTTCAGCAGGCCACTCGGCTGAGTGAAGGAGTCACTTGACCGAGCAAAGAAGCCCGCTCGACCGGCCAGATCGGACACGCAATTACTTGAATATTAGCGTGCACTCGGTCGAGTGACGACATCCTACTCGTCCGAGTATGGAGACACCACTCGCCCGAGTGGCACACGAACGACGACATCCAAAGGACCAGACTTACTGTAATCCGTCATTCGACTACAAGCTCCGACTCGGCCAAGTACCAAAAGCCCCTCGACCGAGTGACATTTGCCGCTCGGCTGAGTGATGCCGAGAACACGCAGTGCCTAGATTTTCAAATAGCCTCCCACTCTTTTAAAATTTGCTATATTCCAACAATCAAAGTATTTTTCTCATATTTGTTATGGATAGTAGACTTCATGACGATTCCAACGCCGGCAAGAACGCGCAAATCGGAGGTCGGATGAAATCTGGGAAATTTCTGCAAGTTGATGTTGCGGTGCTGGAATTTCCACTCGGCCGGGTCACATTTTCCACTCGGCCGAGTGCGGCCTGGGCCCAGATTTTAAGTTGCGGTTTGGGCTGTTTTGGGCACGAATTTGAGGGGTTTTCTAGGGTTATTTGCTAGGGTTTTGGGAGACTATATAAGGGGTTTGTAGCCACCATTAGAGAGAAGGTTCCCACATGTTTTCTTAGACTCTATTTTAGAGGTTAGGCCATGCCCTAGGCCCCCTCTTGGATCTAAAAGCTTGTATTTGGATTGAAGATCTTCATCAAAGCTAAGTATTTTGTTCTTGTTATTTGAATCTTTGTTTTTTCTATCTTTTTGTATGCAAGCAATGATTTTTATTGATTCTCATATCGTTATTGCTATGCTTGAGTAGATTTGTTGTTCTAGGGCATGGGGATGAACCCTATGGATCTAATTTCAGATTTGTGATGAATGAATTGAAATGTTGCTAGAATTTCTAAAGGGGTTAGGTTGTGATTGATTTATTACGGATAACTAGGAATTTCCATCGATTGGGGTTTGCAAGAGATTGAATTCTAATCGATGGGAAGGCCTAGATATTCGATTTTGGTTTATAATCGAGATTCTCTAGACTTGGTTTGCAAGAGATTGGACCAAAGCTAGGATTTTTATTGTAAATCTATACCAATATTCGTTTGCAAGATTTTGGACGAATACGAACTATCACAACCTAGATCGTAACTCGAGTTTGCACGAGAGTGGGCTCGAGGGGCGATTGAACGATGATATCGATCCTAATGCTAGTGGCTTAGGCTAGGGTTTGCAAGAGATTGGGCCCTATCCTAGGGTTGCTATAGACCGGCAATAGCGCGAGAGCGTGAGCTTGGTTCTCTATTCAGTTACGACTAGTTCACCTCAACACAAGCCTAGTAATATTGAGATTCACTATTTACAATGATGTATGACGATCCGTAGTGGGGATTCCCTAGCTCTAGAATCTTTTATTGTATTAAATTTGAATCGATACTTTATCCGACTTCTTTATCACCGACACCGACATCCACCACCATTTCCATTATATCATTCCATAACCATCTCCACCAATAATACATTCATAGTCGAGCCAACCTAGGATAGATTGGAACCAACACCACCTCCATTTCCATTATATCATTCCATAACCTAGCATAATTGATGATGGAGTCTACGCTCTAATTGAGGGGCACAAGACCCATTTTTACACCATGGTCGAGATACATGAGCCTATAGAGCCACCTCATGCCGTCATCGCCTCCCCCTGCCACCCACCTGAGTCAGAGCAGCCTATACCATCAGAGGATTTTATTGTGGAGGTCATGCATACAGTAGTGGAGCAGACCATCGTGGAGGACGTGACTTTGGACGATGACATCTGCACACAGATGGAGCCCGAATTGTGCCCCCTCCTTTCGAGCTACCACAGCCATCCCCACCTTCTACAGAGGCTGAGCATCCCTCAGAGGACCACGCTTCCACTGATGTTGAGGACAATCCCACAAAGCTTATGGCTCCCCTTCAGGGAGATCTCTTTACTCCCTCATCTCCTACATTTGATTCTCCTCCCGTGTATGATGTTTTTTATGATTCAGATTTTGGCGACTCATCGTGCCTTTTGCAGGATTCATGTACATACGATTAAGAGGTACGATGGGACGTATACGAGGAGGAGAGCGAGGAGTTAGCACCCATGGACGCTATTGAATATGATCATGAGGTGCGATGGGATAAGTCTGACGATGATGAGGAGCTGCCAGATGAGACCTACTCTTATATGCCCAAGCTACCTGAACAACCTGAGGCGAACAATGAGGAGTTGATCGACGTGGTATATGAGAGTGGAGATTTATTTCCAGGGAAGTGTTGTCACCCGTCTTTAATTTTAAATACTTATGTTGATGACCCTCTTTGGAATACATTTATTTTGGGGAAGAATTATCCACATCAGATTGATGCAGCTTATCTCTTGCAGGGTACATGTGGAGTCCTTGGAGAGGTGCTGGGAGCCGCATTGCTGGAGTCTGATGGAGTCTGTGGACACACGCATTTGGCAGAGCCACAGAAAGAGCAGTTGGAGCAGTTGCCTGCATCGACAAAGATACTGGATCCGCCTTTTGCTATAGGTGATATCAATCCAGTAGTGTAGAAATTTTTATGCTTTCAATAAACCCGAATCCTCTCGACAGCGAGTGGACCGTATAGATTTGATTGAATAAATATCACCTCTTATGACGGCAACAAAAATTTTTACACCCCAAACCCATTATATACCTCTCCATATGTTGATGTGTCACATCCTTTTGCTCACCACATTCGAGCATTTCTTTCAAGTGAAACCTTACTTTCTTATTCGTTTGACTTGATCACGCTTTGCAAAGCCATGACATTTTTGATCGAGTCATTTGAATAGGATTGTTTAGCATAAGCTTAGGGGAAAGTGCTCCCATGCATCATTGTATGTGCATGTAGTTGCATTATGATTTCATGTCATTCATTTCATCATTTTTCATTCACCCCCTTATTATTATCGTTGTTACTTATATTCTTCCATTATGATCACATTGAGGACAATGTGAAGTTTAAGCTTGGGGGAGTGCATTTCCATGCCATTTAGATGCATTATTTGCATTTTTACTTTATTTTATCTTTGTGTGCTTGTTTTTATTTTCTTACCTCTTTTTATTTTTATTTCTTTATTTTCCTTTTTTCTTCATCCGCTAGATGAATTTTGTGTGATGATATCTCTTATTGCTTTACCAACCATCACGATACTTATTATTCCTTGCCATGCTACTTTGAGTATTCCATAGTCTTGCTATCCATGTGCTTGCTTATATATTCTTTTGATGATTCTTCTACATGAAGGCATGCTATTAATTGAAACTGAATGTATGGATTAGTGCTTAGTATGCTTTTGTTGGAAATGCACCAAGATTCACGCATCATTAGTATATTTGAAGCATCAGTTTTATTGTCTTATTCACCTTCTGTTGCGTGCATGATATGGTTGTGAACTTTACTGCTTGACTTCAATATTTATTGAAATGATTGAGAATATCCATGCTTACATATGAGTTTTAGTTGAAGTATTATTTTATTGAACCGTTCGTGTACATCTTAGAGTGAACCGAGTGTTACATTATTTCCTTCTCCACAAATATCTTTTATTCTCTACATGTCACTTGAGTTCACCTCCTAAAGCTACTTATATCGCATCTATTTCCCAAAAATCCCTACAAAAGGAAAAAAAATTAGCTCCAAAAAAGTCCAAAAAGCCAAAAAGGAGCCAAAAACAAAAAAAAATACAAATCATATAGCTCCTACAAAAATCCAAAAAGAAAAATGAGAAACAAAGTCCAAAAGAAAAAGAAAGATATTTCTCTATCTCATTATTGGAGCCACAAAATACTTGGGAAAACCAAGGCAAAAATCCCATTTTCCACTATCATATTCCTTTAGATGTGATGCCTCAAGCTAAGCTTGGTGGGTGAATTCATTTGACCATATGAGTGAGTATGACATTAGAGTGGAGACGTGCATGAATGGGAATATTCGATAATGCTTAGACTTTGCAAAATATAATAGATATGGAGATTTTTCATGATTTGAAATAAATATGTGAATGCCATGACTCTTATTCTATTCTCTATTGCATGCTTGGTGTGTATCTTATATGCTTCATTTATAACTTTTGATTGAAAAGTGCATTGCCAACATTTGTATATTAAATTCTAAGAAATGTGTGATGTGGATATGAATTGATTGTATGAATTTAGAGAGTCCCTCTTATTGCTCTTAAAAGCTTGCAAGTACCATGGTTAAGTAAGATTTGAAATCCTTATAGCATGTGATTCGTATTTTCCAAGTTATCATGATGTATAGCTTATGGCTTGAGATCTGAGAGAATAATCTAGCAACCACTTCCACCTCGTGTTCCCCCTTTTTCTTTCATTTCATTTCCTTTGTTTTCATCTCCCGAGTTCGTCTCTCTACTTATCTTCCTCGAGGACGAGTAAGAGGTAAGCTTGGGGGATTTTGATCGGTCCATATTTTATACCTTTTTTCTGCATATTTGCATGCCATTTCGGTTGCTCATATTGTGATTTTCACGATTATTCGATGATATTGTGTTACTTTTCACTATTTCTTGTTTTTGTCGGATTTCAGGAAATATGAGCAATTGGGAGCAAAAATGAGCTCAAAGAACTTGCACGCGTAACGGAGCATCGCTCATGGACTTATTGAGGACCTATCAGCAATAGAAGACGAGTGGAAGAAGAAAGAACGTCGTAGGAGCGACGAGGAAGCGAAATGATGAAGATTGGGCATTTTCAGCAGGCCACTCGGCTGAGTGAAGGAGTCACTCGGCCGAGCAAAGAAGCCCGCTCGACCGGCCAGATCGGACACACAATTACTTGAATATTAGCGTGCACTCGGTCGAGTGACGACATCCTACTCGTCCGAGTATGGAGACACCACTCGCCCGAGTGGCACACGAACGACGACATCCAAAGGACCAGACTTACTGTAATCCGTCAGTCGACTACAAGCTCCGACTCGGCCAAGTACCAAAAGCCCCTCGGCCGAGTGACATTTGCCGCTCGGCTGAGTGATGCCGAGAACACGCAGTGCCTAGATTTTCAGATAGCCTCCCACTCTTTTGAAATCTGCTATCATTCCAGCAATCAAAGTATTTTTCTCATATTTTTATGGATAGTAGACTTCATGATGATTCCAACGCCGCCAAGAACACACAAATCGGAGGTCGGATGAAATCTGGGAAATTTATGCAAGTTGATGCTACAGTGCTGGAATTTCCACTCGGCCGGGTCACATTTTCCACTCGGCCGAGTGCGGCCTAGGCCCAGATTTTAAGTTGCGGTTTGGGCTGTTTTTGGGCACGAATTTGAGGGGTTTTCTAGGGTTATTTGCTAGGGTTTTGGGAGACTATATAAGGGGTTTGTAGCCACCATTAGAGAGAAGGTTCCCACATGTTTTCTTAGACTCTATTTTAGAGGTTAGGCCATGCCCTAGGCCCCCTCTTGGATCTAAAAGCTTGTATTTGATTGAAGATCTTCATCAAAGCTAAGTATTTTGTTCTTGTTATTTGAATCTTTGTTTTTTCTATCTTTTTGTATGCAAGCAATGATTTTTATTGATTCTCATATCGTTATTGCTATGCTTGAGTAGATTTGTTGTTCTAGGGCATGGGGATGAACCCTATGGATCTAATTTCAGATTTGTGATGAATGAATTGAAATGTTGCTAGAATTTCTGAAGGGGTTAGGTTGTGATTGATTTATTACGAATAGCTAGGAATTTCCATCGATTGGGGTTTGCAAGAGATTGGATTCTAATCGATGGGAAGGCCTAGATATTTAATTTAGGTTTATAATCGAGATTCTCTAGACTTGGTTTGCAAGAGATTGGACCAAAGCTAGGATTTTTATTGTAAATCTATACCAATATTCATTTGCAAGATATTGGACGAATACGAACTATCACAACCTAGATCGTAACTCGATTTTACACGAGAGTGGGCTCGAGGGGCGATTGAACGATGATGTCGATCCTAATGCTAGTGGCTTAGGTTAGGGTTTGCAAGAGATTGGGCCCTATCCTAGGGTTGCTATAGACCGGCAATAGCGAGAGAGCGTGAGCTTGGTTCTCTATTTAGTTACGACTAGTTCACCTCAACACAAGCCTAGTAATATTGAGATTCACTATTTACAATGATGTATGACGATCCGTAGTGGGGATTCCCTAGCTCTAGACTCTTTTATTGTATTAAATTTGAATCGATAATTTATCCGACTTCTTTATCACCGACACCGACATCCACCACCATTTCCATTATATCATTCCATAACCATCTCCACCAATAATACATTCGTAGTCGAGCCAACCTAGGATAGATTGGAACCAACACCACCTCCTCGTGTTTGATACCCGCTCGCCACTTGACCGTGCGCTTGCGGTAAAACTACAATTGTTCTCTGGGTGTATATCCGGGGCCGACCAAGTTTTTGGCGCCATTGCTGGGGATTTATCTCTGTGCATTTGCGCCATACTAGGTTGTGCTCTAGCGTTGCATTTGGGGCCGATCAATCAACGGCTCATATGGGCGCCGGTTCGGATCCGGTTGTGGAGCAGTTTTCTGGTAGATTTATTAGCAGGTTTATGACCCGATTTCAGCTCTAAACCATTAAGAGTGTAAAGCCTATAAACATGAGCTTTTCTTGAGCCTTTTGACATCAGATTTGAGTGGAGTTTTCTCCTATAGATTCCTGATTTTATAGATCCTATTGTGAGTGAGTTTTCATAGTATTTTTAGAAGAAGAAGAAGGTGTTTCATGTGTAAAGATTGAAGGGTGTAAGTGGTGATATCTCTTAAACTCAATTGTTTTCATTTAATTTTCTTTACTTATTTTGATTAGAACCATGTTTAATATGATGCATATCTTTGTTTTTTCCAGTATGTGTGGCTAGATTTTGATTGTGCATGATATGGCGTAGTTAGGGAACAAGATTTGTGTTTATTTCGTTGCATCTTCATGCTATCAATGTTCACGTTGTTAAAGTTATAATTTTTATTTAAAATCTCCTCTTTTATCTTCTAAAAGAACATGATTGAGTTAATGATCACCTCACAAGGGTGAGTTTTGATCTTCCCAAAAGGAAGGTTCATCTCTTATATTTAAAAGATTATTATTTTAACGACAACTTTTATCGATTTTGTGCTTTAGTCCTCACAAGGGTATTTTCCGATGAATTTATCTCAAAAAGAGGTGTCATTGAGTTATCTCTAATCAACCAAAGTAATACAAATCATGGATTCTAATGAACCCATATCATGTGCATACTTCTTATAAATATTTTTATAAACAAAACTTTCTTTTGTTCGCTTTCCCATAAATTGAAAACCATAATCAAACCCATTAAACCATCATCATCGAAAGTGATTAACTACCAAGAGAGGTAAATCTTCTTGGAGACTTAGGCAATTGAGTAGAGTGGATTTTATCTTGCGAAAAAGTTTTGTTATTTACATACAACACTATTCAACCTCCCTTCTAGTGTTGTCTGCCATCCACATGATCTGACAATTTATAATTCTGCATTGCAAGAATTTTTCATAATTAGCTTTATATTGCTTATACACTATTCACCCCCTCTAGTGTGTTGCTTAATATTACAGCTAGATCCTACAAGTCCTTCTCCATACGTCTGGTCTTGGTTCAAAAACACAATGAAGAGTTTTTTGGTCATGGAACCTATTGGGATGGGTTCTAGGATTCTCCTATGGTTCTCTAAGATGGTAAATGATATAACTGTGTGTGTGTGTGTGTGTGTGTGTGTGTGTGTGTGTGTGTGTGTGTGTGTGTGTGTGGCCATCTACTCAAGGCATACATGTAGTCTACAAATAAAGAGCGAAATACATATTGAATCAAAATGAAATATGATAAGCTTCTTGATTCTTCATGGCTTCTCTGTTCCAATGCTCCATGCCTTGAGTCAACCAACCCATCAACTCTATGTTTTGTCTCCATCAGGATATAATCAAGTAATTAATCTGAGACCAAAACCAATTAGAGACATTAGCAACACATAATGTGGTGATCATCATCTAAACCATATTAGGCTTAATAGCTAATATCCAACAGAGGTCTGGGTTAGTTAATGTGTAACTTTTGATAAGTTAGCGGTGCTTAAAGGTAAGGCTTAAGGAAGGACCAAAATAGGTGAAGGTAATGATGTTCCAAGTGAGGGGAAGTTATATATTCCAAATCGCATGTTTGACATCTGTGTTAGTAAAAGAGTTGGGTTGACGGAGACAAACCATATGAGATTACTACTATGGGCAGTAATGACAATGATAGTGGTAGGAGTTCTAGTCGAAGTGGAGATCCTTGAGCTATAGCAGATGATTTGATTGTGAGTAAAGGTGGTAACGCACCATAAAAAACCCAGCTTCCTATGACGATTACATGAATTTGACTGATGCATTGCATGTGCATGAAGATCCTATGGATGATAGGGACGGCATAGGTGCATTAAGTTTGGAAATAAACTTAGGGTGAATGTGTGCTTGATTGCAGCATAATATTACATTATTTCCCCCTCATTGGACCCCAATTGTGCATACATAAGTGCTAAAAGAGCTCTAATATAGTCATAATCAGAAAATCATATAATATTAGAGCTTAATCTAATAGCTTGCACAAATATTAATTTTTTGTGAACTAATTTGTGCTTTTTCATAATTTTTAGGAGTAAAGCTCGAGCCCATGATTCTAACGGATGTTCATTCAGATTTTTCGGAGCTCGAGGGAATTTTCTACAAATTTTCGAAGCAAACAAGTTCAAAAGGATTAAAAGAAAAAGAAAATGAATAAATAAATAAAGCAGAGCGGGTCGGACCGCTTGGCCGGCCCGTGGGTGCTGCCCGTTTCAAAAAAACGGGCGGGGGTTTTCCCCGTTCACAGCCTGTGGCCCGCTAAAGAAGCGGGCCACTGCAATATGTAATAATAATAATAATGCTGGCGCAGGTTCAAATTTGAAACGACGACCCATGATGCGCACGCGCGCACGAAGAAAGGTGACGGGCGGGGCCACGTGGCTAGAATTCGTGGCCCCTGCCCGAGATCAACGGCTCAGATGGGCGCCGGTTCGGATCCGGTTGTGGAGTAGTTTTCTAGTAGATTTATTAGCAGATTTATGACCCGATTTCATCTTTAAACCCATTAAGAGTGTAAAGCCTATAAACATGAAATTTTCTTGAGCTTTTGACATCAGATTTGAGTGGAGTTTTCTCCTATAGATTCCTGATTTTATAGATGTTATTGTGAGTGAGGTTTCATAGTATTTTTAGAAGAAGAAGAAGGTGTTTTATGTGCAGAGATTGAAGGGTGTAATTGGTGATATATGTTAAACTCAATTGTTTTCATTTAATTTTATTTACTTCTTTTGATTAGAACCATGTTTAATATGATGAATCTCTTTGTTTTTTTCCAGTATGTGTGGCTAGATTTTGATTGTGCATGATATGGCGTAGTTAGGGAACAAGATTTGTGTTTATTTAGTTGCATCTTCATGCTATCAATGTTCACGCTGTTAAAGTTATAATCTTTATTTAAAATCTCCTCTTTTATCTTCTAAAAGAACATGATTGGGTGAATGATCACCTCACAAGGGTGAGTTTTGATCTTCCCAAAAGGAAGGTTCATCTCTTATATTTAAAAGATTATTATTTTAGCGACAACTTTTATCGATTTTGTGCTTTAGTCCTCACAAGGGTATTTTCTGATGAATTTCTCTCAAAAAGAGGTGTCATTGAGTTATCTCTAATCAACCAAATTAATACAAATCATGGATCCTAATGAACCCATATCATGTGCATACTTCTCATAAATATTTTTATAAACAAAACTTTCTTTTGTTCGCTTTTCCATAAATTGAAAACCATAATCAAACCCATTAAACGATCATCATCGAAAGTGGTTAGTTTCTCTACGACTAGTCTTTATTTGATTTGAGCTTTGTGGTTGCAACAAGTTTTCTCCCGAGGATTTGATATTTAGACTCCCAGATCTATATTACTTGCACGGACTCTTACGCTTGAGAGTAGCACATTTTTGGGCTAAGCAAGTTTTTGCTGTCGTTGTCGGGGAGAACGGTTTGCTACCACAGTTTATTTCACTCAGAGGACCTTTGGTAAGATCTTTCCACTTTGCTGTTTATTGATTTTTATTTTTCTTTCTTCAACATAAAAACCCATAAAAATTAGAATATATATTTTTAAAAAAAGAATTTGTGCTTGAAATTGGTTTATGTGGTATATGACTCCTAGGACATAGAGGTTATCTAGACGCTTTGAAATGGCTGAAAATAATACTAGCAATGATGGAAACACTAGTAACAACAATGAAAATAATTTTCAAACTGGAATTCCTAGAACTTTAAATGATCTTGTCAGACCCACTAGGACTAGCACAGCTTCATGCTTTGTCTTATCCATTGATACAAATTCTTTTAATTTCAAATCGGGGGTAATCCAACTCTTATCCACCTTTCATAGGATGGGCAAGGAAAACCCTTATCTTCATATAAAAGGATTTGAGGAAGTGTGCTTAACATGTTTTGATGGAAAGACTAGTGAGAACACGATATAACTGAAATTGTTTCCATTCTCACTAAACGATAAAGCTAAAAACTGGTTAAATGTCTTACCACTACGTTCTACCACTACATGGATTGAATTGCAAGCTGAGTTCTTAAAGAAATTCTTTACTATACACAGGACACGGGGATTGAAAAGATAGATCATGAACTTTGCCCAGAAAAGTGAGGAAACATTCTATCAAGCGTAGGAAAGGTTCAATGAGCTACTGCTGGCATGTCCACACAATGGCTTTGATAAAAGCTTGCAAGCTGAGTTCTTAAAGAAATTCTTTCCTATACACAAGACACAGGGATTGAAAAGACAGATCATGAACTTTGCCCAGAAAAGTGAGGAAACATTCTATCAAGCATGGGAAAGTTTCAATGAGCTACTGCTAGCATGTCCACACAATGGCTTCGATAAAAGCAGGATTATTGGCTTCTACTACGATGGACTACAACCCCAGATGAAACAATTCGTAGAGATGATGTGCAACGGGGGATTTTTCGATAAAGAGCTCGACAAAGCTTGGACGTACTTGGAGGAGATAGCAGAGAATGCACAAACATGGGACACTACTTCAGAGTATGATAGGGGAGTCATCTCAGCACCTTTCCAGCCATCACGTGGAGGAATACACACTTTGAAGCCAGATGATGCGTTGGAAGCAAAGATGGAAGCATTGATTACAAACAAGCTTCAAGCTCTCAATTTGAAAGGAGCCAAAGGAGTTGATATCGAGCAAAGTTGTGCACTTTACGATGTTGGAGGCCATGGTACCGGTACCTACCCACACACTTCCAGCTTTGAAGAGCATGCTGATCAATCCAACAGGGGTGAACCAAGTATCCACCAACTACCAAGGCTTCAATTCCAACAATAGGGGGTGGCATAACAATCCTAACTTAAATTGGGGCCCCCAACAGCAACATCAACAACAAGCTCCTCCTCCCTTTAGACAACCACAATTCAATAACTACCAAGGGGAACTGAAGGAGGGATCAAGAGCCAACACAATAACCACAGATGCAACCATTTGGAGATGCACTTCAGCAGCTTATTCAACTGCAGCAAGCCCAAATGTAACAACAACAAGCTCAATTCCAGGCTCAACAGACCCAAAACCAATAGATGAGCGAAAGCCTAGCTAAGCTTACATCAACTTTGGAAAAGGTAAGCTTCCATCACAACCATTTCCTAATCCTAATATGAGCTCATCTTCTTCTACAGGTAACAATATAAAGCCTTGCCAAGCTGTAACCACACTCAGAAGTGGGATAGAAATTCAGAAACCTGAACCACCAAGCAACGAACCTGAACAAGAGGATGAGATTCAACGGCAAGAAAAGGTGCAGAAGGAGAGCATAGATGGTGAACTGAACAATAAAGTCATTGAAGAGGAAGAGCCCGCACCATATGTACCTTCAGCACCATTCCCTCAATGGCCACTTCAAACGAAAAAAGATAAGTATTTATCTGAGATTCGTGAAATTTTTCAGAAGTGCCAAATAAACATTCCATTGTTTGATGCTATAAATCAGATCCCTGCATATGCTAAATTTTTAAAAGACCTTTGCACAATTAAATGAAAGTTAAATGTGAAGAAAAAGGCCTTTTTAACTGAACATGTTAGCTCCATAGTACAACAAAACACACCACCAAAATTTAGAGATCCTGGATCACCCACATCACTTGTAATATTGGCATTAAAAAGATTAGAAATGGTTTATTGGATTTAGGATCTAGTGTCAATATTTTACCATATCCTATTTTCACACAGCTTGGGTTAGGGGAGCTAAAACCAACATCTGTCGTATTGCAATTAGCTGATAGGTCTATTAAAGTTCCTAAGAGATGTATTGAAGATGTCCTCGTCCAAGTAGACAAATTCTATTACCTTGTAGACTTTATAGGCCTAGACATCCAAGGCCCCCAGCTACAAATTCTACTCTCATCATCCTTGGCAGACCTTTCCTTACAACATGTAATGCTCTAATCAATTGTAGGAATGGTCAACTAAAAATCACGTGAAACATGTCTTTAGACTTGAACATTTTTAATACGTGTAAGCTTCCAAGTGTGGATGATGAAGTTGAAGATGTAAACATGATTGACTCATTGGTGAATGATAACATTTTCTCTGAATTTGATGGTGATAATACAATTGTGGAGGATACTAATGACATCTCTTTTGTGCAAGAAAATGTGAAGGAGCTCAATGCAATATGGGCGCCTAGGTTCGAGGCCTAACCATCAAATCCATCAACTCACAAACCATCTGAAATGGATGATCTAAATCCTGAACTCAATCCACTACCTGAATTTGTCAAGTATGCCTTTCTTGGAGAGGAAAACAGCTTTCCCGTTGTAATATCTTCTAAACTCTCTTTAGAACATGAAAGCTTTTTAATTGAAGTTTTGAAAAGGCATAAGGGGGCTATTGGATGGTCCATTGCTGATATTAAATGAATTAGTCCCATTGTATGCATGCATCAAATTTACTTGGAAGATGATGCCAAACCTACTAAAGAAATGCAACGAAGGTTAAACCCCACATTAAAAGAAGTAGTGAAAGGCAAGATTCTGAAATTATTAGAGGCAGGTGTCATATATCCAATATCTGACAGCAGATGGGTTAGTCCTATCCAGGTTGTACCTAAAAAGTCTGGCCTTAATGTGGTTAAAAATGAGAGTGATGAACTTATCCCTGTTAGAACCACCACAGGCTAGAGGATGTGTATAGCTTATAGGAAGCTGAACTCCTGAACTAGGAAAGACCACTTCCCTCTACCATTCCTTGACCAAATTTTAGAGAGAGTGGCTGGACATGAGTACTATTGCTTCCTAGATGGTTACTAAGGTTACTATCGGAATGTGATTGCACCAGAGGATAAGGAGAAAACGACTGTTACTGGTCCTTTTGGTACTTTTGCATTTAAGAAAATGCCGGTTGGTCTATGTAATGCCCTCGCTACTTTTTAGTGATGCATACTTATTATTTTTGATGATATGGCTGAGAAAATTGTGGAGGTATTTATGGACGAATTTTCTGTGTATGGTAGCTCTTTTCATGATTGTTTAGCTAACTTGGCTCGTGTTCTTGACAGGTGCATATGTTAGATCATTTCTTGGTCATGCAGGATTTTACAGGTGATTTATTAAAGATTTCAGTGCTATTTCTCGCCCTATTAGGAACTTACTCACTCAGAATGTGGATTTTAGTTGGACACCTAAGTGTCAACATTCTTTTGATACTTTAAAGAAGTTGCTAATTTCTGCTCCCATTTTGCAGGTTCTGGATTGGTCCCTACCATTTGAGATCATATGTGACGCTATCAACTACGCAGTTGGCGCAATGCTTGGACAAAGGAAAGACCAGCATCCAGTGGTTATTTCATACACCAGCAAAACAATGAACAATGCTCAAAGGAACTATTAGACCACAGAGAAGGAGTTATTGGCTGTAGTGTTTGCCTTGGAAAAATTCAGGAGTTATATATCGGGATCTCCTATCGTGATTTACACGGACCACTCTGCTTTGAAATATTTATTGTCTAAAAAAGATGTTATACCTCGACTGATACGATGGATTTTATTTTTGCAAGAGTTCATGTCCTAATCAAGGACAAGAAGGGCGTAGAGAATTTAGTAGCTGACCACCTATCATGATTGACAGTCGGCCTTGATTCAGCAGATGTATTCTTGGAGGACTCCTTTCCTAATGAGCATATTTTTAGCGTCTCCATCGTACCATGGTATACAGATTTAGGCAATTATCTAGTGACTGGAAAGACCCTTGAAACTTGGTCATTTCAAGACGTTAAAAGGTTCAAGAACGAGGTAAAATAATTTTTCTTTGATGATCCAACCTCTATAAATATTGTAGTGACCAAATTGTTAGGAGGTGCATCCCAGACCATGAGATAGGTAGTGTGATACAATTTTGTCACGATAGTATGTGTGGAGGACATTTTTCTGCAAATAAAACTGCGGCTAAAATATTGCAATGTGGCTTTTATTGGCCAACCATGTTTAAGGATACCCTTCGGTATTGTAAGACATGCATTCCATGCCAACAGTTAGGAGGAATTACTAGGCGAAATATGATGCCATTAAACCTCATTATGGAGATAGAAATATTTGACTGCTGGGGTATAGATTTCATGGGACCTTTCCCACCTTCATTTGGATATGCTTTTATCTTGGTTGCCATTGATTATGTTTCTAAATGGGTGGAAGCTATTTCTTGCAGGTCAGATGATACTTCAATTGTGCTCAAATTTCTCAAATAGAACATATTTTCTAGGTTTGGAGCACCCAAGGCCTTGATCAGTGATGGCTGGTCTCACTTTTGCAACAACTTGTTCGCTAATCTAATGAAAAGGTTTAGGGGCACGCACAAAGTTTCTACTCCATATCACCCTCAAACCAATGGTCAAGCAGAGCAACAAATATAGAGATTAAAGGGATCTTATAGAAGACAGTGATCCATCAAGGAAAGATTGGAGCTTGCGCTTACCTGAAGCTCTGTGGGCCTACAAGATGGCCTACAAGACAATTCTAGGGATGTCTCCTACCGTCTAGTCTTTGGGAAGTTTTGTCATTTACTTGTTAAGTTGGAACATATATCTTATTGGGCTATTAAGAAATTGAGATTTGATATTGATTCATTTTTTGCCTCTCCCAGGTTATAGTTGTTGGAGCTAGAGGAGCTGAGGAGAGATGCCTATAACAACGCTAAGATATCCAAGGAAAGGATGAAGTCTGTTCATGACAGAATGATCCTTAGGAAAGAATTCATGCCAGGCCAGAAAGTTCTTCTCTACAATTCCAGACTCCACATCTTCCCTTGGAAACTTCGCTCTAGGTGGTTTGGGCCTTTTATCGTCAAAGAATTTTTCCCACATTGAGCGGTCCTAATGCTGAATGAGAAAGACAGAAGTGAGTTCAAGGTGAACGGTCAACGATTAAAGTATTTTCATGAACATTGGACCAAGGAGGCGAGCACAATCGATCTCACAGACCCACCTTCGGGTGGCAACTAATCAGGTGTTTTCTATCCATGCCTACTATCCCTTACATTGAGTACAGTGCTTCTTTTAAGTTGGGGGAGATTATGGATTTATTAGGATTATTTTTAGACTTTTTGACTTATTTTTAAACTTTTTATCATCTTATTTTTAGACTTTTCTTTCTTTATTAAAAAATAATAATAATAAAATGAATCAAGAGTGTCACTAATAATTTTGTTTTTCGTAGAAATGAACTTCTATGATGAAAATCCTTGATATTTATTCACCAATGTACACATGTGCTTCATTTCTTTCACACTATTAAACATTTCAATCTCATATGCTTACTATTCGAGTAGTCATGGAACTTTATTTTGATATATATCTTGAGACTGGAAATGTTTGAACTTGATGAAACGATTTGTTATGAAGTAATGTATCATATACTTTCAATGGAACACACCCAGGTTCATGCATCACTAGTTCACAAATTCACTGAAGCATTGCTTTCATCTCTTATTCGATTTGCTATTTGCATGCTTGTTATGAAATTGGGTAAAAGGATTACACCACTTTTTGATATGAGTAAGATAACCCAATCTCTTGATAGAATCTAGTTGAAGAATTATCTTCCGAAGCTAATCATGCACACATTTAAAAATGAGTGAACCGAGTGAATTACATATATTCTTTTTCCACCAAATCTTTAAATTCTCTACATGTCACTGGATTTTTTTTCCCCGACCATGCTTTATCCACATCCTATTCCCAAACACCACTACAATTTATAAATTGATCCAAAATCAAATTCCAAGAGTCAACGACTCAAAAGCAAATCAAACTCCATGGAGCTATATCCAAAGAAAATGCTAATTGCATACCAAAAAGCTTCCAAAAAAAAAAATAGAAATGTTGGCTAATACAAACTTGTTGGTAAAATCAAAGCCAAAACTTCCATTACATATATACCTACCATGGATGTAAAAACACCAAGCTTAGGGGGAAAATTCAGTGATAAAATGAGTGAGATGACATTAGAGTGGATGTTGTGCATGAGCGACGAAGTTAAATAATTCCAAAACGTAAGGATAAATTGAGATTTGGGTAATTTCTTATGAATTGAGATTATCATGTGTACATCCTAATACCATTCTATTCTTTAGCCTGATTTGCATGATACTTATCCATACTTCAGTTAGAACTCTTGATTGAAGGGTGTGTAGCCATTAATCTGTATATCATATATTATGGAGTAATAGAAAGTAAAGTTAAGCCGATTTCATGACCTTTTGAAAGATACTTGTGCTTCATCATTAATCCGTGCGTACTAATTTTATATGAGCTTGAAATAATAATAGTAGTGTGTGGATTCTTTATCTGTGTATATTGATAAATAAATTGATATTTGAGAAGGTGATCTAGGAGTTTTCCTCCTTTGTTTATTCTTCTTCTTCAAATCATATATCGCTCTTTTTGCTAGAGACTAGCAAATATCTAGTTGGGGTTGCATCATAATAGTACATGATTTCTTCCTCACTGGACCCCAATTTGTGCATACATAAGTGCTAAAAGGGCTCTAATATAGTCATAATCAGAAAATCATATAATATTGAGCTTAATCTTATAGATGGTACAAATATTAATTTTTTGTGAACTATTTTGTGCTTCTTAATATTTTCCAGGAGTAGAGCTCGAGCCCACGATACCAACGACTGATCATTCAGATTTTTGGAGCTAGTGGGAATTTTCTAGAAATTTTGGAAGCAAACAAGTTCAAAAGGTTTAAAAGAAAAAGAAAAAGAAAAAGAAATAAACAAATAAATAAAGACCAGCGGGTCAGCCCGTGGGTGCTACCCGTTTCAAAAAAACGAGTGGGGGTAATCCCCGGTTCACAGCCCGCGGCCCGCTAAAGAAGCGGGCCGCTGCAATATGTAAAAAATAAAAAATAAAAAAAATGCGGGCACCGGTTCGAATTCGAACCAGCGACCCACGACGCGCATGCGCGTGCAAAGAAAGGCAACGAGCGGGGTCACGTGGCAAGAATTCGTGGCTCCCGCCCAAGATCAACGGCTCAGATGGGGTGCCGGTTCGGATCCGGTTGTGGAGCAGTTTTCTGGTGGATTTATTAGCAGATTTATGGCCCGATTTCAGCTCTAAACCCATTAAGAGTGTAAAGCATATAAATAGGAGCTTTTCGACATCAGATTTGTGTGGAGTTTTCTCCTATAGATTCCTGATTTTATAGAGACTAATGTGAGTGAGTTTTCATAGGATTTTTAGAGGAAGAAGAAGGTGTTTCATGTGCATAGATTGAAGGGTGTAATTGGTAATATCTCTTAAACTCAATTGTTTTCTTTTAATTTTCTTTACTTCTCTTTATTAGAACCATGTTTAATATGATGAATCTATTTTTTTCCGGTATGTGTGGCTAGATTTTGATTGTGCATGATATGGTGTAGTTAGGGAACAAGATTTGTGTTTATTTAATTGCTTCTTCATGCTATCAATGTTCACGTTGTTAAAGTTATAATCTTCATTTAAAATCTCATCTTTTATCTTCTAAAAGAACATGATTGAGTTAATGCTCACCTCACAAGGGTGAGGTTTGATCTTCTTAAAAGGAATGTTCATCTCTTATATTTAAAAGATAATTATTTTAGCGACAACTTTATCGATTTTGTGCTTTAATCATCACACGGGTATTTTCCGATGAATTTCTCTCAAAAAGAGGTGTCATTGAGTTATCTCTAATCAACCAAATTAACACAAATCATGGGTCCTAATGAACCCATATCATGTGCATACTTCTCATAAATATTTTCATAAACAAAACTTTCTTTTGTTCGCTTTTCCATAAATTGAAAACCATTATCAAACCCATCAAACCATCATCGTTGAAAGCGGTTAGTTTCTCTACGACTAGTCTTTATTTGATTTGAGGTTTGTGGTTGCAACAGTTTTTTTCCTGAGGATTTGATATCTGTACTCCCAGATCTATATTACTTGCACGGACTTTTACACTTGAGAGTAGCACGTTTTTGGTTTAAGCAGTGCTAAACAAGATGTTGATAAGGTGTTGCACAACTTGAAAAATTCATAAGAAAGAGAATCTGATGGTGGAGTTATCGGTGAAGTTTGATTGTTGTTCAAACTTATTTTCCTTCAAAAGGTGATAGGATGCCACGATATGGGATGGGAGATACTAGAGATCGCTTCAAGTTTATGAAGTTGGTTGATAAGATATTGAATATGAAGATTTATCTTCGCAAGAATTTTGTGGACATTGGTTAGCTAGTGATGTTTGACGCGCAGCTCATTAGTTAAGTGCCCTGACTTCATATGGATGTGGTTTTTGGTAGATTTTCTAATAGAATTTTATAACCCAAATGCTTGAATTTTTCTAGCACAGTCAGCTGATTTATCATGACACAATCGCAACACAATGTGGCACATCAGTGCTCAAAATAAGACCACATAATGTGCAATGCATGCAGCAAATGCAACATGGGTGCCACATGGTAAGATCGAAGTAGAGCGGAGCTAAAGCAGGATAATTTGGCTTGTCGACACATGGCATTCCAAGGAACGATCACATAGGAATCGGATGGCCTAAGAAAAAATGCGCATGCATAGGAAGTGGCTAGCTAACGCAGATGCGATTTGAAGTTTGTTTCTGAGTTGGATGTTTGGGTCTGTTTTGACATATTTAAATTTTTTTTAGGTAGGGTATGTTGGATCTGGATCGTAGCCTAGAGGGGGGGGTGAATAGGCTAATAAAAATTTTCGTGCAACCCATGATCAATCCCACGCACTTATAGGCACAGACAGGGCAATAAACTAGCAATCACAAAATACGCACAGATATACCCTGGTTCGGTCGTCCCCACGACCTACTCCAGCCCCCGAAAGCAACTACTAGATAGATATGTAATCAAGTACATCTACAATGAGTCAAGATCCCAAATCTACTCTCACCTAGATCGTACGCACACCACATGCTCTACACTATCAATCTAGTCAGATGCTCTCCCTCCGTGACGACTCCCAAGTCGTCAGGTCCCCAAAAGTAACACAGATGGTAAAGTTTCCCCTACAAAGAACTAACACAAATACTACACAATATAATAGACAAGAGAGTTTAGAATGCTCAGATCGTGTAGCGGTGTTGTCTTCGTCAATCAGCACAGGCCAGTAAATGTCTGGCAAGATGGTAGAAGCCTCTGGCAACTCAAGTTGCGGTCTCCCTCTTGATGAGAGGTTCCTCCTTTGATCTCAGCTGACTTCTTGCAATTTTCTAACGATGAAAACAGTTCGGCATTCTCCTATGATTTGAAACAGTGCGGCTGGTCTTTGACCTGGGGATTTCTTTTGGCCGGAGGCTTTTCTTGTCCAAGCAGAATGATTGGCCGACCCCCTTTTGATATTAGCTTATATCATGTGCTCCTTGTTGTTGTCTTTTTGCAAAGGCTTGTGGTCACAGATTGCACCAAGGGGATTCTATTTTGCAAGCTCATAAAAGCATACGGCTGCTCAAAGCTTTTATCAAAAGCTTTTGTCCTCTTGAAAGAATCCGGCTTTTAATTTGTACCCCCTGCAAATCAAAAAGAACACAAGATTAATCTCTTAAAAATTAATTACGAAAGGGCTTACCTTTGATGTAGCTTTTTGCACATCGTTTGATGGTGGCCTTGGTTTCGGCAGCAATCAAATTTGAGGGAGCCTTGCACACAAGTGCACACAGGATTCGGCCAAAAAAAGCAATAATATTTCGGCTTTCTCAGAATCTTTGTGGCCTCCCCTTGAAAAATTCGACAGGCACTTCTTAGCAAATTTTTGATGATGATGCCTTGTGAACAAAGAAGCTGCCGCCTTGAATTGAGCCCCTTTAAAAATCCTGTTGTTTTTCCTTGGGGAGATGACGTGCGGCGCCTCTCAAGGGCGCTTGGAGATTGTTTTATAATGAAGCCCCTTTTTTCGGCTGACTCCTCTCTCTCCTCTTATTAGTTGCTAGGGCTTTTGGAATTTTGATTGGATCCCTCTTTATTATGGGTCAAAGGTTCAAATGTATTTTTTTGATTATTCAAATGAAGGGTGCATGTGCATTGAGTTTTCAAATGGGAAGACCCACCTATTTTCGGCCTGCACCTTTTTTTGTGCACTGATACAAAATGGCCTGGGCTTATGTAATTCGGCAGCCTTGGGCTTATGTAATTCGGCAGGCTCTTGCTAATAATTTTTTTTTGTGTTTAAACACCAATGCAAAGATAATGGGAGCCAATGCAAAGATAATGTGAGCCAATGAAAATAAATCAACATGCGTGAGTGCACATGTGTGATAAAAAAAACTCTTTGATTCCATTTTTTGGATCACATGCGTGAGTGCACTGTGTGTTGGTTTATTTTCTTTTGATCACTCATGCGTGAGTGAATCTTGTGTGATTTGATCTTGTGCGAGCACTTGTAAATATGGATCAAACCATTTGATTGTCTCTTCATTCCCATCATATTGACCAAGTCCTTCCGCAAATTAGTCGCACGTTCCATCTCTTTGAGTTGGCCATCATTTGGATATTTATGTCCGTGCCACTCCTACAAATACTTAACACACACATCAGATCGTTCACAACTGTTTGTCATCATCAAACCATAAACTCTAGATCGTTGTTTCCAACAATCTCCCCCTTTTGATGATGACAAACCAACAAAGATTTGCACTTAACGATTTTCAACAATATCATCATGATGCAAAATAATATATAATATTCAGGCACACAAGCAGGCAATCACAATATATTTCTAGCATGCACAATATATTAGCATGCTCCCCCTTTTTCCAAGCTCCCCATATTCATGTATTTTCAATGCTCCCCCTTCAATCAATAATACCGTATTTTGAACCAACATTGATACCACAGATCTATTCAGGCACTTTTCTCCCCCTTTGGCATCATCAAAAGAGTATTCATGAAGATTAAAGACATGGCACAGGTAAAAAGAGAGCATTATTAATTATAACTAGCATTTGCATGTCGACATTCTATAATTAGCACTTCAAATCCAACGATAATAATAATTAGAAGTCTACACCATCGTGTAAGTGCAATTATTAAACATAGGCGTACAAAGGGAGATACTTTTACAAATTCAGCCAAAACCAATCCATCATTTTCCAAATAGCTTTATATCACCTAGGATTGATTTTCCCCACCTAATTAAAAATGAGTTCAAGGTATCATACCCCAAAGCATAGCCTAAAAGGACTCTTAGATGTGGGGGTGACATTGCTTGACGAGTAAAAACACCAACGCTAAAGATTACCCGTAAAGCTTATGTTGGATACTCGTGGGTAGTGTGGTTGCCATGAATTGTATCCATTTTTCATACGGAGCAATTTTCATTCATTTTTTTCACATTCATTTCCTTTGTTTTGTGCTCAATTTTTATCATGGCAAATCACATCATATCCCTTAGATTTTTCAGTTAATAATCATCCTACAGTCACGTTCCAATATTCATAAATAGTATCTCCAAAAGTACGACATAGTCTAATATTCGTGGAAGTAAAAGTAGGTGTAGAAATCATATTATTAAAGCATTGAACTTGGCATGGCTATTATTGAGATAAAACATACGCATGTAGCCAAAAATAATAATACTATAATTTCTACAAGGATATGATCATCATTCATTTATATCACTAGAATAATGCAAAGAGGAAGATATGCAATAAGCTCATTTTTTTTCCTTTTGTCTTTTTCATTTTTTTTGGTTTTATAATGAACTAAGAAACACACTAAAAAAATCCAAGCAAACAAAAAACAAAAAAGAAATCCAAGCACACAAAAAAATGTCAACAAAGAAAATGATATGAAGGTATGCATTAAGTTCAAAGAATGAGATATACCTTCGCGTCGCCGTTTGACTAAGGAGCTAAAAAATAATGAGACATTCAATTTATCTCTCCTCGTCAAATTTCCATCCACCTACAAAAGAGGTGTCGTGTGTGACCTTGGAATCCAACAAGGTCCACTCACGTTAGTCATCAAAGATTTAGGAACCCATATTTGTTTGAACTTAATGTTTTTGTTCCTATATTTGCAATGATATGAAGTATGACCAACGCATCCACATGTAAAGCACTTTGCATGAAAATTTCCAACTTTTATTGTTTCAATGTGAACTTTTCTATAGTTTGATTTTTCAACATTTTTAGAACCATATCCTAGTCCTCGTCTATTATTGCCATAAAGTTGATTTCCAAGTATAATGTCCAAATTTTGTTTACCAATGGAAAATCTCTTTAATGACAATTCTAAACTAGCAACTTTGGATTTCAAATGATCATTTTCGTTCACAAGCAAAGTGCATTTACTAAAGACAGCTTGCTTGTTTTCCTCTTCTTTCTTTTCAAAATCCCTCACTTTTTCTTTAAGTTCAAGATTTAGCATGTTAATCTTTTCAGAGAGCAATTCATTTTCAACTTCAAGCTTTGTCTTATCTAGCTTATACATGCTAATATCCTTTAATAAAGAGGGACATGAAAGACAATCAATTTTTTCAGGCAAGCAAGCTTTCTCCTTATTTAACATGTCAATTGTAGAGTTACATGCAACAATTTCAGTTTTCAGTTTTTCAATTTCCTTAGACATGTCATACTCAGATTGTTGCATATCAAAGTTATCATTCCTGTAACTATCCACATCAGCTTCTAGCTCATTAATAGTGTTTTGCATTCCTTTCAAGATTTCTAACAATTCAGCTTTAGTGGGAGATCCTACCTCATTTTGTTTGGCCATTAATGCCATGCAGGAGTGGGCTTCATGTTCCTCATCCTCCTCCTCAGCTTCGCTATCCATGTCCCACGTCAGCACTTTCGTTTTTCCTTTTGCAACTTGAGCTGTGTGTTGTTGTGGGCAATCCTTTATGTGGTGCCCTCTCTTCCTGCATTTAAAACATTCACTTCTATTAATAGCTTTCTGATCATAGGAATTTCTACCAAAATTAGAATTATTAGAACGAATGAACCTTTTTCCCATCTCAGCTCTTCCTTGATCAGTCTGAATGTATCTCCTGAAGTTTCTGACCATTAGGACTTGCTCTTCATCAAGATCGTCGTCGTTAGCTTGAAGAGCTAATGGTATGGAAGCTTTGGTCTTCTCTTCAGGTTTCTCTCTGGATTCTATACTCTGCAACTCAAGCTCGTGTGACATCAGGTTGCCTATCAAGTCCTCCACTTTCATTATTGATAAGTCCTTAGCTTCTTGAATAGCGGTGACTTTAGGCCTAAACGAGCTTGGTAGCGCCCTTAAGATCTTTCGTACCTGTTCATGGCTAGAGTATGGCTTACCGAGGGAACTGGATTTGTAGACGATGTCCATGAACCTCGCAAACATCTCTTTCACAGATTCTGTTGGTAGCATGCGGAAGCTCTCGTATTCTGTGCTCAGCAATGCAAGTCTGGATTCCTTCACTTGCGATGTTCCCTCGTGTGTCACCTCCATAGTATGCCAGATTTCCTGCGCAGTTAGACAATGTGAGATACGATTAAACTCAGATTTATCAAGAGAACATATAAGCGCATTCATAGCTTTTCCATTAAGAGTATAAAGTTTCTTATCAGCTAAATCCCACTTTTCTTTAGGCTTAATCATAACGGTGTCTTCAATTTTAATAGTGGGTAAACTATAACCATTTTCAACAATATCCCACACATCATAATCTACAGACACTAGATAGATTTTCATCCTAGCCTTCCAATATGCAAAGTCTACACCGTTAAATTTAGGTGGACGGGCTATAGACTGACCCTCAGCAAAAGCACAATCAGATATATTCATGGTCATCTAAAAATCTAGACTAGATCCTCTAAACTGGCTCTGATACCACTTGTTGGATCTGGATCGTAGCCTAGAGGGGGGGGTGAATAGGCTAATAAAAATATTCGTGCAACCCACGAACAATCCCACGCAGTTATAGGCACAGACAGGGCAATAAACTAGCAATCACAAAATACGCACAGATATACCCCGGTTCGGTCGTCCCCACGACCTACTCCAGCCCCCGAAAGCAACTACTAGATAGATATGTAATCAAGTACAGCTACAATGAGTCAAGATCTCAAATCTACTCTCACCTAGCTCGTACGCACACCACGTGCTCTACACTATCAATCTAGTCAGATGCTCTCCCTCCGTGACGACTCCCAAGTCGTCAGGTCCCCAAAAGTAACACAGATGGTAAAGTTTCCCCTACGAAGAACTAACACAAATACTACACAATATAATAGACAAGAGAGTTTAGAATGCTCAGATCGTGTAGCGGTGTTGTCTTCGTCAATCAGCACGGGCCAGTAAATGTCCGGCAAGATGGTAGAAGCCTCTGGCAACTCAAGTTGTGGTCTCCCTCTTGATGAGAGGTTCCTCCTTTGATCTCAGCTGCCTTCTTGCAATTTTCTAACGATGAAAACAGTTCAGCATTCTCCTATGATTTGAAACAGTGCGGCTGGTCTTTGACTTGGGGATTTCTTTTGGCCGGAGGCTTTTCTTGTCCAAGCAGAATGATTGGCTGACCCCCTTTTGATATTAGCTTATATCATGTGCTCCTTGTTGTTGTCTTTTTGCAAAGGCTTGTGGTCACAGATTGCACCAAGGGGATTCTATTTTGCAAGCTCATAAAAGCATACCGCTGCTCAAAGCTTTTGTCAAAAGCTTTTGTCCTCCTGAAAGAATCCGGCTTTTAATTTGTACCCCCTGCAAATCAAAAAGAACACAAGATTAATCTCTTAAAAATTAATTACGAAAGGGCCTACCTTTGATGTAGCTTTTTGCACATCGTTTGATGGTGGCCTTGGTTTCGGCAACAATCAAATTTGAGGGAGCCTTGCACACAAGTGCACACAGGATTCGGCCAAAAAAAAGCAATAATATTTCGGCTTTCTCAGAATTTTTGTGGCCTCCCCTTGAAAAATTCGACAGGCACTTCTTAGCAAATTTTTGATGATGATGCCTTGTGAACAAAGAAGCTGCCGCCTTGAATTGAGCCCCTTTAAAAATCCTGTTGTTTTTTCTTGGGGAGATGACGTGCGGCGCCTCTCAAGGGCACTTGGAGATTGTTTTATAATGAAGCCCCTTTTTTTTCGGCTGACTCCTCTCTCTCCTCTTATTAGTTGCTAGGGCTTTTGGAATTTTGATTGGATCCCTCTTTATTATGGGTCAAAGGTTCAAATGTATTTTTTTGATTATTCAAATGAAGGGTGCCTGTGCATTGAGTTTTCAAATGGGAAGACCCACCTATTTTCGGCCTGCACCTTTTTTTTGTGCACTGATACAAAATGGCCTGGGCTTATGTAATTCGGCAGCCTTGGGCTTATGTAATTCGGCAGGCTCTTGCTAATAATTTTTTTTGTGTTTAAACACCAATGCAAAGATAATGGGAGCCAATGCAAAGATAATGTGAGCCAATGAAAATAAATCAACATGCGTGAGTGCACATGTGTGATAAAAAAAACTCTTTGATTCCATTTTTTGGATCACATGCGTGAGTGCACTGTGTGTTGGTTTATTTTCTTTTGATCACTCATGCGTGAGTGAATCTTGTGTGATTTGATCTTGTGTGAGCACTTGTAAATATGGATCAAACCATTTGATTGTCTCTTCATTCCCATCATATTGACCAAGTCCTTCCGCAAATTAGTCGCACGTTCCATCTCTTTGAGTTGGCCATCATTTGGATATTTATGTCCGTGCCACTCCTGCAAATACTTAACACACACATCAGATCGTTCACAACTGTTTGTCATCATCAAACCATAAACTCTAGATCGTTGTTTCCAACAGGGTATTGTACCAGTTCGAGAGTTAATCTCCGAGCCTTGATTTTTCAGACTTTGTAGCATCTTCAGAAGTTAAGAATAAAGGACTAGGAAAGTTGTTTGAGAGCCAATGTTAGGTTTTTCTCTACAATTTTATTCTCCAACGTTCTTAAGGGTCTTGGTGTTTTCTTGAATCCAGTTACCACATATTGTAATTCAAGTTAATTAAAGCGACAGTGATCTCTTTAACTAGACGAATAACAAAAATTAAGTTGAATCAGTATAAAACTTGGGATCAAGTGTGTAATTCTATTTTGATTTGTGTCTATTTCTTATTTTGATTTTGCATAGAGATTAATGTTTGTTTTGATTGATGATTGATGATTCATAGTGTTTAGCAAGATGATTGTCGAGTTGACTAGTATTCATCACCAATGCCTAACAAGTGGTATCAAAGCTAATAGCTTTCTGGTTTTGTTCCCGTTTATCAAATGATGGAGGAGATAGTCAGAGATGATGTAGAAGGAAGAGACGGTGGGTTCTTCTTCTTGTTCTTGTTAGGTGTTTGGGCGTGGGCATGGGCTTGGGTGTGGATTGTTGTAGGATAAGTTGGTGGATTTTGAGGGGAAAATCTATGGGAATTACATATAGTTGCACGGTCAACAGGAGCAGCACATCATTATACGGAGATTGTGCATGGCTATGCCATATACTTGCACGGTCGTGTAATTGTACTGAAGCAGATTGGCGTGTTATGCAGACTGTGCACGGTCGTGCAATATATTAGCACGGCCGTGCCGATGTGCAGAAATCTGAAAACATCCAGAATTCGAACTTTAATTTGGACCGTTGATATGCTTTGAGATTAAATCATATGGACATGATTTAAAATGTCCTCTTCTACCCTAGGCCAGACTCCTATGCTATAGATGCCCTAGAGATACAGCTTTTGACGGTACGAAGAGAATTGGTGGAGAATTCCATGGGTTTTCTTGAGAAAAGCTGATCTTTTACCGACGACAGATAACGAAAGAGCTTTTGGTGCGACTACGGGATTTGGGAGAGAAGGTAGTCATTGTTTTAGAGTTTCTGGTAAGATTTATCCAATTGTTTTGTGCATGCGACATTGTAATTACTTGGTGTTAGAATTATTTTATCGAGAGGGCTTACATATTGTTTGGAGGAGATCTTGAATAGTCGGTGTATTCTCTGAGTTATCAAATCTGTTCTAATGGTAACCGTGACAACGGAAGACTGGATGTAGGCTATAGGTTGGGCCGAACCATGCCTCTCTGTGTGATTGCTTGGTTTTGATTATGTGGTACTTCAAGCGCTTTTTATGATTCTTTCAAGATCCTAACTCTGCACCGATTTAGGTGACATCACTTCATCTATTTATTCTGTTGTGCACACTTTGGTGTTGATTGATATTGTGTCAGATTCCCAACAAGTGGTTTGTATATGCCCAGACGTAGCCTAGGTAGTTGGAGTCCTCAGCAGGTATATAGCGATCCAGGGAAGGAACACTGACATGTTGTGAAATGGATATTGAGATATTCGAAGGGAATGTCTAGCGTTGGTTTGTGTTACGTCAAAAGAGATGGGTTGGTGATAGCTGGATTCTGCGATTCAGATTATGCAGGTGACAGAGATAGAAGGCGATCTATGAATGGATATGTGTTCAATTTAGGAACTTCTGCGGTATCCTGGAGATCGGCCCTTCAGTCCATTGTAGCACTGTCAACCACGAAAGCGGAATTGATAGCTGCAGTTGAGGTGATCAAGGAAGGCAAGTACCTGAGAAGTCTACTGAGAGACTTAGGGATTTCGCAAGAAGTGACAAAAGCTTATTGCGACAGTCAGAGCGCCATTCACTTGGCAGAGCATCAAGCCTACAGTTCGAGGACCAAGCACATTGAAGTGCAGGACTTCTTCCTCCAGGAGGAGAAGAGGGTGATATCAATGGAGAAGGTCTTGACAGATCATAATCCTACAGATGTGCTCACAAAGGTTGTTCCCGCAATCAAGCTCAGACATTGATTGAGCTTGATCTATACATGGTGAGTGGTTGATGATTTCCCGCTGTCATGAGAGTTTCGTAAATTTTAAATCTATGTAGAGATGTTTGACATTTAAGTAGGGTTGTTGTGGAGAGCTTGGGCATGCCATGGTTGTTGGAGAAAATTTGAAGCAGGGTAGAGTTTGCTGAGAAATGCTTCAAATTTGAGTCTTAGGGTTGGCACTGCACTGTTAAGGATAACACGGCCGTGTGAGATCCAACAGGAAAGCCAGTTGCTTTACACAAGCTGTGCATGGTCGTGCGAGACCCTGCACGACCGTGCAAGGTCCAACAATGAAGCCAGCTACTTTTCACATAGTGTGCACGGTCATGCACGGTCAACAGGAGCAGCCCAGCATTATACACAGATTGCGCACGGTCGCGCTATATACTTTAACGGTCGTGTCGCTGTACTGAAGCAGATTAAGGTGTTACGCAGATTGTGCACGACCGTGTCATATCTCAGCACGACTGTGCCGATGTGCAAAAATCCGAAAACGTCCAGAATTCGAACTTTAATCTGGATCGTTGATTTGTTTTGAGATTAAATCGTATGGACATGATTTAAAACGTCCTCTTCTATTCTAGGTTGGACTCATATGGTACAAATACCATAGAAATACATATTGTGATGGCAAGAAGAGAATTGGTGGAGAATTCCTTGGGTTTTCTTGAGAAAGGCTGATCTTTTGACGGCGACCGATGACGAAAGAGGTTTTGGTGCGACGACAAGCTTTGGGAGAGGAGGTAGTCGTTGTTCTAGAGTTTCTGGTAAGAGCTATCCAATTGTTGTGTGCATGAGACATTGTAACTATGAGAGTACTGCTAGAATTATATTTTGTCGAGAGGGCTTACATATTGTTTGGAGTCGGTGTATTCTCTGAATTATCATCTCTGATCTAGTGGAAACCGTGACAACAGAAGACTGGACGTAGAGCCTGGGCCGAACCAGTATAAACTCTTGCCTCTCTGTGTGATTGCTTGGTTTGATTCTGTGGTATTTCTTGTGCAGTTTATGACTATGTCAAGATTCTAACTCTGCATTGATTTAGTTGGCGACCCTTTATCTATTTATTCCGATGTGCACGCTTTGGTCTTGATTAGTATTGCGTCAGATTCCCAACATATACAACTTTCTTTCGGCTCATGCGGTCAGGGGGCATGCAAATAAGATAGGAAAGAAAAACTTGGTTCACATCCGTCGATTCATAATGGATGCTAGTCTTATATTAGACATGCTCTGAAATCTGAATATGAATCCAGTAATTACTGTTATTGTTGCCACTAGTAAACTGTATTCAGCACTCTTACGAATGAAATCGACTACAAACATAACTCAGGCAATAATACAAACAATTTTTTTTTTACCTTCTGGTCAATTAACCCCATCATTGGAACTACCACCAGCTATACTTGTTGCCATTTTTTGTTTTTGATCTGAGTACTTCCAGATGTGCTTGACCCAGGTTGCAACCTCCAGCAGAAACGCTGTGAACGCAAGACCGCAGAGAATTCCAATGTACGCCCACCTCCACGAAGCTGGAGGCCTTAGGATGGCCAAGCCCTTGAATATGTTCGCTACGGCGAGCGCCAGCAGCGCGTAGCCCATCGTATGGTGGTATATGTTCCAATACCTGCGATATTTGTCCTTCCTAATGGGCTTCAGCCACAGCGCCGTTATCTGTTCAGAGACAAAACAACCAGATCAAAGAGCAAACATGCGTACATGACAGCGAGTTGGAGGCCTACTTGCAACGTGGCGAGGCAGAAGATCAGGATGCCTATGATCCTATGGCCGATGAAGGTTCTAGAGTGCATGGAGTGGGCTATGAGCGACAGGCCGATCGCCCAAGAGGCGGTTCCGATTGAGTAGGCGGCGAGCTGGACGGACACGTGAACGGTGACGTACTTCTCGAGCTTGAAGGGAAAGGCTCTGAAGTATCTTGTGACCATTACTCCGATTGGCAATAGGAAACCCCATCCGATGACACCCAGGATGCCATGTGCCTGTCCGCATTAAATGCGATGAGCATTCGATTAATGGATGCAATCTTGACATTAGGATACAAATTATACTTACCGCCCTGAGTCTCCCCTTGCTGTGGTCCGGACTCTTTCCCGTCGTCAGATCGATCTTCTCGGCGCTATCGAAATTCTCCAGCTTCATCGCATGCATCTTGGGCACAAGCCCAGCCGCCTGCGGCCCGACCTGCCACTCGTGGTTCAGCCTCGACGCGTTGAAGGCCGGAGGCAGGCTCAACGTCGCCCACACCGTAATCAGCCCGCTGCCCCCTGAGTACTGGGACCTCACGTTTGATACTCTCACCTCTATGGATGAATTCTCAAGCTTGCACCCATTTTTAGCATCAGCGGTCACATTGTAGGTTGCGACGACAGGCGAGGCGCCGTTGGGCTGGCCGATGGCAACGAGGGCCCGCGTGCCGACCATCCTGGGGTTCGGGCCGGGGTTCACACCCCAGGCCACCCACCCCGTCGGGCTTGGCGGCTTGGCGGCGAACACGACATCGACGATGGCGCTTTCGTTGTTGCCGGCGGTCGTGTTGTGGAGTTTCCAGCCTAGTTCAGCGCCGAGGGATCGAAGTTTTTTGCAGTGAGTGATGTTTTTCGTAAACGTCGAGTTGATGAAGGAGAAGCTGTCGTCGCATTGGTACGGCGTTTGGGCCTGACCGGAGGCAAGGAGGAAGAAGAGGAAGAGGAGGGTATAAGAAGGGGGCATATTTGATGTGGGAGATGTAGTGAACACAAAGTTTGAAGCAAGAATTGTATAATAGTTTAGAGAAAGAGAGGGGATATTATAATAGAATGGAGCACTGAGGAAGCGAAAGTGAAAGCATGAAGAGCAAATCGATAGCTGTAACATACAACATTCTAGTTAACCATCAGCAAGATTCTGATCTCTTTCGCAGTACGGAGATCGAAGGCTTTGATATCATTCTTGGCGTACTATTAGAGGAAGCATTCTGACAGACAATAGGGACAACGTCTGAATCACCTGGGGCCGACGCCTTTCGTGCGAATAGGGAAATGCTGAGGTTTGATCAAAATGAAAAGTCAGAAGCTTATACTTGGACTAGAACATTATATTTTTTTTAAGGGAGAAAAAAAGCATGAAGCATTATCATGTTAATTAGTTCGTTGATTCAAGGCGACTTGGAGCAAATGAAGTGTTGGGTGTGTCTCTTACCCGGTTCAGAGGAGGATTTTATGTTCGATTCTGTTGATAGGCTACAAGAAGAAAGGGAAAAAGGATGGCTCGTGCAGTGGCATGGAGATACGGTGTTGGTGTTTATGGAGAGGGCTTTGCATGAGTGGCGCACGGTGTGTGCGTGTTGGATTGCAGGGTGGCGTGCGGTCACAAGAGGACGTATCAGAGGACTCATTGGGGCTGGAGGCTTGTTGATGTGTGAAATATTGAATCTATGTTACGCAAATCTGATGAAGGTAGGCTAGTCGACTAGCATGTAAGGACTTGTCGACTAGTTCACAGATTAGTCGACCAGTCATTATCAACTGATTTACGCAACTATGGTATTTTAATGATTAAAAATTCGATTTTTAACGTTTTAACAGGTTTTAAATCAGCATAAATCCTAGATTACAGCCTGGCTCCGATACCACTGTATGTGGTTATGATGCTAGTAATCTAAACAATTTAGAATGAACAGTGGAAGACTAAAAATTAAAATTTTGGATCCTAGCAATTGACGATAAAAAACTGAACAAAAACACATACCTTTGCACGAGACTTTAGCAATACTTGCGGATGCAAAAACTCTTTCAATGAAGACCACAGTGCCACGTTCTCCTCTACAACCAACAACTTAGATGTTTCACAGGATGAACAATGTCTCCATGATTCACGAGCCCTCCAAGAACTCAAACTGCTCTTCAAGCCTTGCTAGGTCAAGAAAGGGGGAGAAGGAAAAACTTTAACTTCATGCGAGAGATTCTCCCTCCGAAATGGTTTGAATTTCTCCGCACTATAAGACTTTCTCAATTGAGAATGGTGTATCAAGAGAGCCGGGGTAGACCCCCTTTTATAGTTCTAGGGCCATACGTGTCTGATTCAGATTAGGGATTCGAGTTAGATTCAATCTCATCCATAAACACGCAAAGAAGAAGATAATTCTTTTTTGAGTTCAAATCTCATTAAAACTCTATCAAGAGACTGGGATAGGAATTTGTTTTCGATTAGGACTAACTCTTGAATCAAATCTTGCATCAAATTCAAATCAAATATCATGGTTCGTCAGCACTAGTCGCCTAGTATATTCGTACTGGTCGACTAGTCAACTAATTGGATCACCTTACACAATTGTGCCTGACTAGTCAACTAGTGGCAAGCCACTAGTCGACTAGCCAACTGACTCGTCAACTAGTGGCAAGTCACTAGTTGACCAGTCACTGCCAAGTTTATTTCTTCTTCTTCTTTGTTCACAACTCTTATGAACTTGCCTTTGTATATCACATATACACAAAGTTTCTTCCGATGCTTTTCTTGAAGAGTCATCATCTATATAAGACTCTAATAGCCCAATTCCTACTTCAGTGGTGACATGATCACATCGTGCCACCGATGGGTAGTGGCTCTAGCTGAGCGTGTCGACCCCTGTTTCTGAACCGTCATTATCTAGTTGGTGTGAGACTGGAATCTCTCCGAGATAATTTTGGACCTTACAGTGACAGATTCTACGCAGCCTGGTCCCTTCATCAAGACTAAGTCGCAAAGGTGTCTAGGGTACAGTATAGTGACAAACCCAATTACACATTAAAACCTTGAGTCATATGTGATCCAATAGTTATCGATTGGATGACACTTGTTAACTCTTTAACGAGTTCATCTATTACCCTGGCCAGAGATTTACTATAGATACATGACTCTACTGCGACATTAAGCTCCCATGCCGGAGAAGACAAATCATGGCTAGATGGCAACACCCTTTGCATGCTTCTAACTATACACAGTAGGTACCTACATGTCAATTGTAATGCCAATGTTAAGCAAATGCTTAAGTATAATCTTCCATATGCAAGGTCCTTTACCACACCTCTGATCATAAGGACTATGCTACACATACTGTCACATGAGAGCTTCTATTGACATTCAAAGTATGATTACCGTACAGAAGCATCTCGGCGGGGCATTCTATGAACTTGTTCTCTTACAAGCACATGTGCATTATTTACCGATGTATCCACACCAAGCGACTATGGGGAAAGTTACTACCATCCGATGGTATATTTTAATGCACAATGGTCTAACCGGAATATTAATGTCTCGTCTTGATATTTTTCTGACCATGAACATTTCTGGATATATGCTATGGCAGATACATTGGCCTCATTATCATGATCTCATCCCAATGTTGCTCACATAAATCCTGGGACTTTATCTATGCATCATATAACACAACCACAACCATGGAAGTGACATAGGGGATTCCATATATAAATATTATCAAATAGCTTACTATTATTTTAAACAAGATGTATGTTACAATTATAATAATTTTCTGACGGGCATACATTCTCCAACATCATGATCTGTGAGGTCGAATACTAGAGGTCAATGATGTAGCCATGGGCTTCGCCAGGGGGGCTATAGACTAGACTAGGGGCTTAGTTTGGACGTGGCATGACATCTGTCAAGTTCCTAAGGTTAGAGATCTAGTCGTGGACTTTGCCAGCTGAGTTTGAATATAGCATGACCCGTAGGGTCGAATGCTAGATGTCAGAGCTGTAGCGGTAGGCTATGCCAGCATAGTTTGAACATGGCATTGCCCAGATCGAGTGCTAGAGGTAGAAGCTGTAGCCATGTCTTCACCAGCTGAGTTTGGATGTAGCATAACTCGTGGGATCAAATGCTAGAGGTCAGAGCTTTACCTATATGCTACACCAGCTTAGTTTGGATGCGGCATGACCCAGGTCGATTGCTAGAGGTCAGAGATGTAGCCATATGATATGCTAGCTTAGTTTGGATGTAGCACAACTTGTGTTGATTTCCAAAGGTCAGAGATGTAGTCGTAGGCTGTGCCTACTTGGTTTGGACGTGGCATGACCTGGATCGACTGTCAGTGATCAGAGCTGTAGCCATAGGCTGCGCCAGCTTAGTTTGGACATGGCACAACCTCAGTCAAATGCCATATGTCAAAGATATAGTTGTAGGCTGCACCAGCTTAGTTTGGACGCACACCCTGGGTTAGGTGCCAGAAGTCAGAGTTGTAGCCATAGGTTGTGCCAGTTGAAATCTGCACTGGGACCATTGAAGAGTCTCAGTAGTGAGGACCCTAGCATGATGTGGGGGTTAAGCTCAGCGTGCTCAAGGTCAAGAACTGCTTGATAGTGTTGAGACTCATGGGGTCAGACTAGTGGGGGGGCCAGCCTGAGTTGGGGCTATGAAAGAAGAATGCACAACTGTTGAGCTTGAGAAAGAAATACTTTTTATTAATCTTGAGTTGAGTACATTGAAGGGAGCAACTTTTTGATCTTGATCAGAGGTGCTTGCTATGTGGTGGGAAGGGGATGGAAGTGGCCACCTTGTGAGCCAAGAGCAAGCACTTCCTGGCTTCTGACTGGATCCCTTCGAGCATGCCAACTCCGTGAGTAGTACAGAACTTCACCAGGGGTGGTATGTGGAGGTCACTGCCCACATTGCATTAAGTATTAGCCACCCAATGATAGTATTGAAAGCTCCTATGTAGTTGACCACCAGAAAGTGGACGTTGTGCACCTGTTGACAAGGAGGTGTCCCAAAATCCACCTACATGGAAACCATTCACTCTAAGACAATCTGTGCACCTATGAAACCAGAGAGTATAGTGTGCATGGGCTGCATGACGTCACCCAATATCCCCAACTTATGGTAGGTATCTAGCTATTGGATATCGATTGAGCTACCATTGATAATAAGGATGCATTGAACTCTGTGGTTGGTGATCTGTAAATTGAAACCAATGGCATCATTATGGGGCTGGTGAATCCATCTTGCCTCTTCTATTGTGAAGAGCATACACTTCTCTAAGAGCTTGAGCTACTTTGAGGCTCTATATTTAATGGTAATATCGAGGTCAGTCAAAGGGGTGCACTCCTGACGAGCAGAGCTCTTCTACGTGTGGTTGGATTACTAGGCCAAGTACAACCTATTATAGTTACGGGCCCTAAGATCACATCAATGACATCGGACGAGTCGGCTAAGCCTTTGCCTTTGTTCTGAGGTCGCCAGCTCAATCATGTTCTGGAACTTTGAATTCTTGGAGTCACCCCCTTTGGATGAGGTGCTCAATTTAATCTTATGACCATGTAATTGTCAATGATGTGGCCGTACCCCTTGTGGAAGTCAAAATATTTGGACGTGTCTATCTTGTGGTTGTTTGGCAAAGGATGTGGAGGATCGAACTCAACTAAGGGCAGAAACATAAAAACATAAAAATCATATATTTTTTTAAAACCCTATGGAAAAATAAAACTCTTTGTAGGATCTATACTATAAGAGGTGGGCGAACCAACCTCGCAAAGATATATCTATAAAATACCACAATTAAAATAAAGCTAAAGAACATACCTTTGTTTTTGCAGTCGCAAAAACAATTCCTTTAGTGTGATTGTCCTGAAGCGATTCAATGCCTCATCATCGAGCGGCCATTTGCCTCAGAAAGTTTCACCTTGGCTGGAATCCATGCCAAGCTTTGAATCAGATCTAATCTTCCTTCAAGTTTTACTACAACCTAAGAAGGAATAAAGATGAAAAAGGAAGAACTAAACTTTGGTCGCCTTTAGGTCGAGGTTTGCTCACTTAATGAAGAGCTCCCTTGATCTAGGCTTGTGTACTTTTGGGTGAAGGGGATTGACCCTATTTATAGGGTGATTTGGGCCTTTCTATCAGTGCCACATCCGATGTGGTACTATTTAGAGAAATCCTTTTGACTCAAGGTTTTTCCTTGCATGGACTTAACGTTGAGCAATTGTTTCTCCCTCTTCGGTAAGCACCAGAAGACAATGAAATATCATCTCGAAGAACTTCTTATGGAGAACACATAGAAATTAACGTCACTCATTTTTGAGATCGTTTGGCCTCTCAAATCCATCGTCAAAGTTGAACCAAACCATGCCCCAATGGGGCTGAATCCAACCTTAGGTTGCACCTGAGCTTGTGCTCGATATGCACTCGAGCCGTGCTCAGGCACAGCCCAAGCTGTGCTCGGCCTACAGCCCAAACAGAAGCTCGGGCCCCAGCAGCACTCAGACTGCCAGTGCCTGTGTTGCCTGGGCTGTCAGCCCAAGCCCAATGCTCGGGCTTAGCCCCAGCCGATGCTCGGGCTAGCCCGAAGCATATGCCTAGGCTAGCCTAAGTCTATGTACGGGTTAAACCAGCTAGGTCCGGGCATGACAAAGACCCTAGTTTGGGTTTTTCTATGCTCTTTAGAATGGCTTCATTTTTGTGTCATATGATAAGTGACCGAAATCACCTTCACAACCAATTTGCGACATTTTAGCTCTCGTGCATCATATGCATGTACCTTTTATCTCTTGATACTTGAACGAAGATCCCAGCCTTTGTGAGACCCTATAGCCTGACCCTACTATAGGTGAAACTCATAGCTTCTGATGACAGTGACCTCATGCATCAGTTACCGTCTTTGATTCGGTATCAACATTATGTACTCTGTCCCTTTGGCATGAGCATTGTCGGGACTACTCTGGCTATGCTAGTGATGAATGTCGTAGTTTTAATTCCTCGTCATAATTATGCCATTGTGAAGCCTAGGCTTTGGTTGATTATAAACCCCTAATAGCTCCACAATCGGGTCAGTATCGTTTGGTCTTAACGTGTCTTTGTTGGATTCCATCCAACACACCTCGGCCAATGATTTCACTAAGGACCATACTAACTTTGCGATACTACCTCTCCATATAGAGAGAGACAAATACTTATCTTGGTCACTACTCCCCTCATACACTTCAAGTGCCACCCAACCAAAGACCTTTTTACAAGCCTTATCTCGAAGCTAGGTTAGAGATCTAAGTGACACCGTTCATGCACATGCTCGTATAGTTACCTCAAGTCAGAAGATCGGCTTGCATATCATCATTGAGAGCTACCATTGACAAATCGGTATGTGCCACCATATGGTAGCTCTCATTGGGTCGTCCAGTGAACTCATTCTCTAATGAGCACATATGTCTTGTCACCGATTTCACCAAATCGAACGATCATGAGATCATGCCACCAACAATTGGTGAAGACAGAAACATTATAGTCTAGATGACGCATCGATGTCCTATCTCAATGCATCTACGACTACAAATATTTTTAGGCTTATGATACAGACTGTCAAAACATTTCACATGATCGTGATCTACATCTCGATATATGGTGACCTCGTATTAAGCCTCAGAACTTTATCCAAGTATTAATTTAGACAAAAATATATATTACATTTGACAACTGTTTTTGAATCCTAGGGCTGACTAGGACTAGATAAAGAGTGGCTGGGATTTGATCTTAGGGAATGGAAGGTTGAGATGAGTTTTGTGAAAGTTTTGAGAGAATCCTTTTGGTTGGAAAACTCGATATTTTGATATTTGTATGGAAAAACGCAACTGACCCTCTCTTACCTCGGGCGTAGCAAATCTCAGCCCTGAAAAAGGGGAACTTTATAGTAGGGGACAACATTTATCTGTGGATTTATGTGGATCTAATGCATTTTATGGAAAAGCAAGTGCACTTACTGCAATTGCGTTTAATGCATTTGCATGCATTAGTCACCCTCACACATTTGCACTTAATGCAGTAGAGTAAGTGCACTTGCGTTTAACGCATTGGCATGCATTTGTCATGCTCACACATTATCAACTCGAATAGTCAGGGCAATTTAATGGTCGCGGGGGCCCATCATCAAGGAAGATGCTGCAGAGTAAAATTTGTGGAAAGCAAATTTGTTATTCCGCGCCGACGGCGCCCGCGAAATTTTTTACGCTAATTTGTTGTTCCGGGCCAAAGGAGCCCGTGCCGAATTTATTATTCTATGCTAATTTGTTGTTCCGTGTCGAAGGCGCCCATGCTGAATTTGTTGTTTCATGTCGAAGGCGCCCGCGCCGAATTTGTTGTTATGTGCCGAAGGTGCCCGTGCCTCTAAAAAATTCTATGCTAATTTTTTGTTCTTTTAAACTTTGACTGTGGAAATAATTTTTTGGGGAACAATATTTCGTATGGGAAAATCTTAAGTGCACCGTGCCCGCCGGCATAGGTTATGACTAGCATACTATTATATTTGAACAAGATGTTCCAATTACAAATAATTAGCCTCGAGGGCATACTTCTCTCAACATCTCCCACTAGCACTCGTACCCAATTATGATGGTATCTCACACCACTTTTACACATGAGTATCTCTAGATGATCACGTGGTAGAACCTTTGTGAATGGATCTGCTAAATTGTCTTCTGTGGAGACACGCTGGGGTTCTATGTCCTTCCTCGATTCTATATCATGTATGAGGTGATATCTACAAAGAATATGTTTGGATCGATTATGTAGCCTTGGTTCCTTGACCAAGCTAATGGTTGTGTTGTTATCACAATCAATGGTATTGAATATTTAGCTGCAGGCACCACCTCTAGCTGGTCCACAAACTGTCTCATCCAAACTACTTCTTTTGCCGCATCATTGGCCACTATACATTCAGCCTCCATCATAGAATCTGCAACAGTGTCTTGCTTGGAACTCTCCTCCATTGACGGTAAAAACATATTCTGATATAGACTTGCTAATGAGTGCTCATTAATATATATTTTTCATGCATTATTCCCACGCATTTCATACCACTTCGTTGCTTATTCCATGTCATTTCATCCATCTTTTGTTTCCTTTTTACTCTTGGGTCTCTTTTGCGCATTTCAGGTATAAACAGGGAGTTCCGAGACCCTAGAGTGAAGGTGAAGGCGTAGGAACGAAACGAGAAGCGAACATGAGCCAAATCGTTAAAATAATTGAAGGAGGAGTGTAACGGTCACTTTCCGACCGTGTGTATTTTAGCGCATAGCCGTGTTTCGTGTGCGTTTTGTGTATTTAATTTTTATTACTGATTTTCGTAGTTCAGACGTGTGACCGAACCCCGTATTCGCGATCTTCTCAAAGGCGCGTGCGCTCCGGTATTTTCCATGTAATTTTTGGGTGTCGAGGGGCCAATCTACTATAACATCATTAATTATTATTAATTATTACTATTATGTTGTGAGTTGAGGGAGGCTTTTGGCCTCCCTCCCCTCATTATCTCCCCATTACACCCCACTACTTAGTAGTGGGGGTCCCTTGGTATTCTTAGTACCCCATTGAGAATGAATATAAAGAGAGACATGGCTAAGTGCCATGACTACTCAACCATTTGAGATTGATATTATCTCTTAAGTTCTAACACGTTATCAGCACGACTCAAGCTCTAGAAAATTTTTTGCGCCATAATTTTTCATCCCCACAAAATTTCAGCCCAACATTTTCCCTCTTGCGAAGGAATCTTTGAGTTGCGGCAAAGCTCTTGCGAAGGAATCTTTGAGTTGCGGCAAAGCTCTTGCGACGTCGATTTGCGGGAGCGGGATCATATTTTCCTATCTACGGATTAAATTTGTTCTTCCCTAGATCATCGATCTAGAGGTAAAATTTCTTATCCTGTAGATATAGATTGTACCATATTCTATTTGATTATATATCAAAAATTAGAATAACAACAAAATTAAATAAAAAATTAAATAAATCAATCAATATCTCCCAAAAAAATTTCCCCCTGAAGGGGATCCACGCACAAACCAATTTTTCCCCCTCCTAATTCTCGCAACCCCCCTGAAGGGGAGCCTTATCTTGGTGGTTTCCTTGCCGTGGGCACCCAAAGCGTCGCCCCTCCGACCGGCGCCGCCCGTCCTGGTAGCGGGCGCCCGAACCGCCGCCCCCCATGTCGGGGGCTCCAACTAAGCTCCATGTCGCCATAATTATGAGTTAATATGATTTTCTGTCTAAACCAATCATAAAGTGGCAAAGTGTGTTTTCGGGTAGTGGCAAACAGAGATCTAGGGAAGGGATCTATTTTCCTTATTCTTTGCTACACAGATCTTCCATTTAACATTAGAATAAATGGGAAGAATAAAGAATGTGGCTCCCACGGATCTCTGCTGCACAAATTATGAGTTAATATGATTATCTGGTAGTGGCAAAGCGTCTGTCGGGGGCTCTTTGCCGGTGCCGCCCCTCCTCAGTCGGGAGGGGGCTCGTCTCTGCGCCGCCCCTCCCCAGTCGGGAGGGGGCTCCAACCTCGCCGCCCCCCTGTCGGGGTCACCTCGATTCGCAACCCCCCTGACGGGGGTGGGGCCGCATGTAGCTATGATCCCCTTGTGGGAGGGGGATGGGCCGATCATTTCGCAACCCTTGACATTATCTAATTCATGAACAAGAGATGGGCTATAATTTTAATGCCCGTCATTTACCATTATTATATCAAGATATATGTCTGCCGGTTGTGTTTGTAGAGGAAGGAGAAAGTCTTTTTGACTCCCCTGGCGGCTGTTTTTCACTTTAAAACTCTAATTAGGGTTAGGGGGAGAAGGGGCATGGGCCTTAACTGATGGGCCAGAAGCCTAATAATTAACAAATATTGAACATAAAAACTGGGTATATTTTTTTTTGCTAACGGGCCTGCAGCCCGTAGCCAGCCCGCGGGCCTCCGGCCTGCAGGCCAATTTATTATTAAATTCATAAAATACCCATTTTTAAAATAAAAAAACCCTGGAAATTCTGGAAAAATATCCAGAAAAATCAGGGAATATCATGTTGATGATATTTTAACTCTTTTCGGAGTTTTTGGCGCAAATTAAAATTTTGTTAAAGAATTTTATGTTCAATTCATTCATTATCGCTTTATTTTTTTAATTGGATAAAAATAAATATTAATTTACGTTTAAATCATTACATGGATCCTGATACCGCTCTGTCGTTAGGTTAGTGATCTATCCTAACGGGTAATGACGTTTCCCTGTGGTCCAAGTAATTTTTAGCGTAAATTTATTATATTTATCCAATAAAATTGCCTGCGATGTTGAATAATTGTATTGATTATGCCTGGGTGTTTGCGTGGTTGATTTTTATATTGCCTGTAGCATATATAAACTGCCTGGATGTTATAAATAATTCAGTCTTGTGGTTTGGGATCGGCCATTTTGATACACCTTTTTACATTTCTCGCTTTCTTTTTCTGTTTTGAGAGGAATTGTAGTGAGGTTATAATGTAAAATGCCAAAGAAGCCAAATTGAAGACGGAGAAGAAATCTGCTTTATGCTTGGACCCAAAATGGGTTTCGAATTTGTATTTTTCATTTCTTTTGTATTTCATCTTCATGGATTGTATTCGGACACTTTTTGGACATTTTAATTTGTAAGGGTATCTGGCCGATCCCCACATGACTAATTATTTATTTATTTTTGCATGAATTTATTTTTCACAAATATTAATTCATGCGTATTTAATTGCATAAATAAATGGCAATATTGGCGAGCGTTGTTTTTGATGTACTGAATGCGGCAGTAAAGAACTATCTGAGTTGTCGGGTGGACCTGAAGTTACACATGTGCTTAATGGCTCTTATGAGTACGAATCTGGATCCTACTACTATGCCTGCGGCCCCAGCAGCGGCCCAGGATACTTCAACCGCGACCCCTGAAGCGGCGCAGTCATCTGTCTCTGATAAACATACTGTGAAGGCCATAATCTACATTAGGAGACACAAAAATCGGACCTTAAAAAGGCGAATATCTGACAGTAGAGGATCCACTTGAGATGTGGAGGACACTGGTGGCATGTTAAAAATATCAGATTGATGTTATACTGCCACGTGCTAGTTATGAGTGGGAAACCCTCCGACTTCAATATTTCAAAGTCAGTGTCTGAGTATAACTCAGCACTTCATAATATCACCTCACGCCTGAAGCTGTGCGGTGAAGAAGTCTCGGAGTAATGCATGTTGGAAAAGACTTTCACGTCTTTCCATGAAAAAGATGCAATCCTCATGCAACAGTACCGTGAAAGACATTTCACGAAATTCTCTGACTTACTCTCCTGCCTCCTAAGTGCGAAGCAGAACAGAGCCTTGTTACTAACCACTCACAACCTATTTCCTTGAAGCCCATCTTGTTTTCTTCCAGAAGATGAAGAACAAGAAGAAGGCCAGAAATTACAAGGGTAAAAGCTGTGATAGAACCGGCTAGAGGACCTCCACTAAACAATAACTACAACCAGGGGAAGAAAAAGAATACGTGGACAAGTAACAACAATGGCCAACCGTCTATTCCCAAGAAGAACTAGGTAGACAAGTGCCATAGTGTGGCATGACTGGACATTGTCCCAGGAACTGCCGCACTCCACGTAATCTCCAGTGTCTTTATCAGGCGAGCCTGCAGCCTCGTCCTAAAAAAAATCTGGTTGAATCTCATCCTTCAACCAAGCTGACTGCAAAAGACTTCGATCACGACGACTTGCTCGACTGAGTCTTATCTTAGTTTGCTTATATATATGCATTTTAAATACTAGTTTACGTCATCTGTATTTTCTTTTTAAACAAACAAAAACTTTATGAATGCATATTTAGCTTTATTTTATAAAGTCTAGTCATTCAAATATGTAGATGAAGTGTGATATATTGTGGACAGTGCCTCGATGCACTGATGAAGCATTAAAATTGCTCCCACATACAAACGAGACTATAAGATGCAAATTTCTCTCCTTAATCATATAAGAACCTCCCAAGTTTCAAGGATATTTCGTTTAAAACGAACATACCTTGGAAACTGTGGATAATAATAGTGAATATCTTTATATAACTCATCAAACGGATGGCCAGAATACCATCTGCGCAAGATTCGTTGGACCCCTGTCGGGTCCCTATCATTATAGATATTCATCCTATATAAAGCCAAATTGACTGTGCACAAGAAGTGCCTTTCATTGCCAGAGTTTTCAACTCTGGCACAATAGACTTGGCCATCCTGGATCAGCGATGATGGACGCATCATCAAATGAATCCCTTGGAGAACCTGAAGATTCTTCAAAAGGTTGAGTTCCCTTGTTTCCCTTTGTCAAAAGGGAAAACTTATAGATAGACCTCTTCCCTCTAGAAAGTGGGATTAGAGTCTCATGGCTTCATTGAGAGAAAACATGGTGACCTTTGCAGGCCTATTCACCCCGCAAGTGGCCCATTTCGGTACTTCATTGTACTGATAGATGCATCTACTAGATGGTCTTAAGTGTGCCTTTTGGTCCACCCGCAATCTAGCTTTCTCCAAAGCTGATAATGTGGGTGAATTCACTACACATGTCTTTCAAGACTTCTGCCAAGCAACTCTCATTGAAATTGAACATCCTGTAGCATGTTCATACTCAGAATGGGTGATCAAAGTCTCTGATTCACGTCCATTGTTAAATCTCAGTTGCCTGTGGATTTTTAGGGATACGCCATACTGCATTCCGCTTCGCTTATAACGATACGGCCCTCTTGTGTCCATATCTTATTGCTGATGCCGCTTGCTTATTGTTTCCCACCAAACATATCTCATTTGAGAGTGTTTGGATGTGCTAATATATGTCCACATATCACCACGTCTTGATAACTGTGAATTTGATGAGCACATTCTCATTATAATAGGCACGAGTCTAAAGAAGCCTGAAGCTTCTAAGACCATATCATGGGACACAAGAGTCCTAATCTCGTTATGATCCGTGTACTATTTATGTGTGAAGATTAGATCCAGAAGATCCTTCACATTCAGACTAAAGTACATCAATTGGCGGATAAATTCACGGACAACCATAAGATTGTTCGTTCACACGTCACTGCTGCCAACACGCCAGCTAGGATTGACATCCCCAAGATGGATGCAATCCACCGACAGCAGAATTAGCTATACCTCAATTGAAAAGAGGACGCCCACCAGCTTCAGAATATAAAGTTCCTCGAAAGAGGAAGATTCCTGGATATATTAAAATGATCCCACCACAGGATGCTGAGCTCAGACCAGCGACCTCTCCCCTCCTAATTTCCCCTGCAGAGGAAACAATAGGATAAACATCATTTTATTAAGTACGTACTGGAGAGGTACTGGACAGATTTAGCACAGTCGTCGACGACGATTTTGCTTTCGCTATTGCCGTTCACGTCGCTGAATACGACGATGACGTTCAACCCACTTTTCTATAGCATAAACGCATAGATTGGCCAAAGTGGGGCGAGGCAATAAGAGTAGAGCTGGACTCACTCTTGAAAAGCAAAGTCTTTGGACCAGTAGTCTATACACCTGAATGTGTATAACCTGTGGAATAGAAGTTGGGTTTTCATAAATAAATGAAGGAAATGTGATCATTTTCCTATTAAGCCTAACGTTTCTGGAAAAGCCAAGAAATGCAGCTCATGGACGTTGTGAATGTATATCTATACGGCAAATAGATATAGAGATCTATATGAAACTTCCAGAAGGGTATACTCTACCGCCAGAGATGAAAGAGAGACGTAAGAACGTCTTCTCTATAAAGGCTTCAAAGATCAGTATATGATTCTAATAGGTTCTCCTGCAGAGACCATTGAGATATCAAATACCTAGTCAAAACAGGGTATTGTCCTGGTTTATAGATTAAAACACTTTTTGTGGTGGAATTCTATTATATTCTTCATACACCAGGAGTTTATGAAGAAAGATGCCCAGTAGCAATCTATTAAAAATGGATGCTTATTTATGACCCCTTCCAGTCGCTGGAAGAGGGGGAGGATATCCTAGGTCCTGAAGAGCCTAGCTCTAGTATACTAGTTACACTCCTTTATCGGGCCAACTGTGCGTGTCTCTATTAGACCGTCTGCAGTAAATCTGTTAGCCAGGTACAGTGCTGCCCTGGGGAGCGCCACTGGACCAAGGATAAGCTGCTTCTGCGCAACTTCCAAGGGTCAAGGAATATATATATCGCATATGCAGGTTTACTGATCATCGCGATGACTAAGCACAAATGGCCGGCCACATCCTAAAGATCTTCACATCATCCTCCAAAGTCTACATCTTCTGAGAAGCTCATTATCCAAGAATCAAGTCTAGAATACGCTCAGCCAAGTCCAGCAGTACCTTGCAGACACAGTGAAGACTGAGTAATACAAACGTGGAGTCATCTACCAACTTCGAAGAGCGTACCACTCCAGAGCGCCACTGTTTTCCAGTATCCGCCAGATATGAGTGAAACTTGTATAGATGAGTAATGATTGTATTTGCTTTCATAGCATGAGGGATGTATAGACGAATAGGAAATGATTGTATAGATACATAGGAGATCTGCAAGCCTGAAGCTTGTACAGATCAGGGGGAGTTGATATTAGTGTTGTACTCTTTTTCCTTAGCTATGGGTTTTCCCACTGGGTTTTCCATAGCCAAAGGTTTTAATGAGGCAACCTCATTTAACTTTGGACCCTGAAGTGTCCACCCCTAATGAAAGCTAAATGACCTACAAGTATAATGCTTGTATGGATCAGGGGAAGTCACCAGTTGGTTGTACTCTTTTCCCTTAAGCTGCTGGTTTTTTCCCACTGGGTTTCCACAGCTAAGGTTTTAACGAGGCAACCACAGTGCCTCTGGATCCAAAAGTATCTATCTCATTAGCATATTGAATCCTGAAGTATTCATATACTTAATCCAAGCTAATGGAGAGATAGGGGGAGTGTTGTGAGTTGAGGGAGGCTTTTGGCCTCCCTCCCCTCATTATCTCCCCATTACACCCCACTACTTAGTAGTGGGGGTCCATTGGTATTCTTAGTACCCCATTGAGAATGAATATAAAGAGAGACATGGCTAAGTGCCATGACTACTCAACCATTTGAGATTGATATTATCTCTTGAGTTCTAACATATTATTATTATTATTATTATTATTATTATTATTATTTTGCAATTCAAATGGAATTGATGGGTTACGTATAAAAGCTTATAAACATTTAATAATTATTAAAAGACCTAACCTAATAACCTCCTTGCTGTCACTTTTCAAATGAGACCTAATCAAGTATACTAAACTTCTAGTATCCTATAATGTGGGTATAAAACGAAAATGTAAAAAAACGAATCAAACCAAGGACATTAGCCATCCTAACTAATTATTATACTTATCTTATCCTTAATAATCTAACAACCCACTAGCCTTCTTGTTCCCATGTTGCCCCTCTCTCCCACGTCGTTTTCTCCTCTCTCTCTCCACGTTATCTACTGACATCCCTACTAATAGGCTATCAGAAAAACAAATTTGTAGGCCTTCATGTTTCTTGCGTGCTTTGAAAACCCAACCACAAAAAAAGAGAGAGGAAACTCAGTCTGTCTCCCATACGTCAACTTCTCCTTGCCACCGCCCAGTTCACCCAGGACCTCGCCACCTTCCTCCAATCATCACCCACTCTCCGACCAACTCGCCTCTCTTCGTCTTCGCTCTCTTTCGCACTGCACCCACGCCGACGAGATCCGACATCCCCGACCCCGCGCGTCACAAACCACCGATGTCACGCCCCGCTTCCCTAATATGGAAGGCGAGACGTGAGGAGGTCCGCTCAGACGTGGAGCCGTGAAGCTGCAGTCTGATAAGCGTCTGTAAAATTTTTTTTTGAAAAGTAGCAGGTCCTTGCATCGCGACGAAACAACAATAATAATAAAGAAGATTAAAGAACATCCACCAACAACATCCAACAAATATTACAACATCACGGAATAGTCACAAAAGTACAAGTCTGAACAATAGGCCTAAAGCATGGCCGAAACATAACATAGAGATATATAGGTGTTACACACCGAAACCTAACAGCAACTACTAAAGCAGCAACAACTAAAAGAAGTCTCTAGGTGAGACTAGGACTGGTCACCGGTGTCCTCGAACTCGGTCTCAGCAGGGGCCTCAAACTCAGCGTCAACGAACTGCTCGTCCTCTGCTACCTGCTCTGTCTCAAAGTCTGACATGTGACACCCAAAGAGAAAAGGGCACATGTCGCAAAAGTCTCCCAAGGAAAGCGGAGAACTTTTGTGCAAGGATACAAATATAGAAAACGACTAGCAGTTCTAAACAATATGAAATGACATTTAAAGAGTGCAATAGTTTAAATGACATGATGCATGCACGGCGTAGCAGGAACTACGAACACACTATTTCACGATTTTCACGAAACATTAACTTTTCACATTGTGCACAGAGTTTACGCCTTACAGCTGAAGTGGCTGTACGGGCACACTTCTACGCTGAGTGGTCGCTTAACCCTACCCCTCCACGTGTATATGGACTGGTGCCCATCTTCTGGATCACGAGCCAGGAAGTGTTTTTTTCATTTGGCGTAGGGGTGCACCTAGCCTCAATAGAAATAACATTTGTAGCGTGTGCTACTCAATCACGATGAACATTAAATGCATGCAATGACATGGCAATGAGCAGATAAATTGCGTACCGTTAATTGAAATTAAACATGGCATGACAGCATGAATGAAAGCAGGTAAAGTGTCGGATCTAGTTTCGTTGTCAAACTAGATCAAATAGGGCGTCTAGGCGACTATCATTTCACCGCCTAGTCTCTTTTACGCTAATACAAAAATTGGCCTAAGACGTGGCCTAAATAATTACTGGCAAGTATCACTTGCCTGTTCCCGGTGGTATCGGTTGTCGTAGGTTCGTCTGGGCGGGTACTACGTGTCGGTATATCCGGTTCTCTGTTTTGGTTAGACAAATCACCGAATTAGATTTATTGTGAGAAAAGCAAAATACCAAGTTAATCCTTAAAGTGGGTTCGTCTAATTTTATTGTGCTCTCTGGCTAGGGTGATGTTTATACTGTGTCACACTAACCTGATATGCCTTATTTTATTCTGTTATTGTTTAACAACAAGCTGCTAAAATTAACACTTAATTAATATTAACAACCTATTAATACTAATTTTACCCTAGGCTAATTAAATAGTTAAGTATTGCAATTAATTCTATTACCTACTTCACACTTACCCCATCACATGTCAACATATATATCCCCCAGGATGCTATGGTAGCCAAAAGTGAAACTAAACAGATAAAAGTTGAATGCAACTAAACAATATATTATTAGTGCACCTATTTTACTATATATCCACATAAACTGGCATTATTAAACTGGATCCAGTTCATTTTAACGCCATTCAGAGAGCAAGAGATGCTAATAATCATATATGTAAAACTCATACTTGTCCCTAGGTATAGTTGCCACAATTGATGCACCACGAATTTGAGGATTAGAATACATGGGCCTTTCACCCTTTCTTTAAACATCTACCTTTCTCTTTTAAAAAAATCTGTCTGCCTATCATTATCTCTCTGACACCCTCTCTCATTTCTTTAAATATTTAACCTACATGCTGTCAACCACCCGTTAATTATTTATTCCTAAGGCTAAGGCTGACCCTATTCAATTTCCCCTCTTAACTACATGTCTACAGGCTGTCATACTGCATTTGTATTTCTCTTGGCTGTCAACATGTTTTCATTGTTATCTTATAACCCTCTCTCTATTCTTTAATCATTTTTATTCTCCCATTTCCTATCTCTCAGCCTGTCTCTTCTTTCCCTTCTCTTTTTTTTTCTATGCTTTAAAAACTTACAGCAACCAAAACCAACGAGGCTCTCACCTGCGCGACGGAAGGAGGAAGGAGGTTCTCCGGCGAACAGCGGCGGATCCGGCGACCTGGGGCGGCGGCGGCGCACAGGGCGGCGGCGGCGGCAGCGCGCGCTCCCAGCGACGGCGGCGCGGCGGGTTCGGCTGGCGTGGAGGCGGTGCGTGGGTGTGGGGGAGGCTCCTCACGGCGGTCCGGCGCTGGGTGAGGTGGTCCGGCGACGTGTTCAGCGAGGTTGTTGGAGGGGATGGAGGTAGAGGGTTTGAAGCTTTGTAGATCTGAAGTTAGTTTGCTTTGATCTGTAGATCTGAGGTTGATTTCAGATCTGAAATCTGTTTTTGTTTCTTGATTTTTGATTTTCAAAAATCAGTGTGGAGTTCATTTCGAATTTGGGTTTTGGTTTGGTGATTTGTTGAGTTAGGGCTGATTTGTTGGGAGATTTGTTGCTGATTCTGGTTTGAGGATTTGGGTTGGGAAGTTTCTGGTTTGGAAATTTGGTGAAGGATTTTTGAGAAGAAATCTGATTTGGGTTCGGGTTCCAATTTCGAATTTGGTGGAATTGTTTTCAGACGATTTGCAGAGTTGAAGATGCAGGAGGAGACGTTGTCTTAAGAAGATGAGCAGGGAGACACCCCTCTCATTTTGTCAAACGGTATTAATTTGATTGGGACGGTGTTTAATGAAATCTTTAGACTTTGTAGAGACGTGCTAACTTTGTTTGGACGACATTGAATACCAGCTTAGACTATTTTTACGAAACGTGTTTGTTTGATAAAGCGGAAATGAATGTTAATACTAACCTTTGACTAATTGAGGTGAGGAACCTGATTTAGAATGTGTGTTGTCGTTTAGGATAGGGTTAAGGGAAAAAACGCAATTAAGTAGATTTAACTTAATAACAATTAAAAAGAAATTAGTGCAATTAATTAAAAGCAATAAGAATTTGTAATTAGAAAAATAAAGTAATTAGTGAAACAATTAAAGCGTTTAACAATTGGTAATTAGCAGAATAATTAAGCTAAATTATTTTAGTTAAAACTTGATGGTAAATATTAACAACACGGTAAAACGAATTTAGTAACGCGCTCGCGTCGACACGTACGGACGAAAAGTTATCTGAATGACTGAAGAAAATACCGGTACACACAATCGAAAACACGCCTAAAAATACCGGCCGTTACATTCTACCCACCTTAAGAAAAATTCCGTCCTCGGAATTCTTATCAACTAAAGAGCAGGAAACAAATATGGGTAACGCTCTCGTATCTCATCTTCCCGCTCCCAGGTAGATTCTCCTGGTGAGTCGCGATGCCACATTACTCTGACTAAATCAACAGTCCTGTTTCTGAAGACTTTCTGACGTCGATCTAGGATCTCCACTGGTTGTTGTTCGTACGTCAGGTCTGGTCGAACAGTAATCTCAGAGTAGTCCACAGCATGAGAAGGGTCGCTGATATAACGACGGAGCTGGGACACATAAAAGACGTCATGAACTCCTTCTAAGGACGGTGGCAAAGCTAAGCGATAAGCTACTTCTCCAACTCGCTCTAGCACATCGAATGGTCCAATATATCTCGGACTAAGCTTGCCTCTCTTCCCAAATCGAATCACTCCTCGATTTGGTGAGATCTTCAGAAACACATGATCTCCCGGCTGAAATTCCAGAGGACGCCGTTTAGCATCTGCCCAATGCTTGTAACGGTCCTGGGCGATCCGAATCTTGTCTCTGATATCTCGCACAACATTAACTGCTTCCACTATCATCTCTGGTCCCAAGAGTTCTCTATCACCTACGTCATCCCAACTCAGTGGTGATCGACATTTTCTCCCGTAGAGAGCAGCAAAAGGCGCCATGCCAATGCTTGCCTGATAGCTGTTGTTGTAGGAAAACTCCACCAGGTGCAGGTGATCCTCCCATGAACCCTTGAGATCCAACATGCATGCTCTCAACATATCCTCTAAGATCTGAATGGTACGCTCTGACTGGCCATCTGTCTGCGGGTGATACGCAGTACTGAACTTCAGACTGGTACCCAGATTGGTCTGCAGACTCTTCCAGAACTGAGATGTGAATCGCGTATCACGATCTGATACAATGCTCACAGGGACTCCATGTAAGCGCACGATCTCCTACACGACATAATTCACATCACGACTAGTACTAGAAGGAAATTATAAAGGTACGAGTTAGGTCATTACCTCCATATACTTCCTTGCTAATATCTCCGTAGATTGCCCAACTCGGAAAGGTATAAAGTGCGCGGACTTGGTCAATCGATCAACGATGACCCAGATCGCGTCGTTCTGCTTGGTGCTCCGAGGTAAGCCAGTCACGAAGTCCATCGTGATGTGCTGTCACTTCCACTCGGGAATCGGCAGAGGTTGCAATAGTCCAGCAGTGCGATGATGTTCAGCTTTCACTTGCTGACACACGAGGCACTTGGCAACGCTCCGTGCCACACTTCTCTTCATCCCATGCCACCAGAAATTCTGTCGAAGATCTTTGTACATCTTAGTACCTCCAGGATGAATAGAATAAGGTGAACTGTGAGCCTCATTCATCAACTCCTCTCTGATATCTCCTGCAGGTACGCAGATCCTACTACCATATCTCAAAGATCCATCCGCGTGAATCAGAAAATCTGTCCGAAGTCCTGCTTCGACTTGCTCTCTGATCTTCTTTAACTTAGCATCTCCATCTTGAGCAGTCTTGATTCGATCCACGATCGTCGATTGAATTTGCATGTTCATCAACGACGATGTGACTCCCGGTAGAACAGCTTCAACATTCATCCTTCGCAGATCCTGCTGCAATCTCCACTGAGCTGTGAGAATCATCACTTCGGGCAGTCGACTCAAAGCATCCGGTACGACATTCACCTTCCCAGGATGATACTGAAGATCGATGTCGTAGTCTGCCATCAATTCCAACCATCTGCGTTGTCTCATATTCAATTCCTTCTGACTGAATATATATTTCAAACTTTTGTGATCAGTGAAAATTTTCACTTTCTCACTCAGTAAGAAATGTCGCCAGATCTTCAGTGCAAAGATGACGGCAGCTAACTCCAAGTCGTGAGTCGGATAATTCTTCTCATGGACCTTCAATTGTCGCGAAGCATAAGCGACCACATGATTGTGCTGGTGCAGAACGCATCCAAGTCCCTTGCCCGATGCATCGCAGAAGATTTCGAAGCCTCCGCTTCGGTCCGGAATAGCTAAAACTGGTGCAGATGTCAGCCTCTCCTTCAAAATAGAAAAAGCTTGCTCACAAGAGTCTGACCAACTGAACTTAACATCCTTCCTCGTCAATCTCGTCATTGGCTCAGTTATCCTCGAGAAATCCTTGATAAATCTGCGGTAGTATCCAGCCAATCCAAGGAAACTCCTGATGTCCGATGCCGATCGAGGTGCATGCCATTCACTGACTGCTTTGACCTTCTCCGGATCCACTGAGATACCAGCTCCCGATACTACATGCCCAAGAAATGCAATTCTATCCAGCCAGAATTCGCATTTGCTGTACTTGGCATACAGTCTATAGTGACGGAGCGTCTCCAACACTATCTTCAGATGTTCTGCATGCTCTTCCTCGCTCTTCGAGTACACCAAGATGTCGTCTATGAAGATCACCACGAACTTGTCGAGGAAGTCGTAAAAGATAAGGTTCATGAGATTCATGAACACAGCAGGAGCGTTCGTCACACCGAACGGCATGACAACGAACTCGTAATGCCCGTACTTAGTCTGAAAAGTGGTCTTGAGTACATCTTCCTTCTTGACTCTGACTTGATGGTATCCGCTCCGGAGATCCAACTTCGAAAATACCCGTGATCCACCGAGCTGATCGAAAATATCATCAATACGGGGCAGCGGTTACTTGTTCTTCACTGTGATCTGATTCAATTCTCGATAATCAATGCACATTCTTCTCGATCCATCCTTCTTCTTTACTAGCAAGACGGGTGCACCCCAGGGAGATACGCTGGGATGAATAAAACCCTTCTGTAGTAGCTCATCCAACTGCTTCCTCAACTCTTCTAATTCTGCAGGAGCCATACGGTACGGCGCCTTCGAAATTGGCTGAGCTCCTGGCATAAGATCGATGCCGAACTCCAACGCTCGATCAGGCGGCAGTCCAGAAATGTCTTCAGGGAATACGTCTTCAAAATCTCTCACTACTGCGGGCTTCTCTGGTTCAGTAATCATAGTTGCAAGGGTCAATCGGTAAGGCTGGGCTCGGAACTTGACAGGTCCAAGCGAACGTCCTCCGCCGACAAACTCGAACACTGGGTGGTCAGGAATTTCGAATACCACTTTCTTCCGGTGACAGTCAATCGTGGCATAAAAAGCTCCTAACCAATCGATGCCGAGAATAGCATCAAAGTTGGATAGGTCGTGGACAATGAAATTAGCATATAGTTCATGTCCACTAATCACCAACGGGCATGGTCTGCATCCCAGTGCAACCTTCACTACACCATTCCCAGTTGTAATGTTCCAACACTTGGGAAGTGTATAGGTGGGTATCGAGTGTTCGACTACGAACTTCCGAGATAGGATACACATGGAAGCTCCAGAATCGAATAGGGTCAAGGCCGGGTGAGATGAAACTAAGATGACACCTAATGGTAATATGTAACTAAATTAACATGGATATAACTAATCAAATATAATGCTTGAATAAGGAAGACTAGTATAGAAGTTACTAGCAATAACTCCGTCCTCAGTCTCTGCCTCTGCTGCAGTCATCGTAAAGGCTTGCCTCTTAGGCTGAACAGCCTGCTGGAAAGCCTGCTTCTGGGGAATGAGAGGCGCTCCACGTCCAGCGACTACTGGAGCTCTCTGCTGCTGAACTCCGGCTGGTGCCTTCTGAAGTTGATTGGCATGTCGACAATCCTTCACTGAATGCGTAGCGTCGCCACAAATCAAGCACTGGCCCAGAAACCTCCTGCACTGCTCCTTCACATGACCAGCCTTGCCACAAAAATGGCACAACTTCGGAGTAGGCCCACCTGGCCTCTTAAACTGCACGGACTGATTAGGCTTGAATCCAGGCCTAACCACAGCTCTGGCCTGCTCCATAGGCCTCTTCCCAGCACCTGAATACTGTCCTCTCCTCTGATTGGCAATCAGCTCCTGCCTCTTGGCAGCTATCAACAACTTCTGGTAAGAATCCAAGTCCAAAGAGGAAATCAGACTCTGCAGCTCCAAAGATAAACCTTGTAAGAATTTCTGAGCTCGATCCTCAGCAGTCTCCACCATCTTCGGCGCAAAGCGACTCAGTCTCATGAACTCTTGGTGGTACTGGTCCACCGTCAGATTCCCTTGCTTCAGATTGATAAACTGTTGCATCAGCTCCCTCTTGGCAGCTCGAGGGAAATATTCATCATTAAATCTCGCCTTAAAAGTGGCCCAGGGGATAGGTTTCGCCAACAGCTGCTCTTCTGACTCCCACCAACTGCGGGCATTGTCCTTCAGTTGCTTCTTCACCAAGTCAACCCATCCAGCCGGGTTAACTTTCGAGAGAAGCAGGTTATCCTCTGTGTTCTTCATCCATTCATCCGCAGCTAATGATCCTTCTGACCCAGTAAAATATGACGGGCCCAGCTCCCGAAACTGCTTCGCTCCCGGCTCGAAGCGAGGGGCATTCTGAAGCATGCCCTGCTGAACCTGCATCATCTGATGCATCATCCTCATCATCTCAGCCGTGGTGGGTTCTCTATCAGCATCCGCAACACGTCCTGCCCCACCACCAGCTCCAGATCCACTACCATCTCCTCGGGTAATGCGTCTACCGGCCATCTAAGACAAGGAAATGTTCAGATTAGACTTAATCATGACTCGAATGTTATGAATAATTAATTGGATGTCATTATCATTATTGTTGTTTCGATATTTCGCAGATGCAAAGAAGGAGGACCTGCATGGGCCACCACTAAAACCTGTCACGCCCCGCTTCCCTAATATGGAAGGCGAGACGTGAGGAGGTCCGCTCAGACGTGGAGCCGTGAAGCTGCAGTCTGATAAGCGTCTGTAAAATTTTTTTTTTGAAAAGTAGCAGGTCCTTGCATCGCGACGAAACAACAATAATAATAAAGAAGATTAAAGAACATCCACCAACAACATCCAACAAATATTACAACATCACGGAATAGTCACAAAAGTACAAGTCTGAACAATAGGCCTAAAGCATGGCCGAAACATAACATAGAGATATATAGGTGTTACACACCGAAACCTAACAGCAACTACTAAAGCAGCAACAACTAAAAGAAGTCTCTAGGTGAGACTAGGACTGGTCACCGGTGTCCTCGAACTCGGTCTTAGCAGGGGCCTCAAACTCAGCGTCAACGAACTGCTCGTCCTCTGCTACCTGCTCTGTCTCAAAGTCTGACATGTGACACCCAAAGAGAAAAGGGCACATGTCAGCAAAAGTCTCCCAATGAAAGCGGAGAACTTTTGTGCAAGGATACAAATATAGAAAACGACTAGCAGTTCTAAACAATATGAAATGACATTTAAAGAGTGCAATAGTTTAAATGACATGATGCATGCACGGCGTAGCAGGAACTACGAACACACTATTTCACGATTTTCACGAAACATTAACTTTTCACATTGTGCACAGAGTTTACGCCTTACAGCTGAAGTGGCTGTACGGGCACACTTCTACGCTGAGTGGTCGCTTAACCCTACCCCTCCACGTGTATATGGACTGGCGCCCATCTTCTGGATCACGAGCCAGGAAGTGTTTTTTTCATTTGGCGTAGGGGTGCACCTAGCCTCAATAGCAATAACATTTGTAGCGTGTGCTACTCAATCACGATGAACATTAAATGCATGCAATGACATGGCAATGAGCAGATAAATTGCGTACCGTTAATTGAAATTAAACATGGCATGACAGCATGAATGAAAGCAGGTAAAGTGTCGGATCTAGTTTCGTTGTCAAACTAGATCAAATAGGGCGTCTAGGCGACTATCATTTCACCGCCTAGTCTCTTTTACGCTAATACAAAAATTGGCCTAAGACGTGGCCTAAATAATTACTGGCAAGTATCACTTGCCTGTTCCCGGTGGTATCAGTTGTCGTAGGTTCGTCTGGGCGGGTACTACGTGTCGGTATATCCGGTTCTCTGTTTTGGTTAGACAAATCACCGAATTAGATTTATTGTGAGAAAAGCAAAATACCAAGTTAATCCTTAAAGTGGGTTCGTCTAATTTTATTGTGCTCTCTGGCTAGGGTGATGTTTATACTGTGTCACACTAACCTGATATGCCTTATTTTATTCTGTTATTGTTTAACAACAAGCTGCTAAAATTAACACTTAATTAATATTAACAACCTATTAATACTAATTTTACCCTAGGCTAATTAAATAGTTAAGTATTGCAATTAATTCTATTACCTACTTCACACTTACCCCATCACATGTCAACATATATATCCCCCAGGATGCTATGGTAGCCAAAAGTGAAACTAAACAGATAAAAGTTGAATGCAACTAAACAATATATTATTAGTGCACCTATTTTACTATATATCCACATAAACTGGCATTATTAAACTGGATCCAGTTCATTTTAACGCCATTCAGAGAGCAAGAGATGCTAATAATCATATATGTAAAACTCATACTTGTCCCTAGGTATAGTTGCCACAATTGATGCACCACGAATTTGAGGATTAGAATACATGGGCCTTTCACCCTTTCTTTAAACATCTACCTTTCTCTTTTAAAAAAATCTGTCTCCCTATCATTATCTCTCTGACACCCTCTCTCATTTCTTTAAATATTTAACCTACATGCTGTCAACCACCCGTTAATTATTTATTCCTAAGGCTAAGGCTGACCCTATTCAATTTCCCCTCTTAACTACATGTCTACAGGCTGTCATACTGCATTTGTATTTCTCTTGGCTGTCAACATGTTTTCATTGTTATCTTATAACCCTCTCTCTATTCTTTAATCATTTTTATTCTCCCCTTTCCTATCTCTCAGCCTGTCTCTTCTTTCCCTTCTCTTTTTTTTTCTATGCTTTAAAAACTTACAGCAACCAAAACCAACGAGGCTCTCACCTGCGCGACGGAAGGAGGAAGGAGGTTCTCCGGCGAACAGCGGTGGATCCGGCGACCTGGGGCAGCGGCGGCGCACAGGGCGGCGGCGGCGGCGCGCGCTCCCAGCGACGGCGGCGCGGCGGGTTCGGCTGGCGTGGAGGCGGTGCGGGGGTGCGGGGGAGGCTCCTCACGGCGGTCCGGCGCTGGGTGAGGTGGTCCGGCGACGTGTTCAGCGAGGTTGTTGGAGGGGATGGAGGTAGAGGGTTTGAAGCTTTGTAGATCTGAAGTTAGTTTGCTTTGATCTGTAGATCTGAGGTTGATTTCAGATCTGAAATCTGTTTTTGTTTCTTGATTTCTGATTTTCAAAAATCAGTGTGGAGTTCATTTCGAATTTGGGTTTTGGTTTGGTGATTTGTTGAGTTAGGGCTGATTTGTTGGGAGATTTGTTGCTGATTCTGGTTTGAGGATTTGGGTTGGGAAGTTTCTGGTTTGGAAATTTGGTGAAGGATTTTTGAGAAGAAATCTGATTTGGGTTCGGGTTCCAATTTCGAATTTGGTGGAATTGTTTTCAGACGATTTGCAGAGTTGAAGATGCAGGAGGAGACGTTGTCTTAAGAAGATGAGCAGGGAGACACCCCTCTCATTTTGTCAAACGGTATTAATTTGATTGGGACGGTGTTTAATGAAATCTTTAGACTTTGTAGAGACGTGCTAACTTTGTTTGGACGACATTGAATACCAGCTTAGACTATTTTTACGAAACGTGTTTGTTTGATAAAGCGGAAATGAATGTTAATACTAACCTTTGACTAATTGAGGTGAGGAACCTGATTTAGAATGTGTGTTGTCGTTTAGGATAGGGTTAAGGGAAAAAACGCAATTAAGTAGATTTAACTTAATAACAATTAAAAAGAAATTAGTGCAATTAATTAAAAGCAATAAGAATTTGTAATTAGAAAAATAAAGTAATTAGTGAAACAATTAAAGCGTTTAACAATTGGTAATTAGCAGAATAATTAAGCTAAATTATTTTAGTTAAAACTTGATGGTAAATATTAACGACACGGTAAAACGAATTTAGTAACGCGCTCGCGTCGACACGTACGGACGAAAAGTTATCTGAATGACTGAAGAAAATACCGGTACACACAATCGAAAACACGCCTAAAAATACCGGCCGTTACAACCGACGCCAGCATCTCCTTTCCCTAGCCTCTTCAAGCTGCGCCTCCAACCGTGTCTTCCTCCTCTCCAGCGACCACCCAGGCGCCCTCCGACAGCAACGAACCACCGCCCGGTGCAGCAAGCCACGACCCCGGTCACCCCCAACAACGCTACCGTGGTTGCCGCTGCCTGGACGCCGACGCCGCTCGTCCGCCTCCGTCCGTCACCTCCCCTGCAGATAAGTGAGAACAACGTAAACACGTGAGTGTTATCTTTTTCGTGAACAGTAAGATTGTGTTTGGTTGCAAGGAAAAGAAAAGAAAAGGAAAGAAAAGTGATGAGAAAGTAAATTTCCATTGTTTGGTTGTATAGAAAAGTAAAAGGAAAGAAAATGAGGGGGAAAATGAAAGAAAAAAACATATAGAATTTTTCTCTCTACTTTTCTCTCCCAAATCGGAAGGAAACCGTTTTCTTTCCGAAAATTTTTCTTCCCTTTTCTGAGCCAAAAATTTTATCAACAACAAAAAATATCTTTTTGTTATTGCTCATTTTTTATTTCAGAAGAATGGTTTTGGATTGAATTTAATAGAAAAATGAGACCCTTTAAAATATTAATTATAAATAAAATCATATTTTCTTTCTAGTTTTCCTTTTCATTTTCATAAGCAACCAAACATGAGAAATCATTTTCCTTGCCATTTTCCTTTTAATTTTCTTTACAATTTTCCTCACTAACCAAACATAAAAAAGAAATCGGTTTCCTTTTCCTTTTCTTTTTCTTTCTATTTCCTTTTCATTTCACTTTTCTTTCTTTTCTTTTCCATGCAACCAAACACATCCTAACTTGTTGCATGTGAAATGTGGGATGGGTGAACTCGTTATTTATATATTATAGTGTAAGTCTGTGTAACATCATATCTATTATTATACTAGCTTAATGGATACCCTTAAGCTCTTGTCATATTGAGTTTAATTATAAGGAATTGCAATTTCTAAATGACTGAAAGTTTATAGACAGCATGTTAAAATCTTAATATTAATAGTAAGTTAATTTGTTAAATTGCATGCAGTCTATGTGAACGAAAGTGCTTGTTGTTATTATTAGACATGGCTGTGAGTTAATTAGGGCATGTTCTTTTGCCAAGAATAGGGGTGAGAATGGGAATAGGGACACTATTCATGCACTATTCACTCTATTCCAATTTTGTATTCCAAGCGGTTGTTCTTTTGGGCGTAGAATAGAATCCTACGTGGCTATTCCAATTTGGTAATGATGAGCACTTTTGTATTCCAAGCTTTTTGCTTGGTATCAGTGTTCTAAAAATCGGTCTGGACGGCCGCCTAGGCGGCGCCTAGGCGCTAGGCGGCCAGTAAACGCCCCGATTATGGCCTGGGCAGTCAATCTGGGCGTTTTTGGGATTAATCGGCCGCCTAAGCGTTCTGGGCGGTGTCTGGGCGCTCTGGGCGGTTCCTAGGCGGTTTCTGGGCGGTTCCTGGGCGGTTCCTAGGCGGTTTCTAGGCGGTTTCTGGGCGTTTTTGGTAAATGGCTTAATTGCACAAGAGTATCTTTTAAATTTTATTTTATTGCACACAAATACTCTAAAGTAGGTAAAGTGGATTTGATTTAGTATGTATTAAATATTTGATGTATTTTAAATAATATATATATATTTATTTATATATAAACATAAATATATTATATAAAAATAAATAAAATAATTAAAAACTGCAAATCCGCCTAGGCCGATTAATCCCCGATTAATGCTCTGGGCGCTAGGCGCTCGTAATCCGAACGCCTAGCGCCTAGCGTTTTTTACAACCTTGCTTGGTATACAATGGAATCCTTGGAATGGTGGGCCACACTCTCTCATCTCTCTCTATCTCTTCCCTCCAACTCATTCCTTTTCCACTTTTTCATTCCAACTCTCCAATCCCAAAAGAACACAAGAATAGAATGTGGACACCACTTTTTATTCCAAACCACACTTTCCATACTCTATTCCACCTAAAAGAACACAAAACTCCATTTTCTCTCTCCTTGGAATACAAACTTTCCCCTATTCCATTTTTCCCATTCCAGCAAAAGAACATGCCTTTATGTAACATATAAGCTATTATAGTTATCACGTGCAGGTTATTTAATTCACATACCATGTTCATATACTGTCCTCCTTCATGTAAGACTTATAACCATGCAACTTGCAAGGCACCTTATTTATAAAATGTATTAGTTTGCATGTGTTAACAGGATGTAAGAAATTAGATGCTGTTAGTGGGTATATGACGTAAGTTAGTCGGTAAGTTATAACATGAATTAGCTCATTATATTGGTATATATATGAACAGTCCACTACCTTCATTAATGAAACATATGTGATAACAGCTAGTAATATATTATAACTTTAGTTGCTATATATAATAATGTTGTTTGTACGGTGTTAATTGTTAATATCAGTAAGTTGTTTTTATAACATGAGTTGGTACCTCAGTACAAATCATCAGTAGCATATGTACATGTTAGTACGAATTATTTGATTGGTGGCAGGAGTAACACTTGTAAATGAGAGCTGTAATTATAATATCAGTGATGTTAATAGTGGGTTAGCAGCAAGTAAAGTTTTGTTATATAATGGTAGTATATATTATAACATAGTGTTAGTTAATAGATTACATTTATAACATGTCCTAAACTCCATCCTAGGATAGAGGACCTAATTAAAAAAAGAACTATTATTTAATTCTGTCGAAACGAACCTAATTCGTACATGTGTTTAATCGAATAGAGAACCAGTCGTTCCATAGCGTAACGCTCGCCGAGACGAACCCACGACAACCGTTATCACCGGGAACAGGCAAGTGATACTTGCCAGTGTTGTTTAGGCCACGTTTAGGCCAATTTTGTGTACTAGCGTAAAAGAGACTAGGCAATGAAATGATAGTCGCCTAGACGCCCTTACTAGATCTAGCTTGACAACGAAGCTAGATCCGACACCTTTACCATGCTTTCATTCATACTGTCATGTCACGTTTACTTTTGATTAACTGTACGCACTCTTATCTGTATTTTGCCATGTCATTCATGCATCAAAATGTCATCGTGATTGTGTAGCACACGCTACAATAAAATTGTTAACTATTGAGGCTAGACACCTGCTTTGCGGGCACAACCGTATGCCAATAACACTTCCTGGCTCGTGATCCAGAAGATGGGCGCCAGTCCATATACACGTGGAGGGGTAGGGTTAAACGGTCGCTTGAGCGTAGAAGTGAGCCCGTACAGACACTTCAGCCAAAAGACGGAAACTCTACGCACAAAGTGATAAATCAGTGAAATAGTGTTTCGTAGTTTCGCTACGACGTGCATGTTTACTTCATCATGTCATTTAATTGATGCACTTTTATATGCCAAGTCATGTCATTATGTAGAACTGCTAGTCGCTTTACTTTTATTTAAATCTTTGCACAAAAGTTCTCCGTTTCCTCTTTGGGAGACTTTTGCTGGCATGTGCCATCTTCTCTTTGGGTGTCACATGTCAGGTTCTGAGTCAGAGGTTGCTACAGAGTGCGAGCAGTTTACAGACGCTGAGTTCGAGGTACCTGTGGAGACCGAGTTCGAGGACACTGGTGACCAGTCCTAGACTCTCTTGGAGTCTCCTTTTAGTCGTTGGTTACTTTAGTTGCTGTTAGGATTCGGTGCGTAGCACCTGGCACTCTTAGCTTTTGTTTCGGCCATGCTTTAGGCCTTTTGTTTCAGACTAAGTACTTATTTTATGACTTTCCTCTATGATGTTGGAATATTGTTGGATGTTGTTGGTGGATAATTCTACGTCTGCTTTTATTTATCATTGTTGTTGTTTCGTCGCAATGCAAGGACCTGCCATCTTTATAGTATATGGACGCTTATCAGACTTGCAGCTTCACAGCTCCAAGTCTGAGCGGACCTTCTCACGTCTCGCCTTCCATACTTGGGAAGCTGGGGGTGACAAGGAGCAAGGATCCACACGGTTACGTGGCATGCACCAAGCGACTGCGTCACCAAAGCCCAACAAAAGAGCTAAAAATAGGGGCAACACGGTCGCGTGTCATCCCACACGACCGTGTCGTGATGAAGCTAAAGATGAACTAAATCAGAATCGACGCGGTCGCGTGAGGTACGCGACGCAACCACGTCACGTAAAGGATAATAAGGCACCAAACAGTCATGCATGCGACTGTTTGGGAGTGGTTTTTGAAATAGCCTAGACACATATCAACGCAGTCATGTCGACGATGAAGAAAATGTAAACATGAAGCTGTTTCTAGGCACTGTAACGACGCAGTGATGCGCTCGGAACTAACACCTAAAACCCACCTGGTAATGGCACGAATGCCAAGGCTAGGTGTATCCCAAATGTAACTCCCGGAGAGTACCGCAAGTGCATGGTGTCAAGTTATAGTATAAAGATATCGATCACACACGGAGATAGATGCTATTATTGTCTTGGGTAATCTCTAAATATCTAGAATAATGCTAGCAGTCGGTGTCAGAAGATTGTTTGTTGCAGAGTTATCTTTCAAGCAAGATTTTAATCAATAATAAAAGACTAGGGCGTGAGGACTCACCACTAGAATCGTCGGATGTCGATGCTAGGTTATAACTTTTACGTTGCATTGGCTTTATTAGGGGTTGTCGCATCTAAGATGTAGAACAATGGCCAACTAACATTAGCACCATTTGTTTAACGTATCGCACGCTTACCCCCACTCTCATGGATGGCCTCACATATGATCTGTGCATTAGGATCGACAACTATTCATGCCACTCTCGTGGATACAGCTTCGATGTGTATTTTGATGGCTCTCATTGACGCAAGGGCCATAGTCATCAATTAATAATATATGATGTCGGTGGATCCCATTAAGGAGCGTGCTGGGCATGGTCGCAAACCCTAATTGAATCCACTACCCTCCTAATTAAGTCATAGGATACTTCTAAAGCGTGCATGTGCCACCGACCGTGGACACGATCTCAGTTCGAGATATCCTACAAACTTGGCTGGATCAACCAAAACACGTCCATATTATACCAACGCAACCTAAAAATCCTAAATTTACATCTAAATACTAAGATCCTAGGGCTAATCCATTAGCCCTAGATAGAACTACTCATGGATCATAGCAATAGACATGAAAGATTTAATAAAGGCAAGAAATTCATCTTAGCAATAGAAAACATCAAGTAAAGCATAGAAAGATTAGAGAATCGTTACCAACACATCGTAGGATGATAGCAAATCATAGATAATTAAGAAGAACAAGATTCCACGCAATGAAGATTAATAAAAATCTCAACTTTGGTCTCTACAAAATAGCGACGGCTAGAACTTCTCTCTAAAAACTTAAACTAAAATTTAACTAAGAAAAATAATCAAGCTCTCTAAAAAAAGTAAAAATTGTTCTTATATACAAGGGGTATGGACCCCAAAAAATCTCAGAAAAATCTTGGCACTTGGGCCCACCAACTTGTCTAGCCGCGTTGCCCTAATCGGTCGAGTAGGGCGTCGCTATGTTGAGCTACAAGCGGCGGCTGCTGCTTTACTTCTTCTTTGGCTCTGGCTGATACTGGCTACTCGATCGAGTAGCCTCTCCACTCGGTCGAGCTACTTTAGGTCTGAACTCTCTCCAGAATGCTGCTCTGTTTGGTTGCGACTCAGGTCTAGTAGATGATCAGCTCGGTCGAGTGGCTTTGCTGCTCGGTCGAGTGGGGCATGTCCTTTTTCGCTGCAATGTCTGCGTGTCAACTCGGTCGAGTGCTAATGAACTCGACCGAGTAGCCTGGGAAACTGAACACAAGTGGGCCTAGAGGTCTCATCTCTCGCTCTCTTCTCCTCCTCTCCTCCAATCTTCTTCCTTGCCTCGGCAAACTCTCATGGAACATCGCCAATGATGCCCCGGACGTGTAGGATGTGTCCATGTCCCTAAATAACTCCAATTCGCTCCAAAACTCCTGAAAATCTATAAAGCTATATGAAACTCGTATATGGCGTTAGAAGCGTGATAATATATGAAACTGTGGACTTTGGAGGCGAATATGATATGAAATGATGCAAAAATAAATGTAAAATATGGACACATCAAAATCTCCCTAGCTCACCTGTTACTCGTCCTCGAGGAAGATGAATACGAGGCTCACCGGGCGATAAAAATAGGAAATAGAAAAAAGAATGAAAGATGGAGGGAGGCGCTAAATTATTTGGTCAGATCTCAAGCCATAGCTACATATCACGATACTCTGAAAGAATTGGAATACATGCCATAGGAATTTCATATCTTGACTAAACATAATACTTGCAAGACATAGAGAGCAAATGAAGGGATTCTCTAAATTCATGCAATCAACTCTTATTCACGTCATGTAATTCGTAGAGTTTAATATACAAATATTGGCGATGTATTTTTCAATCAAGAGTTATAAATGAAGCATATAAGAATCACACCAAGCATGCAATAGAGAATAAAATAAAAGTCATGGCATTCGCATATTTATTTCAAATCATGAAAAATCTCCATAACTAATATATTTTGCAAAGTCTAAGCCTTAACAAATATTCCCATTCATGCACAATCTCCGCTCTAATGTCGTACTCACTCATATAATCAAATGAATTCACCCCCCTCCCCAAGCTTAGCTTGAGGCATCGCATCCAAATGAAAGGATGTGAGAAAATGAAATTTTTGCATTGGTATTCGAAAGTATTTTTTGTAGCTCCAAGTAATGAAATAGATATACATTTTTTCTTTTTTTTTGGACTTTTTGTTTCTCATTTTTCTTTTTTTGTAGGAGATATTTGATTTGCATTTTTGCTTTTTGGCTCCTTTTTGGATTTTTGGACTTTTTGAAGCTAGTTTTTCTTTTTGCGGGTATTTTTGGGAAAGGATGCGATATAAATAGCTGCAAGGGGGTGAACCCAAATGACATGTAGAGAAATAAAGAGATATGTGGAGAAAGAAATATAATGACACTCAGTTCACTCTTAAATGTGCATGAACGGTTCAATAAGATAATACTTCAACTAAACTCATAAGTAAGCATGGATATTTTCAATCATTTCGATAAACGGCAAAGTCAAGCGGTAAAGCATACAAACATATCAGGCATGCAGCAGAAAGTGAATAAGACAAAAGGCAGATGCTTTAGATATACTAATGATGCGTGAATCTTGGTGCAGTTCCAACAAAAGCATACTAAATACTATTGCATACATTCAGCTTCAATTAATTTTATGCATTCATATAGAGAGATCATCAAAAGAAATATACATGCAAGCATATGTATAGTAAGACACTGAAATACTCTATTGGCATGGGAAGAGATATAAGCATCGTGATAGCTACTTAAGCTAAAAGAGATATCATTATTCAGAATAAATCTAACAGAAAGGGAAAAAATAGGCGGAAAGAAGTAAAAACAAGCATGCAAGCATACCAAAACATGAAAAAAGTGATGCTAAATAGAAAAAATAAAACGGTGGAAATGGGGTGGAAAATAAAAATAAAAAGGTGAACAATGAAACAAAATGTAAAAAGATGAAAATAAAAAGCGATAGCGCTCATCCCCCTTGCTAAACACAGCAGTGTCCTCACTAATGAGAACACGCGTGCAAGGCGAGTGAATGATGCTAGGGTGGGTCTGGTGGGAAAAAGAAAAAAAATATGAAACTAAAAAATATGAAACTCTACAAATGAAATGCTAAAGAAAAATGCAGATGCATGACCTAATGCCTAAAAAAGTGAGCAAGCATGCAGATGATGCAGATGATGACATGATGCAAGAAGGGAAAATGCAAATGCTATATGATATATATATATATATATATATATATATATATATATATATATATATATATATAGGGATCTTCGGTTGCGAAAAAAGGTGTTTTCGCACGGTGCGAAAACATTTTTTTTTATTTTTTTGAAATTTTTTTTTTCAAAATTTTTTTTGATTTTTAATCCATACAAATATATACCCCAGGGAAAATAATGGGTGAACCCGTTGGGCATTAGAGCACACATCCACCCATTACAAATTCAACGGTCTCAAAACGTGCGAATTTGATGAAATGCCTTGATCGAAGGCCAAATGACATTTTTTCTTAACCATTATTTTTTGAGGGGGGGTATAACAACATATAATGAGGGTGGAAAAAAGAATTTTTGAAAAAAAATTTCAAAAAAAACTAAAAAAATTTTCGCACGGTGCGAAATGTTCTCATTTGAAAATTTTCATATATATATATATCTATTCTATAAAGCATGAAGTTTTTGAATTTTGTCCCAGTAGGACAAGATGACTAGGACATAGGGGGATGACTAGGATATGGTGACTACGACAAGCTTATTACTATAAGCTGAAATTTTTAGGGGGAAGTTTTAAATTTTGAATTGGGAAAACCAAACGTGGGAAATTCAAAATAGGCCAACATTCAAAAACAATGGGGGAAATTCAAAAACCCCACCAACCAATTAAAATATCAAGCCACACTCTCAAGCTTCGGGGAAATTCAAAACCACACCAACCAAGTAACAGCTCAAGCCTGGGTAAATTCAAGGTTCTAGCCTAGGTTAAAACCTCAACCCAAACCGGCAGAGTCTATGGTGTCGCCGAAGTCACCATCACCAAGTCGAAGCCTGAGGATGTTACCCCGAAACCAACCAAAGGTGACTTCCTGCTGCTCGCCGACAATGGAGGAGGAGAAGACGCCCGCCAAAAGCACCACGGAGGGAGGCGACTGAGGAGGCCAGGTGGCCCATTCTGATTCTTTTAAATAGGAGGCAACATCGAAATCAATCCGTGTTTTTTTAAAGAGAAAACCCCAAAATTTGAAGGTTGCAACACATAAAAAATCATGTTTTTTCTATTTTTTGGAATTTAATTGATGGGTTTTCTCTAAATTTAGCATCTTCCTTTGTAATAGGTTTTTCTGATTTGTTTGGTTAAGAATTGTAATGGGGTTGTCTTTGTTTTGTGTATTTGTAGCTGTTTTTGATTGTGTGTTGATTCATGCTGATGGTGTGTTTGATGATTTGCTTAAATGAATTTTGTTTTAAACAAATTTCTATAGAGATGTGTTGTGTTAGCAATGGTGTTCCTAAGCATGCATCTCTCTCTTCATATATACATCTCTTTGTATTCCCCCAAGATTTGTTAATATTTGAATTGATTATTAAGTCTGCATCATATGTGTTCTTCTGTGTGTAGATTGTGGACATTTGCAACTGTAGGGAGGATGGTAAAAACAAGGTCCACTCTGTTATTGAGAAGTTTGTTGAACATGGTCTTCAATCATGTATCAATAGCTGATATTCATGTTATTATTGCAATGGAAACTAGCCAAAGACTTTGCTATTGCTATTCATCTACAACGACAGATTGCTATTTCTATGGATACATGTTTCACAGAGCTATTGACGCATATTGATATGTTTCACAAATTGCTATGTTTCACAGATTGCTATTGCTACAGCTATTAACATCAATTGCTATTGCTACATATTGCTCTTGCTATGGATACATGTTTCATAGAGCTATTGACACAGATTGCTATTGATATTGCTATTCATCTACGATGGCAGGATAAAGATGCAGCAATAGCTGCTATTCATGTTAATGAATTGATTGAGAAGGCCGATGGGTTTGCTAGAGTTTTCCCAGGTGATCATTATGTAAGATAATAAAGCACAAATATTGGGGTTTGCTGGATTTTTCCTCTGTAAGCTCGCCATTTATTGGGTTTAATCTCTTTCTAATAGAGCACGAATTATTGCACAGGTTAATGATGGTGTTAATGATGTAAGAAAAGAAACACATTTTTGGAATGACTAGAGATGGTGTTAATGAAGGCCCATCAATGACTGGAGAAATTGTTGCACAGATCTTTCATATAAAGTCGCAACAGCTGATGGATCTTCTAATAAAAGCAATAGCTATTTGGAAAAGTAATAGCAAGTAAGCACCTTTAATTTGAATAACCTTTGTTTGCTTAAAACTAAACATATTTGCAGTCATAGGACGTATAACTTAGATTCTCTTTTACTGTCGTTGTAGATGTTTATGTCATGTAGTTCTAGAAGGATGGATTGCCACACATGCATATACTTTTAACTCTTAAAGATGATCGTAAGCTAAAAACATCAAAAGGAATTTATTCACCAATACATTTAGAGCTCTCAAATAAAGAAGATGATCCAGTTTACTATGAGTATCCAGTTTTAATGTATATCAGGAAAGTATTGGATTTAAATCCATTGTATCATATCGACATCTTCCTTGCGTTCCAGCACTACTCCACCTCCTCACGAGTATGACGACCTCTGCCTTTTGAGAGCTGTGTTCAAGCTAACCGAGGAACCTTTCAGGTCTTATCCCCTAACCCCCACATGCAACTAGAGACGGTCTTGATCGATAAGCCCTTCTCGACCTTGGAAATATTTGCTCAGGTGCAAGAACTGGAAAAGCGAGATGATGACAACTGTCGGAAGGTTCTGATGGGAAATGCAGTTGGGGTATACAATTCTCCTGTCTATGGGATGAGTCACATGAAATTTTTATAGAGCACAAATTTTGGGTTAGCTATAGTTTTCCCATGTAATCTAGCCATTTATTGATCAAGTGAAATTATGAATAAGTTGTAAGAAAAGAACCGCATTTTTGGAGTGACTGAAAATGGTGTTAATGATGTCCCATCAATAGCTATTGTTGATGCCACCGATATTGACACTGTTATTATTGATGACATAGATGTTGATAGAAGTGCTTCTGATATTGTCCTCTTTGAGCCTAGACTTAGTGTCATCAATAGTGATGTTCTTACTACCAGAGCCATTTTCTAGAGAATGAAAATTGCACGATAATTTCTAGATCATTGTTGAATATTTTAATTAATTTCTAGATCATTGAGAATGAGAATTACTACCAGAGCCATTTTTTTAATTAATTAACCCTACATTCATACCCACCGTTTTGGGCAGTTCAGATCCAACTGCCTCATCAAAATTTCCCCCACCTCCAACTATCTCCCCATCAGACTGTCTCCCTGCACTATCCTATATCCGTATCACCATCATCAGCAAGGGAGAAACGACATCATCCCTTCTCCTGCAAACATTTCTGCAAACCCTCTTCCTCCATGCGAAGTTCTCCAACCCAAATCAACCCACAATTCCAATCCCAATCTTTCTGCAAACAAATTCTCCAACCCAATTTCAGCCCTCCAACAAATTCAATCAAATCCCAAACTCAAAACAAAGAGGGGAAAAATCTGAAAATATTTCAGATTCATTTCAGATCCAAACCAAACAAATCCAGATTCGAAAATCAACCAAAAACACAAATCTGAAATTGTTTCAGATTCAAACAAATTGTGGTTCAAACCCAAAATCAAAGAAATCCAAACCCCAAATTCCTGATCCAAATAAATCTACAAACATCAGAAATCAAAATCAAACCCATTCAAAACTTCCAACTTCTTCCTCTTCTTTCCTACTTCCCTCTCCCTTGGCTGAACCCCTCCCCTAGGCCGACCACCCCCTCGCCCCTACGCGCGCCACCGCCGGGAACTGGCCACCGCTGCCCAGCAGCTGGAGCTGCCGCCGCCCAGCAGTTGGAGCCGCCGCCGGCCATCTGGGACCCGCCGCCGCCGCCTGGAAAGCTCCCCTGCACCGTGAGCCTTCTCCTTCCCCGTCGCGCGAGGTGAGGCTCTCTTCTCCTTGTGTTGTTTCAGTCTGCTGCAAGTGAAACGATATGAGGAAACAAAAAAATGAAAGAAAGAAGAACAGGAAGGAGACAGAGTGACAGGGAAAGAGTGAAAGGGAGAGAAAGTTATAAAGAAATGAGAGAGAGAGAGAGAGTTAGTAATATGGGAACTAAATAATGTTAGAGTAAGTTTTAACATGTAACTTTTTACCCATGGTCAAACTTGTAGGTAGAATTATTAATAATTTTAACCATGTCATTATAATATTTTAACCATGTCATTATTTAATGTTTAGTAATATTAAGTTATTGTTAATATTGAAATTGATGTTAGTTTGTTAATGATAAGTTCATCATGTTGATATGATTAAATACTGTTAGTGTGAATAAATAATATGTACCCCGTTTATATAACAAAATAAACACCGCCCTAGCTAGTGAACCCAATAAATTAGACGAACACAGTTTAGGGATTAATTAGATATTTTGATTATCTCGCGATAAATCTAATTCAGTGAATTATTTAACCAAAACAGAGAACCGGAAGTACCGACACGTAGTATCCGTCCAGACGATCCCACAGCAACCGATACCACCGGAAACAGGCAAGTGATACTTGCCAGAAATTGTTTAGGCCAAGTTTTAGGCCAACTTGTGTAGTAGCGTAAAAGAGACTAGGCGATGAAATGATAGTCGCCTAGACGCCCTTACTAGATCTAGCTTGACAACGAATCTAGATCCGACACCTTTATCATGCTTGCATTCATGCTAATTTCAATTAACTGTACGCAATTTAACTGCTCATTGCCATGTCATTGCATGCATTCAATGTTTCGTCGTGATTGCGTAGCACAGACTACACTTATTGTAATGATTGAGGGTAGGCACCTGCTTTGTGGGCATAACCCTATGCCAAAAACACTTCATGGCTCGTGATCCAGAAGATGAGCGGCAGTCCATATTGAGAAACACTTCCTGGACTCATGATCCAGAGGCGAGCTTACGTACTTGGGAAACCAATGCTCGATACACGTGGAGGGGTAGGGTTAAGTTGTCACGCAGCATAGAAGGATGCATGATCCGCTCCTTCAGCTGTAAGGAGTAAACCCTGTGCACAATGTGGAATGTTAATGTTCGTGAATGGTGTTTTTCGTAGTTCTGCTACGACGTGCTTGCATGTCATCGTGTCATCTTAAATTGTTTCATACCTTAATTGTCATGTCATTTCATTATATTAGAACTGCTAGACGCCTTTCTTTTATTTGTATCCTTGCACAAAAGACCTCCACTTTCTTTTGGGAGACTTTTGCTGACACGTGCCCTTTCTCTTTGGGTGTCACATGTCAGGTTCTGAGTTAGAGTTAGCCACTGAGGACGACCAGTTCGTGGACGCTGAGTTCGAGGTACCTGCAGAGACCGAGGTCGAGGACACTGGTGACCAGTCCTAGACTCGCTTGGAGTCTTCTTAGCTGTCTTTACTTTTTAGTAGTTGCAGTTAGCTTTCGGTGTGTAGCACCTGACTTTCTTTACTCTTGTTTCGGCCATGTTTTAGGCCTATTGTTCAAACTTGGTACTTTGTGACTCTTTCTGTGATGTTGGAATAATTGCTGGATGTTTTGTTGGTGGATTTTCTTTAGTCTGCTTTTTTATCATTGTTGTTGTTTCGTCGCAATGCAAAGGACCTGCTATGATTTGAAATTTTTACAGACGCTTATCAGACTGCAGCGTCACAGCTCCACGTCTGAGCGGACCTCCTCACGTCTCGCCTTCCATATTAGGGAAGCGGGGCATGACAGGTTTTGTTGGTGGCCCATGCAGGTCCTCCTTTTTGCATCAGCCAAATGTCGGAACAACAATAGTGATAAATAACATCCAATTAATTTTTCATAACATTCGAGTCATAATTAAGTCTAATCTGAACGTTTTCTTGTCTTAGATGGCGGGAAGACGCAACACTCGAGGAGCTAGTAGTGGACCTGGAGCTGGTGGTGGAGCAAGACGTGTTGCGGATGCTAATGGAGAACCCACCACGGCTGAGATGATGAGGATGATGCATCAGATGATGCAGGTTCAGCAGGGCATGCTTCAGAATACCCCTCGCTTCGAGCCGGGAGCGAAGCCGTTTCGGGAGCTGGGCCCGACATATTTCAATGGGTCGGAAGGACCATTAGCTGCGGATGAGTGGATGAAGAATACAGAGGATAATCTGCTTCTCTCGAAGGTTAACCCGGCTGGATGGGTTGACTTGGTGAAGAAGCAACTGAAGGATAATGATTGTAGCTGGTGGGAGTCTGAGGAGCAGATGCTGGTGAGGCCTATCCCCTGGGCCACTTTCAAGACGAGATTTGATGATGAGTATTTCCCTCGAGCTGTGAGGAGGGAGCTGATTGATCACTCCATATTTTACACCTTTTTTCTGCATGTTTGCATGCCATTTTGATCGCTCGTATCGCGTTTTTCACGATTATTCGACAATATTGCGATGCTTTTCACGATTTCTTGTTTTTGTCGAATTTCAGGAGATTTCGAGCGATTTGGAGTGATTCTGAGATGCACCCACTCCGGAGCGTCACCCGCGACTCTTTTGAGGGGAATTCTGCGATTGGAGAGGAGTGGAGGAAGAAAGAACATCGTAGGAGCGACGAGGGAGCAAAAATACGAAGATTGGGCATTTTCAGCATGTCACTCGGCCGAGTGAAGGAGTCACTCGGTCGACCGTCGACAGCCCGCTCGGCCGACCAGATCGGACACGCAACAGACTGAGTATCAGCGTGCACTCGGCCGACCATCGACAGCCCACTCGGCCGAAGCACGGAGACACCACTCGCCCAAGTGGCATCAAAACGACGGCAACCAAAACTCCCAACTTACTGTAATCCGTCAGTCAGCTCCCAAGTTCCGACTTAGCCGAGTGAAGAAGTCCACTCGGCCGAAGCAAAAAAAGTCACTCGACCGAGTGACTCCCAAGGAGCCGACCCCCAAAAGTCCGAAGTAACTGTAATTGAACAGGGTTCGTCACTCGGCCGAGCGACATTTGTCACTCGGCCGAGTGAGCCGCGTTGCCTGTAGCGTAAATTGTGATTTTCAGGCTGCGCAGGGGCAATTTTGTCACAGTTTTTTGGGCGATTTTGGGGGTATTTAACCCCAGTTTTTAACCTAGTTTAGAGAGCTTTTTCAGAAATTTTTAGCAGCCTCTTTTAGATTACTTTTTAGGAGATTAGATTTAGTTCTTTTGGGAGAGAGAAAAGTGTTATTTTGTTGGATGCTATTGAATCTTCATTGGTTTGTCTCTCTATCTATCAAAAACCTCATTTTTATTGATATATTGAATATTGCAATGAATTCTATTGTTTTTATTATTGAATTTCCATTGAATTGCACTATGAATTGTGAGTAGTTTTATCGTCTTGGGGCGTAGGGATGAACCCTACGAACCCTATTTCTAATTTGTGATGAATTGGTGAATTTATTGCTTGAATTGATTAGGGTTAGTTTGGGATTGATTTAATATGAATAGCTAGGGATTCATACCGATTGGGATTTGCAAGAGATTGGATCCCAACTCGATAGGAAGCCCTAGAAATTCGAATTGGGTTACAATTGGATTTCTCCGGAATCGGTTTACAAGAGATTGGACCGAAACTAGGGTTTTTGATTGCAATTCTATACCAATACCCGTTTGCAAGAGTTTGGACGGGTAGGAACTATCCCAACCTAGGTCGTAGCTCGAGTTTGCACGAGAGTGGGCTCGAGATACAATTGAACGATGATGTTGTTCTTCACGCTAGCTTGCCTAGGTTAGGGTTTGCAAGAGATTGGTCCCTACCCTAGGTTTGCTATAGACTGGCAATAGCGCGAGAGCGTGAGCTTGGTTCTACATTTAGTTGCAACTAGTTCACCTGAATTGCAAGTCTAGCAATTATGAAACCTACGAATCACAATGACGAGATACGGTTTGTAGCGGGGATTCCCTATCCCTAGGCCTCTTTATTAATTTGATATTTTCTTTATACGATTGAACGACTGTGACCGATTTATTGCGAATATTTCTCGATTGTCCTTATAGCCAGGTGAATTAAAGAAGACACCGTCATTTGCCCTCCTCTTGTTCGATACCCGCTCGTCGCTACACCGTGCGCTTGCGGTAAGACTAGTGAGTCTCGTCCCGGGTGTGTATCCGGGGCGCGATATCAAGTTTTTGGTGCCGTTGTCAGGGAGGCGATAGTGTTTGATTCTACCTACCTAGCTATTTTTCTTTTTGTTTTATTATTTCTATTTTTATTTTACCCTTCCTTTGTGCTAACTATTTCTTTGAAACTCTGTTTTCTCTTGCATGTACACGAGATCCACAGCGAACCCCGAAGAAATACTATACGATCCGGAGATCGAACGTACATTGAGGAGGATCAGAGCGGAGAGGAGGCTCGATACGGAAGGGAATTTTATGACCCATCCTAAGACACCGGAGGAGCTAGCCGCACGAATGGCGAGGATCATTTCCATTAGAGATAGGCTTCGGCCTAAGACTTCCTCCACGACCTCGTCCATAGCTATGCCGGAGTTGGCGGCGGACAAAAATTTCGAGCTAAAGACTGGATTGGTAGTGTTGATGCAACAAGACACGTTTCATGGGAATGCACATGAGAATTCGCATTACCACATCCAACTTTTCTTGTCCAAGTGCGCCACTTTCCAAATGCCGGGCGTCTCCGTTGATGCTATCAGACTGCGCATCTTCCCCTTCACACTCAAGGACAAAGCCTTATATTGGTTGAGGACGCAAGCTGATGGAATCTTCACCACTTGGGTTGAGTTGGCGAGTGCCTTCGTCGATAAATTTTACCCACCCTCCAAGACGGTGAAGATAAGAAGTGCTCTCATGTCTTCAAGCAAGGACCGCATGAGACTCTCTATGAGGCGTGGGAGCGCTTCAAGGACTTGCAACATCAATGCCCCCATCACAGCATAGAGGATTGGGAGCTTGTCCACAGTTTCTACAATGGACTCCAACCGGGCACAAAACAGATTATTGATGCTACCGCCAATGGAGCCATTTTGTCAAAGACCCCCGATGAAACTACGGCCTTGCTAGAGGAGATGGCCTCCAACAACCAACAATGGGGGGACGAGCGAGGACATTCTTCGTCCTCCTTGAAGCCCACGAGTATATATGAGGCCAAGGCCGTGGCGGAGCTTGCTAGCAAATTTGACTCTTTCCACAAGGTAGTGGAGAGGTTGGAGAAATACATTACCGAGCCGCAAGGAGCCCCTACTACATCCGCACCGACAAACCATATGAGTGATTGGCAAGACCAATCCCAAGCCATGTATGTAGGAGGAGAGCATGGAGAAGGAGCTTTGGAGCAAATTCAGTATGTTGCGGAGAATTCAGGATATTGGGCCAACCCGGCCGCTAGAAACCATCCGGGTTTTTCCTATGCTAATAATGATGGTTCCTTGAACCCCCCGCCTCAACAACCTCCTCAAGCCCATGCTCCACCACCACAACCGAATTATCAACCAAGGGGGCCACCGCAACAAAACTTCCCACCTAGGAACCAAGTGGGACCTTATAGGCCACCCGGGTATAATCAAGGTTGGAGAAATCCCAACCCTCCGCAAGCTCAATCACGTTCAGATTTTGAAGCTAAGTTGGAGGAGTTTATGGTGGAGCAGAGGAAGATTAATGCCACGTTGAAGGCGGGACAAGATTCTCTCACCACCGTCGTCGCTCAAATTGGGGAGCAACTTACGTTGCTCAATAGAAATAACCAACAATTACCGGCTCAACCCGAGCCAAATCCACGGGGCAACACCGGCCATATCAACGCGGTTGTTGCGGTCACAACAAGAGGTGGGAAGGATACCACTCCCCCATGACTCAAATCAAGGAACCCGTGGTGGAGATTCTAGAAGAGAGCGAGCCGGAAATTGAGGTGGAAAAAGAGAAGGAGCCGCAAGAAGGAGCAAAATCTAAAGTGGAGGAGCCTATTGATGAGCGCCGATTCATGCCACCGATGCCTTTCCCTCAACGGCTAGCTAGAGCCAAGATCGAGAAGAGGCTAGCCAAGTTCCTCGAATACTTGAGAGGGGTGAGCCTCAATATCCCTTTTCTTGATGCCATAGTGGAAATCCCGTCCTACGCGAAATTCTTAAAGGACTTGATTACGGGAAGGAAAAGGAAGGAGAAGATCATGCTCGCGGAACAAGGAACGTGGTTCACTAGGAAGGAAAAGGATCCCGCCAAATTTAAAGATCCCATGAGTTTCCAGATTCCTTGCACACTCGGAGGTGTCCCCTTACAAAAAGCATTGGTTGATTTGGGCGCTAGTGTGAGCCTCATGCCTCTCACCATGTTCCGGAAGTTGAATACCGGCACGGATTTAAAGCCAACCGACATGAGGATTCAACTCGCGGACGGTCGGATTACAAGGCCGGTTGGGATCGCGGAAAACATCCCACTCCAAGTTCCGGGAGGCATATGCTTGCCTTGTGATTTCGTGATCATGGATATCAAGGAGGAGGGTGACACATCGCTCATACTTGGACGCTCATTCCTCGCCACCGCCGGTGTAATCGTCGATGTGCGGGAAGGGACTCTTACCTTGAATGTCGACAACATTGAAGTCGAGCTCCATATACCAAAGGCCATGAAGCACATGTCGTATCATGAGGAGCTAGATTACTTGGACCTCCTTGACGTGGTTATTGAAGAGGCAATCCCCTACTCTATCGGTGCACTCCACGATAATGGCTTCGAAGAAAGCCAAGATTTGGTCGAAGAAGAGAAGATGGAGGACTCTCCCAATAGCTCCACGGCGAATGATGATGGCGACGCTGATGTCGCGAGAATACGGGAGCTTTGCAAGCTCTCGACATTGAAGAATCCGAAGAAAGCTCCACCGATTCCAAGATCGGTGTCACCGGCGAAGCCAAGGACCGGAACACGCTCAAGCTTGGGGGAGCCATCCCCCAACATTGCCCATGATGAAGGGGCGCTGAGGAAGGCCACGCACCACCACGATCCAAATCCGAGCGGTCTTCCTGGCAAGTTCGACGGGTGCATCTCATATGCACCCAACATCCCGCGCTAAATTAAAAATCCAAAGGGGTCGAGCTCAAGACCTTAAACGAGCGCTTGTCGGGAGGCAACCCGATAGTATTTGCATTATTTTTATTTTTATTTGATCTTCATTTTTGGTTTAGACTTTTGTTAGTTTTTAGAGTCTTTTTGCCCATAAAATCGTGACAACTGGTCTTAATTTCTATGACAGGAGAGGAGAAAAGGAGATCTCTCATATGGAGGACGATAGAGGCAAGGAAGAGCGCTCCAGAAATGCGTTCAGGCCTTTGGAGGAGGAAGAAACCAACTGGAGGAAGAAAAACAGAGAGTAGAGCGAAAACAGAGCCCCGAAGCAGAAAACAGCACGCCACTCGGCCGAGTATCATATGCGACTCGGTCGAGCAAAGGACCCCATTCGGCCGAGTGGGGCACCAACCAGGGAAGTCTGCGGAACCAACTCTCTGTCTTTTTTATGCATTTCAGTATTAAGTGCCACTCGGTCGAGGACATTTTGTCACTCAGCCGAGTGAAACGGATACCCTCGTAGGACGAGAATTGCCGAGTAGCTTGTGCCACTCGGCCGAGTGGAGATTTTCCATTCGGCCGAGTGAGGCAAAGCCACTTGGCCGAGTCGTAAGGGGGGAGAAATCTAAATTTTTTTACGATACGCCACTCGGCCGAGTGACATTGTCACTCGGCCGAGTCGTAACGTTACTTATATATGCGGCAGCGGGCACGGCGCGATTTTCAAAGCGTTTATTCCCAATTCTTTCGCCCGAGCTTCACCGTTTCATATTCCCTCGCCCGCTGCTGCCGCCCCTCACCCGAATCGACCTCACCGCCGACCCGATCGCCGCATCACCGTCGGCGACGACTCGGCTGAGCATCGTCGACCTCCGGCGACACCCCCCACCACCGGCCGACCGTCGGCGATCCCCTATTTAGCGCAAAACTCCTTTTTCTCCCCATTTTTTGACGATCTGTACGCCCATTGAGCCCATAACCCAAATTAACTTCTTTATCTATCTATTATACCCCATCTCCCCCATGCATTTCGAATATTATTCACTGATATCGTTGTTTGACTTGCAGGCTATCTTAGGGGAGCTTCGGGGAGCTTCAGGACTCGTTTTTAGCTTCGCGGAGGCGGCGCTCTTCACACGCACTTGCTGATTTGCTCTCGTGGCGTGTTCAGGTACACTCGTTCCATTTATTGAGCACGTCGCATTATATTCTTGTTGGGTGAGCACTCACGGCACACATGCCGCCCCGTACTAGGCCACGCACGCGGGGAGCCTCTTCCAAGCGGAAGAGGACCGATGATGCCGGTCTCTCTCATGCTAGGGAGGACTCCCCTCCACCTAGCCCGCCACAGCCACCACCCCCCACACAGCCGCTTCCCGCCGATCCCATCCATGCACAAGCCTATCCCCGCCGATCCTGTCCCACCACCGGCTCCCGCTGTCGGGCCACTGGGGATCACGTTCAGAGACGACGCACAGCGCGTCCGATTTGAGCGTATCGCCCAGCGCTCGATAGTGCCCTCTAGGTTCACACGCTTAGCAGACCTTGATCGCCTAGGGGTACTAGAGGGGATGCTCACGTTGTACGACAACGTGGGTTGGTGTGACTTCTTGTCTGTGTCGACGGACACCTACGTCCGTCCGACACTTGAGGTGCTTAGCTCGATAGCCCGGACCCCTGGAGGATGCACCTTCCGCCTGATGGATCGAGAGTGCGAGATCACTCTCGACATGCTTCGTGCGTTCTTCCAGTGGCCCGATGTCCCTGTCCCCGACCGAGCCTACGCACCCACTCACATCTCACCGCCGTCGTTTGACACTTCCACGTTCTGGACACGGATCACGGGCTCCCACCTTGGCTTTGACCTTAGTAGGGCCAAGGCCTCAGCCATCCTGCACCCCTGCCTCCGCATAGCACAGCGCCTCATGGCGACCACCTTCCTTGCGAGGTACGAGCCTGGGACGATGTCTACACCTGAGCTCTATATGCTCTACGCGATGACTCGCCCCAGAGTTCTGGATAGGGTTGGTGATGCGATGGTCCCCACCATTGAGATTGATATTGCTAGCTGGTTTTTAGACCGCATCATCATTTCGGTGGGCGCTCGCTCACCTATTTGCTGCGGCGGTCAGATTACTCTGCTAGCCCTGATGACCGGCGTGGACCTACCTGCTGACCTGCGACGAGCCCCTGGCCCCACTGCACTTTCGATAGACGTTATGGCCCGGATGAAGATGCTTCGTCCCCACGGCCAGTGGCACTGGGTGTGGTTGCACGGTCCTTTTAGTGCCGATTACATGATCCTCCCGAGCCCCGCTCGGACACATATAGGACCGGCCCACGAGGATTGGATCCCAGCGATGGATCTCCTCATCCCAGCTACCTACGTACTTGAGGCTGAGGGCACTGAGCAGGCACCCCATGCACCTCCTGCAGACCCCGTGATCCCTCAGCCCGAGCCTGCACTGTCTGCACCTCCCGGCACTTCTGTCCCCGCTTCTGTCAGTGTCGGGAGTACCCTTGCTGAGCCGTCCACCATGTCCACCACCACCCCTACCACTGCTGTGCCTATCTCGGTTGAGGCAATTTCCTCACTTCTTCTCGAGCGTCCACCCACTATCCTAGAGAGCGACGAGCCTTCCTTCGCTGCCGTCGTGGGGACCTTATCCTGCTTGCTGTCCGCTGGGGTGTCACCTTTTGGGACCTACACTTCCTTCCCAGTGGTCGACCCTTCTGTCTCCACCGCAGCCGTCCTATCCGAGAGGGTCGTGACGTCTGTCCTCACACCTGTGTCACCGACCTCTCTTGCTTCCTCGTCGCCGATTTTGTCTTCCACCACTACTGCTGCTGCCTCCTCGTCCCAGCCTGCGTCCCAGCCTCGTACTGAGGCTGGGCATCCACTAGTGAGCACATCACCCTTCCCGCACTTTCCTGCTGGGCCGATTACTTACACTGCCAGTGTCCGACAGCCCCGTCCTTCACAGCCTATACCTGTTCGTCCCTCCGCTCCACCACCCACTGACACTCTACTTCAGAGCCTTCGTGCTCTTGAGGGGGCGGTGAGTGGACTCAGAGGCGATTTTAGGTCTCTCCATGCCACGGTCAGTTCCGTGGAGTCCCGCGTCGCCATGCTTCCCGATATTCAGGCTTGCCTGAATCAGATCCTGGCGCGACTCCCTCCACTACACCCACCCACCCAGCCGACACCTCGACCACCACCTCCACCACCACCTCCACCACCACCTCCGCCATAGGACGGAGATGGTGCAGCACCACCAGCTTAGGCACACCCTTGATGCCATTGATCTTTTTTGTCGTTATGCTGCCCATTCTCTGCTGGTCCTGTCGATATATTTCTTTTGCCCCCTCCTCCCCGCACTATTTTTGTCCATATCTTGCTCACATCATTTTATATCTTTTGGGAGAGATGGAGTGTATTTTTGGTGACACATATCTACATCACTCTGATCTTTGCAAGCATCATATCCGCATCATATTTTCTTTCAGTTTATTTTTTCTTTCTTTTTATCATGCATGCATCCTCACCCTCCCCACCCATTTCACGTCTCTCGGTGTGCCATACTTTGCACATTAAGGACACTGTGCACTTTAGCTTGGGGGAGTGAGTTCTCACACTTTTTGCTTTCATCACCTTTATTTCTAGTTTTTTCACGTTTTTTCCGCTTTTGCACCCATTTTTCATCACTTTTTCATTTTTTTAACCATGCATCACGTTTCTCTTATTCTCTTCGTGTGCTGCATTGTAAATAGCTTTGTTTTCCTTTATCTTTATTTCTTTCATCTTTTGCTAGAGATGATTTTTCTGTGATGACGATGACGTGGTGTTAGCTTTTCTCTATATGCATGCTAATTTTGTCATGTCATAGCTTTTGTTTCTGATATCATATGCTATGCTCTGCTTTGCATTTAGAAATAGTAACCCACTTCTTTTTCCGTATGAAAATGGATGAAATTCTATTATTAGCTGATGTCTGATGATTCATCTGTATGCTATCGTAGAAAACACATCAAGATTCACGCATTGATTGCTTATATCTGGAGTACTGCTTTCTTTTCTCGTATCACTTCGTATTGCATGATTTGTACGCTTCACTTTAGGTTGATTGAATGTTTGCTAGCATTGATATATCTGGACTAGTTTGCTTTTTGAGATTAAACTGAGTGGATTAAATTACCCTGTTGAAGTTGTCATGCATGTCCTATAGAGTGAACCGAGAGATACATTTATTTCTTTCTCCACATATCTTGAACATTATTTCTCTATTTTAAATTCATTGGTGAATCTCCCCCTAGCAATTCTATTATTGGCACCCCCCCCCCCCCCCGCTATTATATCCCATGCTCCAAATTCCCCAAAACCAAAATGAGAAAAAAATACTTATATATCCTTCTCTTTTGATTTTGGGATCATTTGTGTATATATGATATGAAAAAAAGGGAAAAAAGAAGAAAAAGAAAAAGATTTGAGAATAAGAAAAGAAAAGAGAAAAGAAGTTCGAAAACGATCCCATCTCATACCCTTTCTCTCTTTCTTCCCTCTTTTGCTTTTATTTTTATTTCTTTGACTTTTGGAGCTTCAAAAGAAATGGGGGATGAAAATATAGTTTTGTTTATGCCACCACGCTTATGGATAAGCTTGGGGGAGAGGATCCTATGATGTGTGAGGGAGTGACTACTTGACGATGCATGACAACCTAGGCTAAGTAATATTTTATACTCGGTGAGATTGCTAAAAGTTTCACGAAATCCAGACATCTACGCTTAGCATTCATTTCATGAAAACCACACTTTTCTATTCTTACTACTCTATTGTGTGATATCTCTTATACTCCTTATAGAAAGCATTCAATTGAAAAGTGTGTGATCTACGATTTTGTATACCGCTTTAGATGCTTCAGACGATGTTAATTCTAGAATTATTCCATTTTTCATGCTATATTGATATTCTTGGGTTTCTATTTCAAATGCACCATTATACTATGATATCGAGATAAAAGTCTTTGACATGTGTTTTATATTCGATGCGTGCTATATGAGTAAGCAAACCCCACGTCCTGAGAAAAATGTTCTAGCAGCTTCCTTCTTCGTTTTCTATTTTGTTTTTCGTTTTTCATTTTCCTCTTTTTCCATCGCTCCCATTATCTTTATCCACCGGGTCCGCCTTTTACTCATCTTCCTCGAGGACGAGTAAGAGGTAAGCTTGGGGGATTTTGATCACTCCATATTTTACACCTTTTTTCTGCATGTTTGAATGCCATTTTGATCGCTCGTATCGCGTTTTTCACGATTATTCGACAATATTGCGATGCTTTTCACGATTTCTTGTTTTTGTCGAATTTCAGGAGATTTCGAGCGATTTGGAGTGATTCTGAGATGCACCCACTCTGGAGCGTCACCCGCGACTCTTTTGAGGGGAATTCTGCGATTGGAGAGGAGTGGAGGAAGAAAGAACGTCGTAGGAGCGACGAGGGAGCAAAAATACGAAGATTGGGCATTTTCAGCATGTCACTCGGCCGAGTGAAGGAGTCACTCGGCTGACCGTCGACAGCCCGCTCGGCCGACCAGATCGGACACGCAACAGACTGAGTATCAGCGTGCACTCGGCCGACCATCGACAGCCCACTCAGCCGAAGCACGGAGACGCCACTCGCCCGAGTGGCATCAAGACGACGGCAACCAAAACCAACTTACTGTAATCCGTCAGTCAGCTCCCAAGTTCCGACTCTGCCGAGTGAAGAAGTCCCCTCGGCCGAAGTAAAGAAAGTCACTCGGCCGAGTGACTCCCAAGGAGCCGACCCCCAAAAGTCCAAAGTTACTGTAATTGTACAGGGTTCGTCACTCGGCCGAGCGACATTTGTCACTCGGCCGAGTGAGCCGTGCTGCCTGTAGCGTAAATTGCGATTTTCAGGCTATGCAGGGACAATTTTGTCACAGTTTTTTGGGCGATTTTGGGGGGTAGTTAACCCCAGTTTTTAACCTAGTTTAGAGAGCTTTTTCAAAACTTTTTAGCGGCCTTTTTAGATTACTTTTTAGGAGATTAGATTTTGTTCTTTTGGGAGAGAGAAAAGTGTTATTTTGTTGGATGCTATTGAATCTTCATTGGTTTGTCTCTCTATCTATCAAAAACCTCATTTTTATTGATATATTGAATATTGCAATGAATTCTATTGTTTTTATTATTGAATTTCCATTGAATTGCACTATGAATTGTGAGTAGTTTTATCGTCTTGGGGCGTAGGGATGAACCCTACGAACCCTATTTCTAATTTGTGATGAATTGGTGAATTTATTGCTTGAATTGATTAGGGTTAGTTTGGGATTGATTTAATACGAATATCTAGGGATTCATACCGATTGGGATTTGCAAGAGATTGGATCCCAACTCGATAAGAAGCCCTAGAAATTCGAATTGGGTTACAATTGGATTTCTCCGGAATCGGTTTGCAAGAGATTGTACCGAAACTAGGGTTTTCGATTGCAATTCTATACCAATACCCGTTTGCAAGAGATTGGACGGGTAGGAACTATCCCAACCTAGGTCGTAGCTCGAGTTTGCACGAGAGTGGGCTCGAGATACAATTGAACAATGATGTTGTTCTTCACGCTAGCTTGCCTAGGTTAGGGTTTGCAAGAGATTGGGCCCTACCCTAGGTTTGCTATAGACCGGCAATAACGCGAGAGCGTGAGCTTGGTTCTACATTTAGTTGCAACTAGTTCTCCTGAATTGCAAGTCTAGCAATTATGAAACCTACGAATCACAATGACGAGATACGGTTTGTAGCGAGGATTCCCTATCCCCAGGCGTCTTTATTAATTTGATATTTTCTTTATACGATTGAACGACTGTGACCGCTTTATTGCGAATATTTCTCGACTGTCCTTATAGCCAGGTGAATTGAAGAAGACACCGTCATTTGCCCTCCTCGTGTTCGATACCCGCTCGCCGCTATACCGTGCGCTTGCGGTAAGACTAGCAAGTCTCGTCCCGGGTGTGTATCCGGGGCGCGATCACTGATGCAGCAGTTTATCAGTCTGAAGCAGGGAAATCTGACCGTGGATCAATACCACCAAGAGTTCATGAGACTGAGTCGCTTTGCGTCGAAGATGGTGGAGACCGCCGAAGATCGAGCTCAGAGATTCTTGCAGGGTTTATCTTTGGAGCTGCAGAGTCTGATGTCCTCTTCGGACTTGGATTCTTACCAGAAGTTGCTGATCACTGCCAAGAGGCAGGAGCTGGTTGCCAATCAGAGGAGAGGGCAATATTCAGGTGCTGGGAAGAGGCCAATGGAGCAGGCCAGAGCTGTGGTTAGGCCAGTGCTGAAGCCTAATCAGTCCGTGCAGTTCAAGAGGCCAAGTGGGCCTGTTCAGAAGATGTGTCATTTTTGCGGCAGGACCGGCCATGTGAAGGACCAATGTAGGAGATTTTTGGGCCAGTGTCTACTTTGTGGCGACCCTAAGCATTCAGTGAAGGACTGTCCGATTGCTAGACAGCCGCAGAAGGCACCGGTAGCCGCTGGACGTGGAGTGCCTCTCATTCCCCAGAAGCAGGCATTTCAGCAGGCTGTTCAGCCTAGGAGGCAGGCTTTCACGATGACCCCAGTAGAGGCGGAGGCTGAGGATAGCGTTATTGCAGGTAACCCTTAGACTAGTCTTTACTTTTCTTTAGTTGATCTTGCATGTTAGATTAGATATTTTTTGCTAGAATAGGTTTTGATTGCTAGTTTGTTTGTTAGGGGTTATTCTTGTTTGTGCTTGTCCCGCTCGGGTTCTCTTCGACTCCGGTGCATTCATGTGCATCTTATCCCGGAGTTTCGTGGACAAGCATTCTCTGACGAATTCCCCTCTTTCCAAGAGTTGGGATATCGCTACAGGAAATGGTGTGATCTCGGTGTCCCATGGATGTCAATCTTGTCCTAGTCTGTGGATTCGAGATGTACGCCGATTTCATCGTCCACGACATTACCAACTATGATGCTGTTCTCGGGATAGATTGGCTTAGCTGCTTCTACGCTACGATTGACTGCCGACGGAAGAAGGTGGTGTTTGAGATTCCTGGTCACCCGACCTTTGAGTTCAGTAGCGGTAGCAGTTCGCTTGGGCCTGTCAGATTTTGGGCCAAACCAGTGGTGGAGCTTATGGCTATGCTAATGGAGGTGAGTAGACCAGATGTGGTGAGAGATTTCGATGATGTCTTCCCCGAGGAGATTTCAGGACTACCGCCCGATCGAGCTCTTGAGTTTACGATTGATCTTATTCTGGGAGCGCAGCCTATTTCGAAAGCACCATATCGTATGGCTCCGGCAGAGTTGGAGGAGCTACGTAGACAGTTGGATGAGCTTCTGCAGAAGGGTTATATCAATCTGAGTGTGTCTCCGTGGGGAGCACCTATTCTGCTGGTGAAAAAGAAGGATGGTTCGCGTCGGATGTGCGTGGACTACAGAGAGTTGAATGCTGTCACCATCAAGAACAAGTATCTGTTGCAACGGATTGATGACACTTTCGATCAGCTTAGAGGATCGAGGGTATTCTCTAAACTAGATCTCAGGAGTGGGTATCACCAGCTGAGGGTGAAGAAGGAAGATGTGCAGAAGACAGCGTTTAGAACGAAGTATGGATACTACGAGTTCGTGGTTATGCCTTTCGGTGTGACCAACGCACCCGCGATTGTCATGAACCTGATGAACCTGATATTTTATGACTTCTTAGATAAGTTTGTCGTTATCTTTATTGATGACATCTTGATCTATTCGAAGTCAGATGAGGAGCATGCTGAGCACTTGAGGACAATTCTGGAGATTTTGAGGAAGCATCGTTTATATGCGAAGTATTCCAAGTGTGAGTTTTGGCTGGATAAAGTTGCCTTTCTTGGATATGTGGTGTCAGGAGATGGCATAGCCGTGGATCCGGAGAATATCAAGGCTATCAAAGAGTGGCCGATTCCGCAGACAGCGTCTGAGATTAGGAATTTTCTTGGGCTTGCAGGATATTATCAATGCTTCATTAAGGACTTCTCTCGTATTGCAGAGCGATGACTAGACTGACGAGGAAGGATATACCATTTGTTTGGTCCGATGCTTGTGAGAAGGCCTTTTCTATTCTGAAGAAGAGATTGACGACTGCCCCTGTTCTAGCTGTGCCCGATCGGAGTGGAGGTTTTGAGATCTTTTGCGATGCTTCTGGCAAGGGTCTCGGTTGTGTTTTGCATCAGCATGGGCATGTGGTCACGTATGCTTCTCGACAGCTTAAGGCTCATGAGAAGAATTACCCGACGCACGATTTGGAGTTGACTGCAGTCGTATTTGCGCTCAAGATTTGGAGGCATTTCTTGCTGAGTGAGAAAGTGAAGATCTTCACCGATCACAAAAGCTTGAAATAATCTTTACGCAGAAGGAGCTCAACATGTGACAGCGTCGATGGTTGGAGCTCATGGCAGATTATGAGATCGACTTGCAGTACCATCCCGGCAAGGTGAATGTGATTCCGGATACGCTGAGCAGACTTCCAGCTGTTATAATGTTGGCTTCACAGTGGATGTTGCAGCAAGACTTCTGTGAGTCAGGTATTGCGATTGTGCTTCCTGGAGAGGTTTCGTCGTTGATGTGTATGCAGATACAGTCGACGATCGTGGATCGGATCAAGGCAGGTCAGGCTAGAGATCCGAAGCTGAAGAAGATCCGTGAGCAGGTAGAAGCCGGTCTACGGACTGACTTTCTGATTCATGAGGAGGGCTCGCTGAGGTAAGGAGCCAGAGTTTGTGTGCCAGCTGGAGATATTAGAGAGGAGTTGCTTGTTGAGGCACATAACTCGCCATATTCTGTGCATCCTGGAGCCACCAAAATGTACAAGGACCTTCGCCTGAACTACTGGTGGCATGGTATGAAGCGGAGTGTGGCACGGAGCATTGCCAAGTGTTTGGTATGTCAGCAGGTTAAGGTGGAGCATCAGCGTACGGCTGGGTTGCTACAACCGCTTCCGATTCCGGAGTGGAAGTGGCAACACATCACTACGGATTTCGTGACTGGACTACCTCGGAGTCCGAAGCAGAATGACGCGATTTGGGTGATCGTAGACTGATTGACCAAATCTGCGCACTTTATTCATATCCGAGTGGGACAGTCCACTGAGACGCTAGCGAGGAGATATATGGAGGTAAATTCTTTTACTCTCCATTCTTGTTTCCTTCCCTAGTTTAAATAGTGATGTAATGTGAATCGTGCAGGAGATCGTGCGACTTCACAGAGTCCCCGTGAGTATCGTGTCGGATAGAGACACGAGATTCACATCTCAGTTTTGGCAGAGTCTGCAGAAGAGTCTGGGTACAAGTCTGAGTTTCAGTACCGCATACCACCCGCAGACAGATGGCCAGTCCAAGAGGACGATTCAGATTTTGGAGGACATGCTGAGAGCGTGCATGTTGGACTTCAAGGGATCTTGGGAGGATCATCTTCATCATGTGGAGTTTGCCTACAATAACAGCTACCAGGCAAGCATTGGCATGGCGCCATTTGCCGCGTTTTATGGGAAGAAATGTCGATCGCCACTGAGCTGGGATGACATTGGAGACATGGAGCTGTTAGGGCCAGAGATGATTGTAGAGGCGTGGATGTTGTGAGGAACATCAGAGAGAAGCTGAGGGTCGCCCAGGACCATTATAAGCATTGGGCAGATGCTAAACGACGTCCTCTAGAGTTTCAGCCAGGAGATCATGTGTTTCTGAAGATCTCCCCGAATCGAGGAGTGATTCGATTTGGGAAGAGAGGCAAGCTTAGTCAGAGATTTATTGGACCTTTCGATGTGCTAGAGCGAGTTGGAGAAGTAGCATATCGCTTAGCCTTGCCACCGCCCTTAGAGGGAGTTCATGACGTCTTCCATGTGTCCCAGCTCCGTCGTTATATCAGCGACCCTTCTCATGCTGTGGACTACTCTGAGATTACAGTTCGACCGGATCTGACGTATGAACAGCAACCAGTGGAGATCCTAGATCGACGCCAGAAAGTCTTCAGGAACAGGACTGTTGATCTAGTGAGAGTGATGTGGCGTCGCGACTCGCCAGGAGAGTCTACCTGGGAGCAGGAGGATGAGATACGTGAGCGTTATCCATATTTGTTCCCTACTCTTTAGTGGATAAGAATTCCGAGGACGTAATTTTTCTTAAGGTGGATAGAATGTAACGGCCGGTATTTCTAGGCGTATAATTGTTGTGTGTGCCCGTATTTTTGTTTTGATCGTCTGGATATTTTTGCGCGCGAGTTCTTTTGTACGACAACGCGAGCGCGTCTTGGATGACTTTTTATTTGTATCCTTGCACAAAAGTCCTCCACTTTCTTTTGGGAGACTTTTGCTAACACGTGCCCTTTCTCTTTGGGTGTCACATGTCAGGTTCTGAGTTAGAGTTAGCCGCTGAGGATGAGCAGTTCGTGGACGCTGAGTTCGAGGTACCTGCAGAGACCGAGGTCGAGGACACTGGTGACCAGTCCTAAACTCGCTTGGAGTCTTCTTAGCTGTCTTTACTTTTTAGTAGTCGCAGTTAGCTTTCGATGCGTAGCACCTGACTTTCTTTACTCTTGTTTCGGCCATGTTTTAGGCCTATTGTTCAAACTTGGTACTTTGTGACTCTTTCTGTGATGTTGGAATAATTGCTGGATGTTTTGTTGGTGGATTTTCTTTAGTCTGCTTTTTTATCATTGTTGGTGTTTCGTCGCAATGCAAAGGACCTGCTATGATTTGAAATTTTTACAGACGCTTATCAGACTGCAGCTTTATAGCTCCACGTCTGAGCGGACCTCCTCAGGTCTCGCCTTCCATATTAGGGAAGCGGGGCGTGACAGGTTTTTTCTCTGAAATTTGTGGATCTAGAGGGCAAGGGGAAATCGCCACCTTAGAACTCCCTACGTGCACCGCCTGCGGCCTGTCGATGCCCCCGTGCGTGCCACATATGACCTATCACCGCTCCCCACGCGCGTGCCTGCCTGCGGCCTGTTGCCCCCCTCCCCCCGGTATGCCCCGCCTGCGGCTTGTCGCCACCCCCCCAGCGCGCCCTGCCTGCGGCCTGTCGCCCCCCATGCGGACTGTCGTCGCAAAACCCTAATTAGGGTTATTTCGGAAAAAAATTTATGTCGGGTTATTACGGAAATTTATCGGGGCTTATAATAAATTCTTGATCCATTTTTCAAATTAATTTTGGTTCATTGAAATTTTTTTGTTAATGCCTGTAGCATGAATTTATCTGCGAGTAAATTTTTTTTGTTTATGCCTGTAGCATGAATTTATCTGCAATTAAATTTTTTTGTTATTGCCTGTAGCCTAAATTTATCTGCGATTAAATATACTACATGCCTGTGATGAATAAACAAATGGCTGCTGCATTATTGATGTTCTGCGACAATTGTTTGATATTTTGTTGTGGTTTTGGATCGGCTATTTGTCACTATTTATTTTCCTCGCATTTTATTTATTTTTAGAGAAATTTGTAGTGAGGATTAAATTGTAAAATTCCAAGACCGGCGCACGTCCCATGGAGGAGAAGACATACTTCCAAAAGAATAGGGGTCATATGAGGGTTCTCAAGTTGTATTTTCTTTTTAATGTGACTGTATATGGACTTTAATTTGTAATTTGCAATTGATGACTAGCCGATCCACACAACAAACTATGTCTAGATTGCAAGATTATTTATTTCTCTTCAAATATTTAATTATTGCGTGTTTAACATGCTTAGATAAAATGGCAAAGATAGCGAGCGTCGACTTCGATGTATTGGAAGCTACATGCAAGAATTACTTTAGCTGGCAGTTGGTTATTTAATTCCATCTGCGCTCATAGGGCTTGAGTCAAGCCATTACTGAAGGAGATAAAATGTCTGATATCGATAAGGCGAAAGCCATTATCTATATCATTCGCCATATCGATCGGACCCTGAAGGCCGAATATCTCACGGTGGAATACTTATACGAGTTATGGTCTGCACTCGAGGATCAATACAAACATCAAAAAGATGTTATTCTTCCTCGAGCGCACTACGAATGGGAGAACCTCCGTCTACAGGACTTCAAGTCCATTGCCAGTACAATTCGGCATTATTCAGCATCACCTCACGCCTGAAGTTGTGTGGTGAAAGAGTGACGTAGAAATGCATGTTGGAGAAAACTTATACATCCTTCCATGAGAATGATGTTATCCTCATGCAACACTATCATGAACGGAAATTCACGAAATACTCAGAACTTCTCTCATGCCTTCTGATGGCAGAACAGAACAGAGACCTTTTGCTGGCCACCCATAACTTGCACCCTGCTGGCACTGCACCTGTGCCTGAAGCGCACAATATCTCCTCCCAGAAGAAGAAGAAGAAGAACAAATTCAAAAGCAGACCCTGAAGGGAAAAGCAATGAAGAAGCATGCTAGAGGCCCCCCTCCAAAGACCAACAATGAGGGGGAAAAGAAAAATGTGTGGAAGAGGAAGGACACTGGCCAGACATCTGCCCCTAGGAAAGACTAGGAAGACAAATGCCACAGACGTGACATGATTGGACACTGGTCCAGAAATTGTCGTACTACACGACACCTCCAGGATTTGTACCAAGCTAGCCAAAAGCCTAATGCTGAAACATACCTGGTGGAAAATGAAGACTGGCTCCAACTCGGTTCATCGCCGATGATTTCTCGAACGATGACCTCCTAGGCTGATGCTTTATTTATTTCTGCAATCAAATGTAGTTGAAAAACAATTTTCTTTCTAGATGTTTGTTTTCTTTCAGCATGATACTTTATTTCCAGATTTTGAATGAAATTAGCTTATTGTGCCTTATATTGCTATACATTTATTCTTTCTTGCTCTAGATGGATAACAAATGCCTAGTGGACAGTGCTTCTACGCACACAATCCTTCGCGACATTAGCTTTTTTCAAAGCATCAATAACTACGATGGCACCGTAAATACCATTTCCAGAAAGCCCCCCCCCCCCTCCCCTCCTCGGGGGGGGGGGGGGGGGGGGGGGCGCGGACAGAGCCACCCCGGTCGGGAGAGGGGCAGCGGTGCACAGAGCCCCCCCCCCCCCGTCGGGGGGCGACGGACAGAGCCCCCCCGTCGGGGGGGGGGGGGCAGGCAGAGCCCCCCCCCCCCCGTCGGGGGAGCGGCGGCGGCGCACAGAGGCCCCCCCCCGTCGGGGGGGGGGGGGGGGGGGGGGGGGCGGACAGAGCCCCCTTCGGGGGGGGGGGGGTGAAGGGTTTTTGTTTTTTAATTTGATATTAATTAGAATATGGCAGATTTATACAAGCTTATAGAAAAGCTGTGTAAAATCATAGCTAAATATATATTGTAATTATCTACGGGATCGAATAATTTTACCCCTAGATCAAAAATCTAGGGACGATCGTGATAATTAAAAATCCGTAGATCGAAATCACCGCTCTCGATACGCCTAATAGATCGCCGCACCAGTTCGCCGCAACGGTTCGCCGCAACAATAGATTTTTTCGCACGTAGGAGGTTAATTTGAGGGGATACGGGAGAAAAAGCTCAAAAGATGAGAGCTTCGGTGCTGATAACGTGTTATAATTTGGAGAAAAAGAGTAACCATGGCCATGAGCCATGGTTCTATATTTATTTATCTCATATGGGATATGAAGAGGCATGGACACCAAAGGTCCCTATTACTCCAATAAGTAGGGAGTAATAGAGGGATAAAGTGGTGGGGAGGCCAAAGGCCTCCCTCACTCACAACATAGATGAAGTTTTTTTTAAAATAATTTTTTCTAATATTCATGAACAGATTTGTTAATTATCATTTAATGAAGGGCATGTTTCTTTTGTTGCGAATGTATTTGTGAAAAGTTGAGGTGGTGTGAAATCTTGATATGTGGAAAGTTTGGTTTTGTATTTTTTTTGTTGGAAAGTATGTTGGAAAGTTGTTTTGAAAAAGTTTTGTGGGGCCCACACAACTTTCTTGTGTTTTTTATTTGGAAAGTTGGTTGGAAAGTTAGATGAAGAAAGTTGTGAGCGGGATGTGGTGAACTTAGCGCATGTTCTTTTTCTTGAGAATGGAAGAGAAAGTGGAAAAATTACACCATTCAGTCACTGTTCAAGCACTATTCACAACTTTCCAAGGCGCTTTCTATAGGTTCTGTTCTTGTTGTTGAAATTTTTTTTGAGAAAGTTTGCCTACATGGCGCTGATGTGGCGAAGAAATTCTCAAGTCCACAATCTGCATAAAATTCGGGGATTACGCCTCAGATTCTTGGTTGTGGGGTCCACTATCCTCTCGCTCATCCGTCTCCTCCAATCAACGCGCCAATTTTGGAATTTTATAAAAAAAAAATTCTATCGAGCAACTGTTCCTGCGACAAATTTTTGTCCTATTAGCGAGAAATGCACAGTAACTCCGTGTTACTGTGCATTTCTCCGGTTTTTTAATTTTTAATTGCTTCGGAAATATATTAAATGCTGCGGACATTTAATTAGTTAATTAATATTTAATGCTACATGGATTAATTAATGCTACATGGATTATATTTTAATTAATATTTAATTAGTTAATGCTACATGGACATTTAATTAGTTAATTAATATTTAATATTTAATGCCTTGGACATTCCTGCTAATAATTTAATTAATTAATAATTAATTAATTAATTAGTTTAGTTAATTATTAAATGGTTAGTTTAATAATTATAATTAAATATGTTTGTTTAATAATTAGTGGGCCATACATAACATTCTTCATCCAACTTTCCAACCAACATTCCAAAAAAAACAAGAAAATTGTGTGGGACCCACAAAACTCTCTCAAAACAACTTTTCAACTAACTTTCCAACAAAAAAAATACAAAATCAAACTTTTCACACATCAAGATTCCATAACCCCTCAACTATCCACAAAACCATTCTCAACAAAAAGAACATGCCCTTAGGTGAACTATGACCCCTCTTTTATTTCTTGTGTAATTTCTGTCGCCTAGGGTTTACGCAAAGCGAAGAAGGTGCGATGGGAAAGATGCAGCAGCGATGTGAGGTGAGCATAGCAAGGGGGACACACAAATCCACTTTCTTGAGCGCAATCCGCGTAAAACCCGGAGAAAACGAAACGAGAAAGTTTGCCATGAGGGATTCACGTCGGAAAACTTTTCCCATTGCTTTTCAACAAAAGAAACACACCCACATAAAACGAGGTGAGATTCCAGCAAACAATGCGTGACAAGTATGTGAATAATGTAAATCCCCCACTTTCCACCCACATTCAACAAAAGAAATATGCCCGAAATAGAACTATAGGGAAAAGGAGGCTATTGTTGTAAACTTGGTGGCTACGAAACTCGTAGCCCTGTATTTATAGTAATATGGTTACATAATGGGTGGATACCCAATACACAGATGGGCCTCCAAAAGCCCGTTTATAACACTTCCCCTTATCCATCCATTGTTGTAAGCCGCATATGAGCGTTTAAGGGTTCACAGAGCTTATCTGACTATGGTGGTATGGATACTTCTGGATCCTAAGTTAAGAGTTCTTGCCTCATTAAAACCTTTGCCCTGGAAAACCCGGTGGGAAAAACTAGTGGCTAAGGGAAAAGAGTACAAGTCTCTATAACTTCCCCTGATCGATGGATATCATCAGAGGTGGATACTTCTGGATCCTAAGTTAGGGATAACTGCCTCGTTAAAACCTTTATATATGAAAAACCCAGTGGAAAAAAACCAATAGCCCAGGAAAAAGAGTACAGTTTTCCATACCTTCCCCTGATTAGTGGAAGTATTTAGGGGTGGATACTTCTGGGTACAGAGTCAATGAGATTGCCTCGTTAAAACCTTTAGCTATGGAAAACCCAGTGGGAAAAACCAATAGCCAAGGGAAAAAGTACAACACTACATTTGACTCCCCCTGATCTGTACAAGCTGCAGGCTTGCAGATCTCCTAGGCAACTATACATCAATCTCTTACAGTGTTCCGATACTAAGTACAAAGTACAAGACATTGCTCATCTATACAAGACATCGCTCATCTATACAAGTATCGCTCATCTACGATAGCTACTGAATCTGAGGGAGCTCTTCTGAAGAGGAGTGGTCTACAGACTCGGTAAGTAGCACCACGTCTCTGACCCAGTCGTCACTGTGTCTGCAAGGTACTGCAGGACCTGGCTGTGCGTACTTATGATTTGCTTCTTGGATCGATGAGCCTCTCGGGATGGTGGGATTGATGTTGCCTTGGAAGCATACTTTACTGGTCTCCAAGAGTTGGTCGTTTCTTTGTTGTAGTCATCGCGATGATCTGTAACCTGTATCTGCAAATACATTTAATATGTTGGATGATCCTTGACCCTTGGAGGTAGCGCAGAAGCTACATATCTCTGGTCCAGTGGTGCGCTGCAGGCGCTGCACTGTATCTGGTTAAAGGTTTACTGCCAATGCTTTCTAGAGTCGTGTGCAGTTAACCAGATAAAGGAGTGTACAAAAGACACTTGAGTAAGGCACTTCAAGACCTAGGATATCCTTCCCCTCTTCCAGCGAACGGAAGGGGTCTTAATGTGCATCCATACAACCAGTAGGTGTATTAGTGGATTGCGATTATCTATATTTCTTCATCAATTGGATGATAATTTCATTTTCTGGATGATAATTCATCTGCTGGATGATTATTCATCTGCTGGATGACTATTCATCTTTTAGATGATGGTTTCATCTTCGGGATGATAATTTCATCTTCAGGATGATTATTCATCTTCAGGATGATAGTTTTATCCTCAGGATGATAATTCATCTTCAGGATGATAATTCATCTTCAGGATGATAGTTTCATCTTCAGGATGGTAATTCGTAAGGGTATGTTGTCACATCATCCATAACAACATAGCCTAAAATTTTCTTTGCCAATCGCATGGTTTTCGCAACCATGACCAGGGAGCCTGATGCATCAGTTTTAAATAATTTTGTAAGTGGGTTAAGCTCATCTTACACGGTTACTTCCTGGTTTCTGCGAAATAAACCTCTAATGCTATAGCGTTTGCTTATAGCATACGATTTTATTTATTTATACAATATTCGGTAACCCACAGGTTTGATATCTTTTGATATCAGGACTTCGGATCCAAACACTTCACATTTCATAAGTGAGTCCAGCTCAACTTATTATTGCCTCGTTCCACATAATATGGCCACATCTTTGCGTTTGTTTCAGGAAACGGAGATTGGGAACGATATCTATGGCAAAATGAAATGTGAGTAATTGTTGACAAGTGTGTTTTATCCAAATACCTCTCCACGTACGTACAATATTCAATTCATTCCAGATTCATCTCTTCTGGAGGTTCTGGAAAGGGAGGGGAGTTGGAGATGAGCTCTCTTTCCTGTGGTGGTATTGTTTTAGGGTCTCCAGGAGTTATTTCTCGCTTTGGAGCCTCGTGGTATGTCCTCTCATCCATTGAGGATATCCACTTCTGCTATTGGTGGATTGCATCCATTATATTTGGTATGTCAATCCTAACTGGATTTTTAGTAGCAGGGATGTGTGAATTTGACAATATTTATATTGTCAGTAGCTATGTGTGATAACTGTTTAACAGTTTCATAAGTGTGGATCTTCAAGATCTCATCACTATTCATGATAATCAGATCATAGGTATTAATGTTTTAAATGGTCAAATTGAGCTTCAGGCTCATGTATGATTATAGTATTTTTGTTGAACCTAATGCTGGGGAATTAAAGTTATGAGGGATCTTCAGGATCTCATCAAGTCTTTAAAAGAGGGCACATCAATGCACGTCTTAGGAGAAGTGATTTTAAATGCTTCCCCTGTTCAGAGTGCTCAGAATCTATTTGTCTGGGGTAATTACTTTCGATAAATAGCTCTGCGTTTTGATGGTCTATTATGGTGATATGGGGATGTATACTCATCATGACACAATCGATAAGATGTGCTCTAAACGCTTCCCCCGTTAGGGGTTCTCGGAAACTGTTTATATGAGGTGATCAGGCTCATATAAATAGGTTCTTAGGAGGCGTTTTGATGGTTTGCATTGCAATTGCATGTTACCGCATGGTCACCTACAACTGGATTTTTAATGGATAAGTAATCCGTTTAAATCATTTTAATGATTAACATATAACCCATTTCTGGGTGTGAACACAAAACTTCAGGGTGTTAAGTTTTCTTCCAGTTGTTAAATATAATTGATTCCTAGTGTTATCCAAAAAGAAATCCGCAATAAGCTCGACTTCAACGAAGTTGAGCATAGAGCTGGGGATATGAAGCCGTCAAGGCACGTTCTATAAGATGTGCAGTAATGCCTCCCCCGTTTGGGGATCTCGGAATATATTCATCCAGGATGGTAAATCCCGATAAATAAGTTCCACTGCGGCATTTTTGAGGGTGGTATGAGGGTAAGTAAAAGCCCAACCAATATCCCAGTAAGGCAATATGTCTGTTGTGATTAATAATAATCTGGACTGCGGTTGGACCATTTTAAGAGGATATATAGATGAGTACTCTAATGTACATCATCAGCCATATGTAGGGAGTGTGTGAGTCCACTTTTATCCCTCAAATACTCTCAAGAGGCCTAAAGGTCTCATTCTTCTAATGATGATAGTGTATCATCTTAAATTCGTTTGAGGAAGTGAGGAGAGTCAATGTCCACGTGAATGGAGATGATCTCGTAATCATTTTTCCCTTTTGAATGGGACAATGAAAGTTTCACCCTTTTTGAAGAATCTTCGGGTTCGTCAAATTTACAGGATTGACTAATGATGTCTTGCATCATCAATCCAGGGTGACATCGTTCCAACGTTGGTCGATTGTGGACACTTCTGGTGTTCCAAATTAATTCCTCTGTTCGAATTTATGTGGGACTTTTGAAAGTCCATTAAAATGCTCAAGTTAATTTTGTCCGGTAATAGGTGAACTGTGTTCAAACTGTGAAGGATTACATCTTCACATTGACTATTATGCGGATCATTATGGGACAAAGCTTCAGGCTTCATTGATTTCTTGAGTCATTAAGGATTTCGTTTTAATCAAATATCCATCGAAACTTTTTAAGTTTTAGAGAGTAAATGGCATACTCATTTTAGGAGTATTCAGGATACCAAATCATTCACAGTAAAATAAAATGTGTAAAAAGCATGAAATCAATAATAAATATTGTGGTAATGCATTTAAACACATATATACTGCAAGAGAATACTACTGATAATTATGTTACAACAACAAGTTTCATATTATGATGTGTGCTCTAGAAAACATACGTCCACAATTGTGCTCATTTTAGACTTATATTATGACAACCGACCAAATTTGTTTTCAAAGTTTTATTTGTCCTCGGGGAGTAGCTAAATATACATAAGGTCAGTTGACTTTCGTCGTTTAGACTATATATGTGTATATTTTTATATGGCATATGTTAATGCCCATTCATATTGCAAAGAGCATTATGAGAATTGTCAGAACTTCTGGTCTGATATTGGGTTGCCATTGCATACTCCATGTTAAGGTATATCATATCTTCCCTTTCTCATTTTATTCAAGACTTCCCCTGTTTTCAGTCTTCCTTATTGTCGTTTTATAAGGAAGAATGAATATTGGTCTTACGAAGTAGACATATACAAGTGAAATGAGTAGTTTCTATATTTCCACTTTTCTAATTTATGAAGGACTTTTAAAAGTCTATTTGAAAACTCAAGTATGGTCTTCAGGTCATTTTTATTGAGTGATTCAAGTATTATGTAGATAAAGAATCATGCTCAAGGGAAAACAATTACGTGGCTACGAAATTTATAATTTCTCACTTATCTATTACGACATGACTTCGGGCGTACGCTTAAAATTAAGGCTAGATTAAAAAATCATACCTTGTAAAGTGAGATTACTCTAAAAGAGTTTAGCGGTGTTATTACAACTGCTGGTGTCAATATTGGTTTATATAAACCATAGATCTGAGAGATCTATTTACCGCAAAATGCGTATCTCTAAAAGAAATCGCATAAATGTTTTTCGCATAATCCATCGGATTCGTTAATTTTTACTAGGGTGAAAGGGTGTTGACTTTTAATTTGATTTTGAACTTCAGGTTCATTTTGTCAAAGTGGATATGATGTTAAACTTTTTGAAATCATGATTGGCTTGTTGTCATAAAATATCGTCATATCATGAGCATGAGCATAAGCAAGGGATGATCATATAAGAGTGCAAAATGCAACAATTAATGATTTATCATACACATAATATGAAGCTTGTAAGCTAAAAGTTATGCTTAATAAGATAGTTGAAAGAAACTAAATTATCATTGCAAATAAGTCAAGCATGTGAGCTTAAGAATGTATGCTCAGCTAACATGAATTGAAACATATACATATGTTATTTATATTCTGCAGGTATATAAATAATTTATCTCAAACATATATTTATGCTACAGGCATTAAAAATATATCATAGATATTTTAGCATGCTAAATAAAATGTTCATCACAGAACATTAAATATGTGGCAGGCATATAATTTTCTACACATGCATTTATAGTGTTTAAGCGTAAATTCATGCTAGATGCAATAAAAATATACGACATCCCATCGCAGAAAAATGCAGCAGGCATTTAATTTCATCGCAGACAATTAATCATCATAAGCAATTAATCATCACATGCATTTTATAATGGAAATGAAAATTTTTCGTTTAATAATTATTGGACCATTGGGCAACGTCATACACTGTTAGGTTAGTTAACTAACGGCAGAGCGGTCGCAGGATCTTCCTAATTATTAAACGTGTAATAATCAAATAATCCAAAAAAATTGCGATGATTTATAAAGCATTAATCAGATTTTAACGAAGAAAAACTTAATTAAATTTGAAAAAGAAGTTGTACAAACGAAGTTTTTGGGGGAAAAACCCTAGTTAGGGTTTTTGAAGGCGATCGTTCGTGCGGGCCCGTGTGGACGGAAAAATTTTACGCCATAGGGACCGCCGCTTCGAGCGGCTAGGGTTTCGCCGCGCGCATCGCCGCTACGGGCGGCTAGGATTTGCCCGTACGCGCGCGGAGGGGGTTAGCGTCGCTGCCACCGCTTTTGGCGGTTAGGCGGCGGCGGCGTCGGCGACTGCCGCCGGAAGCGGCAGCGTGCTGCTGCCGCTCCAGGCGGCAGTCAGGGGAGACTGCCGCCGGAGCGGCAGCGCATGACGCCGGAGCGACAGCGGCACGACGCCGCTTCTGGCGGCGGCGAGATCGCAATGGGGGAGGGGGTTTCGTGCGTTCGTGGCTTCTGGCCGCGTGGCGACGAAAAATCACATCTAGGGTTTGAAGATTTGGGGAACAAGACAAAAAATAGGATTTTTATTTTAAAAAGAACTATTTTTAGTCTTCAAAATGGCGTTTTTATCGTAAAAAATTGATTTTTGTTGATAAAAACGTCGAGTTATCATTGAAAAAATTGATTTAGCATGCAGATCTTTTGAAAGAAATCAGATCTATACTAATCAAGACATCGATCCAAGTATTTGGATCTAAATAGATGCGCATATAAATTTAGATCTAGGGAAAAGAATTACCTTTAGATCCTACCCGCCGGATCTAGCGACGTTCGGTGAAGAAAGCCCGTTCGCGTCGCGTTTGTCCGTCGGCAGATGTTCGATTCAGCCTCGAGCGTGCTGATAACGTGTTGTAAACTTGGTGGCTACGGAACCCGTAGCCTTGTATTTATAGTAATAAGTTTACATAATAGGTGTATACCCAATACACAGATGGGCCTTCAAAAGCCTCTTTATAACAGCCATAACTAAAACACAGGCCAATCCGAACTTATTATCGCAGTCGGGTTCGGATCGCATATGAACCCGGTGCACGTTTGATTCGTTTACGCACGTTGGTCCGTACCTTTTTGCCACGTGTCACAGAGAACGATCAGTGCAGTCCATGTTTCCCGCGAAAAAGGATCGGAATCCAATTTCCCAATGCTAGGACGCGTTACTCTTGTATTTCTTTAATTTCTTTTCAACATATTTTCTAAATTTTATTTTCTGCTTTAATTTTTTCACTTATACTTTTAATTTAATTTTTTTCCGTTCTCTCTTTTCTACTCCGACCAACAAACATTCTTCCCTTTTTCCAAAACTTTCCGCAAACATTTCTTTAATCTCAACAAAAAATTCTGAGTGCCATCGGATGCGTCGGCGTCGAGGTTTCGGCGGCGGTCTACGGATCCAATCCCGTTTGAGGTTCTTCTTCTTCTTCTTCTTATTCTTCTTTGCAGCTGATTCCTTGATTTCTTCTTCTAATTTGAAGAAAGGGGGGGATTTTTGATAGGTCGAGATCTCTCGCCTTGGAATTAATTTGTAGGAGAAGAGCTGGTGATAATTGATGATAGGCCTAAGCGCAGCAAAGGGGAAAGATTATCGATGGAGGGTTTGTTGTTGGATTCGCCGTCGAGAAGAGAATTGGTTGATTTAATTGGTTATTTGATGACCCCATTGTTGCTGCTGCGGTTGCTTCCCATTGGACCTCTCAGATGGAATGGCAGATCCATCTAATCATGGGAATCCTGATCGCGGCGTCGAGCAGGTAATCGGAGCCCAACAGTTCTCATTTTTATGCATTTTTTTGAGAGTTATATTCATGTCTTGCTCTTACTCTGGAAATTGCTGATAAAGTTGGCGCCTTTTCTTTTCTTAGTTGAATAAAGCACTATGCCAGAGCATCCAAGTTGAAAATTATCACTAACATGAAAGGAGAGCTAGATTTTTCAAGAATGTGTCAACTTCCTCCTCGATGAACAGCTTTCTGACTTGATGTGGTTGAACATTGAGCGAAATGAAAAACCGAAGAGACTTTACATATTGAAAAGAACTGATCAAAACCCCTAGTTAGCGACACATTTCTGTCGGGATAAAATTGCAAAATCGAGAAGATGTGGAATTAGACATTGATTTTACATGCATATGTCTGTGGTTGAAGTAACTGAAATTGTGGGATACAAAGATAGTGGAAACTCTCAAACCCTAATCATAACTAGACCCCAAATTTCACAATAAACATCAGCATTCATTATTAGTACTCCCAGTATAAGCCATTCACTCATTGCATACATTTGCAAAATTTCCTTAATAATTTGCATGCACTTCATGATTTGGGTTGGGTCAATAACGGGCTCTGGGTCATAAAATTTATGACATAATACGGCCATCAGTCTGAAATCTTAAGTAATCATCACGTGGCCTTCACTTCATCGTTGTTGAGCTGTCTATAAGTTGAAACCTTAGGAGACCATTGATATGAGCCATTAAACAGTATAGCGAGACAGGAACTCTTACATTTAATTAAAGATAGCTTCATCCTTATAAGATTGGAATTTGGCAAACTACAGCGAAATAATATGTGGTTAGATTTAGTGAAATAATATGTAATTAGATATCAAACTTACTGATAACATATTGAGAATAATTTTCATGATGAAACCGTGCCTTTGGATTGCATTTTCTTTTAATTGTACTAATTTTTCCTGTGAATTTATGGATCATTAATTTCATGCTCTCTCGTAGATGGCATTAGAACAATAATCTCGATATCCTACCATAGTGAAGTATATCGGTAGGTAAGTACTTAACGTTTCTCATATTGCTTATCTATGAGAATGTGAGATTAAGGAAGATATTGATTATAGGATCAAAGCAGATTGGTTGAGGTGGAGAGCTATAATATGAGTGTTGTGCTGTCGGAGTGTACTATTACAGTTGAAATGTAAATTTTATAGGTTGATGATTAGACCAACTTTGTTATATAGTACATAGTGTTGGGCTAGGATCAAGAAGTATAGATAAGGTATGTGTGTGTGGTAGAGATGTGAATGTTATGGTTGATTTATAAAAATACTAAAAAAGATAAGGTGAACAATAAGGATATCCGAGTGAATGTAGTTATGGTTCCTATTGATGACATGATGAGATAATATCTCTTGAGATTGTTTGGTATATATATCGAAAATGGATTGGTGCGTTCATTAGAAAGACAGGACATACAATTGTTGATATTAGGAAAAGAGAGGTATACCAAAGAAGACAAAGATGGGATATGAAAGATCTTAGTTTGACGGAAAGCTTTAGATAGTAATGCATGAAAAGCAAGTATCCGTCATCATCATGATTCGATATGATTTTTGTTAACTTGTTTGTGTTTATTTATAATTATTTCCTTTTATTTATAATTATTTTTATATTATTATTATCACTATTATTATTGTTATTAGTTCTTTTTATTTATTTATTATTTTATCTCTTTCTATTGACTCCACGAACCGATCCCAATTTTTTTTGGACGAAGGCTAAGATGATGATGACAACGATCATACCATAGTGAGTAGGCATAGGAACTTTCTCCCTGATCGAGGGGAGACCGTGGAACTTTTCCACCTTGTTCATTCTTAAAAATTAACAATAAGAAATTCTTAAACAATTCAGAAGTTTTTTTATTTATGGTGAGCCTTTTATAATTGTCAAACAGACATACAGATAAACCTCAATGGTTAGGATTCATTATACATTATAATGAACTAAATGTCTTGGGATTCTTTAAATGTTGATGTGTATAATAAAATGTGGTTTAATCTTAGAGTCCACTACTTAAGTTCTTTGAATACCAAAGCCATAATCTATAAATACTCGCTGGGGAAGGGGAGTGATTGCTGCAGGGGTAACCTCCCTTAGATGCACTTCAATGCAAACATCGTTATTTAATTAAAGTCATTTAACAGTCACATGCATCATAATCCAGCACATAACCACTTGATTCTAAAGCAATAGCTAACGAGCAACCTTTATTCTAGGCAAATCAGAGCAACCAACAACTAATGTTGAAATTGAAGAATTTAACAGCTAACTAGCTGCAATGGATTTGGCAGAGTAAGAGTTGGGTAAATGTATTAAACAAATAAGCTTTTCTTAATTGAGGAGTGGAATTCTTTGTTAACATAAATTACATCTTTAAGCGTCCAATTGAAGAGTCAGTTACTCCTTTTCTAAGGATCGAGAGATTCTCCTTCTGTTGGGTAAGTGATTCCATGTCTTTGGTTTATTGGGTCCCAATATCTACCTCAATTTTTTGTAATTATTCAAGCATTATCTTATAAAATTCCCATAATTTATCATGTCTTTCGAATTCAAATTCATATTATCTGATTGACATCTAAGTGCATATCCATCAAAAGCTGATTTGAGTACATCTAACCTAAGTAATGTAATAACCAAACAAGATGACCTAGGCTGAAGCACAATTTTTAGCTCACAATGACTTAGAAGCACATGTTATGTTGAGTTGAATGTCTCTCTAACTTATGCATGCATGCATGTGATGAGATCATCACCCACCAGAGGAGGAGGAGGAGGAGGAGGCGCAGGACGGATCGTAGATCGACTAATCAGGTTAGTGGCATTTTTGTGAAGATTTTGTGCCCTTTTGCTGGGTTTTGGGGTTTTGGGGGTTATTTGTAATTTGGGCTAAATCTACTATATTTATGTTTTGGGAGAGAACTTCATCTCTTTTATGCTTGTTTTGAGAAGAAAAGCTTAGATTAAAGAGTAGAACCCTAGTCTAAGTGAGACAAAACTTTGCCTCTTAGATCTAAAGCTTGTAGAGTAGGTATCCTTTTGAAAGAAACCCTTATTTTGTTATTCCTTTCTCTCAAATATATAAAAATCCAATTTTTACTCTCTCAAGCCCTAGATTTCTCATCAAATTGGTATCGGAGTGAACATCCATCATGACGACAACACGATCTAAGGAGAAGATTGAAGCTTTGGAGGTAAGGATTGGAGAGATCGAAACCCTAAAGGAGCAACAACAAAAATTGGAAAGTGAGATGAAATCCATCCATGGAAAGTTGTCCTCCTTGGAGTCCATGAGTAAGGATATCATGGAGAGCCAACGCCACCCACGTCGTGAGGAGGAAAGGCGCAAATGCGACGATTTTACGTAGAATCCCTTAGATCTACGTCAAAAGACCAATGGTGGACAATGACAAAGGAAGAATGATGATTTTGATAGAGATCCACTGGTAGACGACGACGAACAGTAAGCGTGGGACCAATTTCTCCCTCCGCAAGCTTGTGATGGGGTGTCCGGAGCCGATTGCTGCCTGGGAAGACCCGTCACCCCTAAAACCCTAGCTGGGGGTGATGAGCCTTAAAACACTATCTCTGGACCTCTTTGGGCCCTGGCGCACCCGTCGGACAACGAGGAGGGCCCGTGGACCTCATGGGGTGGTCGCAAGGCCCCAACAAACTCCTGGGGGCCTCACGACACCCAACGAACTCCCCGGGGGCCTCACGAGCCCACAACGCCGCAATAGGGGCCTCGCTGGCCCACTGTGCAGTCGCAGGGGCCTCACTGCCCCCTGCACTTTCGCAGGGGCCCAACAACCTCCCTTCGCAGCAGACAGGGCATCGGGGCACCGTTCCGGTCTGAATCAAGGCCGCTAACTTCGACGGTAATCCAGGGAGTGGCAGCCAGTCTTTAGGGGTCCAGCAGCTTGGTGGTGCACATAGAGGGGTTTTCAGAGCTCGACAGCAAACACGAGGGAATGATGACTACTAGGGGTATGATGTTCGTGATGGTGACCCTTGGAGCTTGGTAGATGATGGCAGAGATTCAAATGGGATGACCGGAGTCTAGGGAACCATGATGAAGCGGGAGAGGGGCTGTGAGAAGGTGGAGGTCCCCCACCAAATGCATTTCAACAATTACACTTTGGGCAACCGAGGGGAAGAGCCGGGCAATTGATGATTGGGCCTGAAAACAGAGTTCAGAAGCCGAAGATGCCGGTCTTCGAAGGAGAGGATCCCACAGGTTGGTCTATCATGCAGAGAGGCATTGAGGTGTATCGGATGACGGAGCTGGAGAAGTTGCATGCGGTAGGTGTTTGCTTATAAGGAAAGTCGTTGTCTTGGTTTCAGTGGAGACAACAATGACAACCAGTACGATGATGTGAAGAGTTCAAGTACATCGTGCTGGATTGTTTCAGAGACACATGGTACGACAGGATAGCACGGTCAAAGATCACAGGGAGAGATGCCGCGTGAGGGGAATTCCTGAGGCGACATTGATGGGAAATTTAATGAAAGGGTTCAAGTCCGACATCCAGGCTGAGCTTCGCTTGCAGATGCTCGAGTGGGTTGTTGGAGATGATGGAGCTAGCCCAGATAGTTGATAAATTCACGATGGAGTGTCGAGCCAAGAGAGCTAGAGGTTGGTTCACTTTACACATCTAAGCACTTCCTGGAGGGTAGCGGGCCCTTGCAGCGGGGTCCGGACAGGGGGAGCCTATGCGGACAAGGAGAGGAGTAGCGGTTCACATCACAGTGGACAGTTTCGATGCATAACCAACAAGAAGGCGAAGGGATTGTGTTTCCGTTGTGACAAGAAGTATGCCACATGGCATCGTTGCTGAGAACGCACCCTCTAGGTGTTACTGGAGGAGGAGGATGAAGAGTTGGTGGAGGTGGACGAAGAAGGGGTAGGTGAGCAGGATCATTCCCATCTGGACGTAGCGGAGGTGCCACTCAACTCCGTAGTAGGGTCCGAACCACACTATGAAGTTGATCGGGAGGATCTCAGAGTAGTAGATGGTGGTTTTGATTGATAGTGAGGACACCCACAATTTTTTATTCAATCGTGTGGTGGAGCAGTATAAGTTGCAGTTGGTAAACACCGTAAGATTTGAGGTGATGATGGGGACGCGACAGGTAGATCGAAGCAGAGAAGTATGCCGAGGTGTGATTTTGACTCTCCGGAAGATATAGATTGTGGAAGATTTTCTGTCGCTCAACCTGGACAGCATGAACATGATTTTGGGCATGAGGTGGCTGCAGTCCCTGGGGAGACCAAGACCAACTAGGCGCTACTCAGGATGGAGTTCCAGTATGGGGGAATGATGGTGACATTTCAGGGGGACTCTAGTTTATGCCGATTTAGGTTTTCCTTGAAGACCATGGTGAGGAACGCCGGCCGAGAAGGCTTCTTGATAACGCTACAATGGCTAGTGGTAGAGGAGGCAGGGCAGGAGCCGGACACTCCATCGGTGGTGCATCAGGTTTTAGTCCAGTTTGAGGGAGCGTTTCAGCACATCGCATGCTTCCTCCTTCTCGGGACCACGATCATGCCATCGTGCTATGAGAGGGTGTCTCACCGATCAGCGTGCGGCCATACAACTATCCTCAGGTGCAGAAGGGAGAGATTGAGAGGATGATATCGGAGATGATTCAGGCAAGGGTGATACAGCCGCGTGTGAGCCCTTTCTCTAGCCCGATGCTGTTGGTGAAGAAGGACAGAAGTTGGAGATTCTGTGTCGATTACAGGACTTTGAATAAGAAGACGGTGTCAAACAAATTTTCCATTCATGTGATTGACGACTTGTTGGATGAGCTACATGGTGCAGTGGTTTCTTGAAGATAGATTTGAAATCCGGATATCATCAGATCCGGATGAGAGAGGACATGGTGAAGACGGCCTCCAGGACACACACGAGCCACTATGAATTCCTGGTTATGCCGTTTGGCTTGACCAATGTCCCCGTCACCTTTCAGGTACTTATGAACAAGGTGTTTCATCCTTATCTGAGAAAGTTTATGCTGATTTTTCGACGCCATCTTAGTCTATAGCTGGTCTATGTAGGCACATATGGAGCATTTGAAGACCGTGCTATAGAGTTGCAGAAGCATCGGCTTTATGCCAATAGGAAGAAGTGCCTGTTCGGTCAGCAGAGCGTGGAGTATATGTTTTATGTTGTTTCTGCGGAGGGCGTGTCGGCAAATATGTCGAAGATAGCAGCCATGGTTGATTGGCCACACCCTACCACACTACGGGCATTGAGAGGATTCTTGGGACTGACATGCTACTATAGGAAGTTTGTCAGCAGGTATAGTACCATTGCCCGGCCGTTGACGAAGCAGCTAAAGGACAGCTTCCTGTGGGCGAGGAGGCCACTCAAGCTTTTGAGATCCTGAAAAGGGCCATGATGAGCGTGTCGATGCTATCACTTATAGACTTGGTTGTCGGCGAGAGCTTGGCTCAAGTCGTTCTATGAGCGCGAGCTGATGGCAATCGTACTGGAGGTACATAAAGGATGACCCTATTTACTTGGTCGACACTTCATAGTAAAAACATATCAGAGGATCCTCAAATACCTCCTGGAGCATATGATGGTTAGTTATGAGCATCAGAGGTGGTTGAGCAAGTTATTAATGTATAACTTTGAGATGTACTATCAGCCAAGGTTAGAGAACAAGGCGGCAGATGCATTATCACGGAGAGATGTGGATTCACTGCTGTTTGCCTTGTCAGTATTGGTTATACTCGGTTTGGAGCCCTTGCTGTGCAAGATTGAGGATGATGAGGGTCTTGTGAAGATTCGATCTACGCTACTACAGGACCCATCAGCACATTCAGGGTATTTGTTGAGGGGCATCATCTCTTGTATAAGGGACGTCTGGTTTCACTTGGGAGTTCTGCTCATATCCCGAGCTTACTACATGAGTTTCATGGGAGCACGGTGAGTGGCCACTCTGGGTCGTCACCATTAGAGAACTCTTGTGGGAGGGAATGCGGAAGGATGCATCAGAAATGGTGGAAAAAATGTGACTTTTGCCAGTGCCATAAGTACCTGTTGACAGCTCTTGGGGATTGTTACAGCACTCTCCATGCCGGATCAGGTCTGGGAGGAGCTGACTATTGACTTTATCGACGGCTTGCTGAAGTCAGAGGGGTATTTCGTTATCATGGTGGTGGTCGATAGGCTCATTAAGTATGCACATTTCATGGTGCTCCGACACCCTTATACCACGGTGACAATGGTGACGGTGTTCATCAGGGAGATCATGAGGTTGCATGGGATTCTGTGCTCTATTGTGACTGATCGTGACAATGTCTTCCTTAGCCACTGCTGGAAAGAGTTGTTTAGAATGCATGTGACATTACTGAAGAGAAGCACCACCTACCACCACCAGATGGACTGCCAGACAGATGTCGTCAACATGACCATTAAGACATACCTGCACTGCTTTATCTCTGAGACTCTGAGACAGTGGGTAAAGTGGCCGGCTTGGGCGGAGTATTGGTACAACATGTCTTTCCACACTTCTGCTTAGACAAATCCTTTTGGAGTTTTGTATGGGCGAGATCCTCTGCATTTGCTTCACTATGGTCACCGCTCCATACCAGTTTCCCAGGTGGACCAGTATCTGGAGGAAAGAGACAGTGGAGGAGTTGAGATGCCATTTGACGAGAGCCCAATCACTTATGAAGAACCGGGCGGATGAGCATAGGAGAGATGTGCAGTTTAAGGTGAGTGACATGGTGTATTTGAAGCTGCAACCCTATCGACAACGCTCTTTGGCACACATGCAAAACGAGAAGATGTCACCCCCGTTACTTTGGTTCTTATAAGGAGGATGCGAGGATTTGCTAGGTAATATATATGCTGAGATTACCACCAGAGTCGGCCATCCACACAGTCTTTCATTTGTCGTAACTCTGTAAGGCTATCGGAGACCATACTTCTTCCTCGTCACTACCTCATACGCTGACGGATGACATGTAGATACTTTTAGAGCTAGCCAAGTTGAATGGGGTTCTACAGGAAAGTTCAGAAGCACGGGAGGTATTGATTAGGTGCACGTGCCTTCTTGATCATGAGACCTCGTGGGAACCATACAGAGTTATGACGCAGCGGTTCCCAGATTTCCACCTTGAGGACACGGTGGGTTTTAGGGAGTAATGATGAGATCATCACTTACCAGAGGAGCCGGCGCATGATGGATCGTAGATCGACTAATTAGGCCAGTGGCATTTTTGTGTAGATTTTGGGTTCTTTTGCAAAGTTTTGGGTTTTCGGGGTTATTTGTAATTTGGGCCAGATTTGCCCTATTTATGTTTTGGGTAGAACTTCTTCTCTTTTATTCTTGTTTTGAGAAGAAAAACCTATATTAGAGAGCAGAACCCTAGCCTAAGTGAGACTAAGCTTTGTCCCTTAGATCTAAAGCTTAGAGAGTTGGTTTCCTCTCGAAAGAAACATGTAGCTTGTTACTCATTTTTCTCAAATATATAAAAATCCAATTTTTACTCTGTCAAACTCTAGATTTCTCATCAGCGTGTTGTAAGAAATCAACTTTGTTGGGACTCTGTGGATAATGGAAAGTAGATACTAAGTGGGTGATTAGTGTCTAATGAAATATTAAAACTTCATCTTGAAATTCTACCTAAGTTTACAATTGATGTTACTCAAATTAAACTTAATTAACAACAATTATCTTGCTAAAGAAACTTACAGCGGTAATAAACACAAGTACATAATAATTGCAACACAGAAAATGAATACCAAAATGCAAACACGAGTAAATATCCTGGTTCGGATACCCAAGTCCCACTTTGTCACTGTATCCTACTCCAGCCACCTGAGTCCCACTCGGCTTAAATTCACTATTTTCCAAATAGTACAAATGCCTCTTCCCAAGAGGTCTTACTTACAACAATTCTTCTCAAGAATTAAAATTTACCACCTCAACACTTTGAAGATTTTCTACTTACTCTTTTGATGAAAACTTACACTTTTCTTATAATCTTGTTTTGAAGCTTATTGAGTGTGTGATGGCTATAGTGTAGATCTTTAATTGATGGTGAAACTTGAAGCATTGGGAGATCAAGAAAATTATGGCTAAGAGATTTTAGGAAATTTGGAATATTGGCCAAAGAAGAGTTTTTGAGAGCTTTGTAAGAATTTAGAAAATCCTTCTAAAACTCAATTAATGTGCATAAATTTATGCCAAAAATCTTAGCAAACAAAGCTTAAATAGGGGTGAAAATCCGTTGTAAATTTATCCCAAAAACACCATTCTAACGGCTCTATCGACAGCTTTACGAAAATCACGGAATAATGTTTTCTAAGCTGTCTAGAGCAAAGTAGTTGATTACAGTGTTAGAAGTAGTCGACTATTCTTATAACTGTAGTTGACTATTCTGTTTGTTGTATTCGACTACTGTGGGTTACAGAGCATATTCACTATAAAGTAGTCGGACTCCTACATCGAGAATAGTCAACTATTTTTGTGATATATGGATACATGCTCTAAAAACTTAGGAAAACATTTTCAAAATATTTCAAAAATATTTTTAAATCATTTTATGTGTGATCATACGTGTGAACTTCTAACATGGCTTTAGTAAGCTAGACAAAAATAAATAAAATAAATCACCAATATTATTACATTGAAGTTTAAAGAGATGTATTCTTCAGTCTTCATTCATGTCTAGCTCCATTTTGATCCATGGACTTGTTTGCTCATCATCTAATCTTTTGAGTGCTTAATTGATTATCCTTAAGCTCTTGCACCCAAAAGATGTTAGATGCAATAATTATTGTTCATCATCAAAACCACGTGGTGGTGAGACTCAATATCTCAATATTCTCCCACTTTTTGATGATGACAACCAATGCATGCATAATAATCCAAAATACTTATGTGACATGTGCAATCATAACTAATTATGCATTGCATCTAATATCTCTATTATCTCTCCCCCTTTTGTTATTAACAAAAATATATTCAATTAAAAGTCTTCTCTCTCCCTTTTTGAAAAATATTTATCACTTTGAAAATTTGACCTCCACATGCAAAATTTCTCCCATAAACGTATGCATGAGAAATATGACTCATAATCTTCGAAGAAAATGCATGGAAAAAATATATGCAAAAATGTTTAGCAATAGCTCTACATGCAAATAAGATTATTCATTTTTGATCATCCCCTGCAAATATGAAAATTGTGAAATTTCTTTTGGAGCCAAGCAAGCACGCAATCTTTTGTTCCCCAAATATTTGAGTTTCGGAAAATCATGAAATTTTGGTACTCATTTCTTTCGGGTCCATGTTGTTAGTGATAAAAAATTAGGGAACCAAACCAATTGGGTTTAGATTTCCTATCATGTGAAAATATATAATTATTACTATAATGAACATTGTTCATAAACTCATAAATATATTCGTCCTTCATTTGGATGGTCACTCTCATGTGTATCCAAACTTTAATGAATACATTTGTGGTTTTACGAACCCTAGGATGATGAGTAATCTTAACATTTTGATTTGTCTTATATCCTAGGCCATGCTTGCTACTTGAAGGTATTTGTGAGCTAATTAAATCATCTAGTTTTTCCTTATCCTTGTTGAATCTATCAACATTCCTACATAAATCATCATGTTTGGCCTTAATGGTGGTTAAGGAGATTTCTAAGTCACTAAACCTATCACTTAGGTTTTTGTAGTCTAAACCAAGCTTCCTATTCAATTCATCCAATTATTTATTCTTGCTAGCCAATTTTACATTTTAATCACTAATCTTTTCTAGATCAAGATTAGAAGATTAGTATTACATTCTTTATGCTTTTTCTCGAGAGTAAGAAGTTCTCTTAATTTGCTCTCATACTCGGCATAAAGTTTCCGATACTCTCCCTCCCAATCACACTTATCATCACTAGAAACACTATCACTAGAGTGTGAGTCATAGTAATTTATCTCATTGTTCGTTTTGGCCATAGAGTACATATAGGCCTTTTCTTCCTTTTCACTTTCGGATGATGAAGACGAAGATGATGAAGAGACATCTGTTTTCCCGGGACTCCCATACCATGCGTTAACAGCTTTCCTATTTTGATTCTTCCACTCCTTGTCCTTTCCTCTTTTGTTGGCAAGTGTGTAATCTCTCTTTAAATGCATTGGCTTGTTGCATTCAAAACAAATAGGTTCGTTAGATAATTTATGTTTTGAGTTTCGAGACTTACATCCCCTTAGGATTTTCTTGAAACCCTTGGAAATGAGAGTTAGTTGCTCCTCGATCTTATCGTTGAACTTCTCCGTTTCCGATGTAGCTTTGAGGGCCGGGTCTTCTTCTTAGCTTCCTTCTCATCTTTTCTTTGTTGGAGGCGGTTCTCATAAGCCATGAGGTTAGCGATCAATTCCTCCAAGATGAGATTTGATATGTCATTTCCTTCTTCAATAGTCGTAGATTTTCTTTCCCACTCAGGTGTAAGACAATCAAGAATCTTGGTCACATGGTCTCCTTGCGTGTACTCCTTGCCAAGACTTGCCAGGGTGTTGATTATGTCGGTGAAGCATGTGAACATATCTGAAATTGACTATTCGGGCTTCATTTCAAAGCTTTTGTACATATTAACATTTAGATCAATTTTAGAAGATTTAACCTTAGAATTACCTTCGTGCGTTACCTCAAGAGTTTTCCAAATTTCATGAGCAGAGATTGCACGTGCTACCCGGTTGGTGATACGATTTGGATCGTATCAAGGAAAAATCAGCGAAGAAAAGGGAAGAAAATTGGAAAAGATGAGATTTTTATTGGATTTTTGAAGAAGAACTAGGTCTAATAGCAAGATAAATTGAGCCCTTTCGAGAGGGACTCGCTCTCCAAACTTTGATGAACGGATCAAAGTCTAAAACCCTCACAAATGACACTTAGAATGTTCTTCACACAATAAGCATGCCCTCTCATGACGGCTAGCCCTAGATATAAATAGAAAACCTAGGAAACAAAGCAACATAACAAAAAGACTAATCTGCCCTTCGACCCCTCCGATAGTAAGTGACCCATCCTCCTTGGGTCCCGTCTGGGCCCGTGACTGCCGAAGATGGTGCGGCCGCATCAATACCCGCCCCTAAAAGAGCCACCTTGTCCTCAAGGTGGAAATCAGGGTACTGCTCCTGTATCGCCTCATACAGCTCCCATGTCGCATCGCACTCCGGCAACCCCTGCCAGTAAATGAGTACCTCCCGACGTCGCCCTGGTCCTCTCCGTACCGCCCGGACATCGACTGGCTCGAGCATCACTTCCATATCATCTGTGAGTGTAGGAGGAAGTGTGGATGATGTAGTATGCTCGCCAATCGCTCGACGCAACTGTGAAACATGAAACACCGGATGTATCGCCGTCCCTGGTGGCAGCTTCAACCTGTAAGCCACCTCTCCAATCCGAGCCTCCACCTCAAAAGGCCCATAGTAACGGGCCGCTAGCTTCTCGTTCCTCCTGTGAGCCAAAGACTTCTGCTTGTAAGGTCGAAGCTTCAGGTAGACACTGTCCCCCACCTGAAAAGTCACATCTCGCCGATGACCGTCCGCCTTGGCCTTCATCACCTGCTGTGCCCGTGTCAGGTGCCTCCGCAGCTCCTCCAACATCCTGTCCCTCTCCTCCATCTGCTCCTCCACCTGTGAAACCGGTGTTGCTCGGTGCCCATAGTATACCAAGGATGGGGGGTCTCGCCCGTACAGTATCCGGAAAGGTGTCGTCCCCGCCGCCGAGTGGAAGGAAGTATTGTACCAATACTCCGCCCACGCCAGCCACCTAGTCCACTGTCGTGGTGTCTCCGAAGCAAAGCATCTGAGGTAGGTCTCGACACTCCTGTTGACCACCTCGGTCTGACCGTCCGTCTGCGGGTGGTAGGCGGTGCTCCGCTTCAGCACTGTCCCCTGCACTCGAAACAACTCCTCCCAGAAGTGACTAGTGAAGTGACTGGTGAAAACCTTGTCCCGGTCGGACACTATAGATCGCGGAAACCCGTGCAACCGCACCACCTCTCGCACAAAGACCGCCGCCACCGAGACCGCTGTGTAAGGATGCTTCAAGGGAATGAAGTGAGCATACTTGCTCAGCCGGTCAACCACAACCAAGATAACGGTGAACCCCTCCGAACGCGGCAAGCCGTCTATGAAGTCCATGTATACCTCCTCCCACACCTGCTCAGGCAATGCCAAGGGCTGTAGTAGTCCTGCCGGGGCCATCGCCATGTACTTGTGACGTTGGCAAACGTCACAAGCCGCCACCAATCGCGCGATGTCCTTCCGCATTCCCGTCCAGTATACCTCCCGAGCCATCCGCATATACGTCTGCTGCACGCCCGAATGACCTCCGATCGCCGACCCATGGAACTCCTGGAAGAGGGTCTGTATATATGCAGACCCCCGCGGAATCACCAACCTCCCCTGGTAGAGTAACCTCCCCCCTTCTACCGTGTAACCTGGCACCCCGTCACCTCCACACTGTAAACTCTCCCTGATCCGCTGCAGCTCTGGATCCGCCTCCGCCTCTTGCAACAGCTGGTCCAAACCTCTCCACCCCGGTATCGACATCGCTTGCAGCTGGCTCACCTCATCTCGCCGAGACAATGCATCCGCCGCTTTATTTTCCAGCCCCGGTCTGTACTCAATATCGAACCGAAATCCCACCAGCTTCGACAGTAACTTCTGGTGCTCCTCCGCCACCAACCTCTGCTCTAACAGATACTTCAAAGCCCGCTGATCTGTCCGCACCACAAAAGTCCGTCCCAACAGATATGGCCGCCATTTCTGAATAGAAAAGACTATAGCCATGAGCTCTCGCTCGTATACTGACTTCAGCCTCTCCCTAGTAGTCAATACCTGGCTGAAGTATGCAATCGGCCGCCCTTCCTGCATCAGCACCGCCCCAAGACCATACCCCGAAGCATTCGTCTCTACTACAAATGGCTGGCTGAAGTCTGGCAGTGCTAAGACTGGTGCCGTCGACATCACCGTCTTCAAGGCTTCGAAAGCCTTAGTCGCCTCTTCTCCCCACCGAAAACTGTCCTTCTTCAGTTGCTCCGTCAGAGGCCAGGCAATGGTGCTGTACCCCTTCACGAACTTGCGGTAATACCCCGTCAATCCCAAAAAACCCCGCAAGGCCCGCAGTGTCGTCGGTAGAGGCCACTCCAACATCGCCGCAATCTTCGCCCGATCTGCCGCCACTCCTGCGCCTGAGACAATGTGCCCCAAGTACTCTAACTGACTCTTCCCGAACGAGCACTTCTTCCGATTGGTGAATAACTGGTGCCCCTGCAACTCCCTGAAAACCACCTCCAGATGCCCCGTGTGCTCCTCCAATGTGCGGCTATAGACCAAGATGTCGTCAAAAAACACAAGGATGAACCGCCGCAGGTAAGGACGGAACACCTTGTTCATCAAGGCCTGAAAAGTAGACGGTGCGTTTGTCAATCCAAACGGCATCACCAGGAACTCGTAGTGGCCCTCGTGCGTACGGAACGCCGTCTTCGGAATGTCCTCCGCTCGCATCCGGATCTGATGATACCCCGACTTCAGATCCACCTTCGAAAACACCATCGCTCCATGCAGTTCGTCGAGCAACTCATCTATCACCGGAATAGGAAACTTGTCGGGCACAGTTTCCTTATTCAGGGCTCGGTAGTCCACACAAAATCGCCAGCTCCCGTCCTTCTTCTTTACTAACAGAACTGGGCTCGAGAAGGGACAGACGCTGGGCTGGATCACCCCTGCTAGCACCATCTCTCTGACCTGCCGCTCTATCTCATCCTTCTGCACGTGGGGATACCTGTAAGGCCGAACACTGACGGGGGGCGCGCCATCCCTCAGTACGATCGCATGCTCGTGGTCCCGGGGTGGAGGTAACCCCTGTGGCATCTCGAACACCTCTGCGAACTGCTTCAACACCGACTGCACCTCTGGTGGCTCCTCATCGGGCTCGGGCTCCGCCTCTGTCGTCATCCCCCGAAACTCCACCAAGTACCCCTGCCCCGCCCTTCGAATCGCCCGAGTCATGGCACTGAACGCTACCATGGCATAACACAAGCTCGGGTCTCCCTGAAGCACCACCGTCCGTTCGCCATCCTTGAACTCCATCCTCAACCGTTTCCAGTTGGTCATCGTGGTCCCCAATGTCTTCAACCACTGGACTCCCAGGATGAAGTCGACCTTCCCCAACTCGAACGGTAAAAAATCCTGCACGATCTGTACCCCCTGAATGACTAGGCAGAGTCCTCGACACAGCCCCGTACTCTCCTCGCACCGTCCATCCCCCAGCTGTACGGTGAACCTCCCACCCGACATCTGCAACCCCAGCAGCTCCACCACTCGCAGGGACACAAAATTGTGGGTGGCCCCACTGTCAATCAAAACCGTAACTGCTGTCTCCCCGACCTGTCCTACCAACTTCATGGTGGAGTTCTGCGTGAACCCCATCACGGAGTTGAGTGACACCTGCGCTCGCTCCAGCTCCACCGTCTGCTCTACAGAGACGACCTCCTCTTCCGGCTCCTCTGGTTCGATGTATTCCTCCTCGTCCGGCTCGATAGTGATCTGCAGCAACCGGCTCGCACACCGATGGCCCGGGGTGAACTTCTCGTCGCAACGGAAGCACAACCATCTGGCTCTCATGTCCCGCATCTCGGCCTCGGTCATCCTCCGCCCTTGTCCCGCAGGACGTGCTTCTCCTGCCTTCTCCCCCGCTCCGGCTGATGCGGTCGGCGGTAGTCTCGGGGCGGCTGCTGTAGATGGGACCCTCTGCTGTGGCGCCCCCCACGCCCCTCTGATCCTCCGCTCCTCCGCCTGCTTCTCCTCCGCCCTCAAAGCTAGACGAATCACATGCTCTAGGTCTCTGGGACTTTGCATCCATAGCTCGGCTCGTATCGAGGGCTTCAGCCCTCGCATAAATGCCCCCAAGAATACGTCTTCCGACACTCCCTTCACCCTGCCTGCCAACACCTCAAACTTCCCCAGGAAGTCCAACACCGTCCCCTCCTGCCGTAGTCCAAGCAACTGCTCGTAGAAATTTGCCCCCGGCTTGGCCTGGAAGCGGTCAAGTAGGAAAGCGGACAACTCCTCCCAAGTTCGAAACGGGGCTCGGGACATCCTCCAACGATACCAGCTCAGCGCCTGTCCCTCCAGATAGCAAATGATGTTCTCCAATACCTCCTCCTCTGAGATCCGCATCACCTGGAAATACCGCTCCGCTCGCACTATCCATCCGTCAGGGTCTGTCCCCTCAAAAATGGGCATCTTCAACTTCTCCATCCTCCTGTCTGGGTACATGGTCGGGTGCCCTCCTCCCTGAGCTCCATGGCCTCCATACTCGGTCCTGCCTCTGCCGTAGGCCCCTTCGGGAAACCCTCGCGGGCCTCCAAAATTTCCCGCGTACTCCTCCATAGGCCACCTCTGCCTCTCCTCCTCTGTAGCCCCAAAAATCCCGCGGTAGCCCCTTGCGGGGCCCTGATCGCTGCCCGGGGGGCCGAAAAACTAACCCGGGGGGTTTACTGGGCCCCCCGGGCCCCAAAATCTCCCGCCGGAGCCCAGCCGACCCCAGGAGAGGCTGCGAAGCATTCCTGGGGGCCGGCAGAGCCCTGGTTGGGCCCAGGCGGGCCGCGCGGCCCCTCCAATGTCTCGCGCGGGCCCGCCAGGCTCTCCCAGGCGCCCGCGCGGGCTCGGGATTGGGCCGTGAGGCCTCCCGAGCCCGCGCGGAGCCCTGGCGGCCCGCGCGGGAGGGGGTTAGGATTTCCCCCCAGCCGCCGCCTCCTATGTTGTCCGGAAGCCCTAGCCTCCCTTCCCCTTGCATGCCGCGTCCTCTCGCCTCCGCAAGAAACCCTAGGGGATCTCCTTCGCGCCGCCGTCGCTCCCGCTGCACCTCCTCCACCCACGACTCCTCCCGGAACTCTAGATCTTCCTTCTCCTTTGTGATTTTGGTTCCCGGAGGTGCCCCAGTGGTGTTCGCCATCAACTTCGGATCGTCCGCCTTAGCATGATGATTCTCCGCTTCGGATTCTTCCCCTCCGATCTCCACATGCTTTCCCTTCCCCTCAAGCCTTTGAAGAATTTTCAAAATCTGAACTTGAGTGGCGTCCGACTCTTCGTGCCTTTTCAACAAACGGGCTTCCATCTCCTTTTGGGAATTGGATAGCATGTCCACCGTGACTTCCAACCCTCCAACCTTTTTGCTGACCTCTTCCCGGATCTCCTTTCGCAGCGCCTCCATCTCCGTCTTGAATCTAGTACCTTCCGCCATTGGATCTATCGCTCTGATACCAATTTGATACGATTTGGATCGTATCAAGGAAAAATCAGCGAAGAAAAGGGAAGAAAATTGGAAAAGATGAGATTTTTATTGGATTTTTGAGGAAGAACTAGGTCTAATAGCAAGATAAATTGAGCCCTTTCGAGAGGGACTCGCTCTCCAAAATTTGATGAACGGATCAAAGTCTAAAACCCTCACAAATGACACTTAGAATGTTCTTCACACAATAAGCATGCCCTCTCATGACGGCTAGCCCTAGATATAAATAGAAAACCTAGGAAACAAAGCAACATAACAAAAAGACTAATCTGCCCTTCGACGCCTCCGATAGTAAGTGACCCATCCTCCTTGGGTCCCGTCTGGGCCCGTGACTGCCGAAGATGGTGCGGCCGCATCAGTTGGCCTCGGTGTTGTTGAGTGCACAAAGAAGAGTGTTCATCGCCTTGAAGCTCAATGCATCTCTTTCTTTCTCGGGCCTTGGTCCATTCATTTGGTGTATTTGATGGTTCTACATACTCTTTTTCCACCATTGTCCAAATGTCGTAGGAGATGGACCTAAAGTAGATACAGATCCAATTATTCCAAGTGTCGTAGTTGGATCTGCTGAGTATAGATGGACGCTTGGTTGATTGTCCTTTGGGATGAGTTATTGGTGTTGTTGCTTATTGATGCTATCTTAGTACTCGACTCTTATACCACTTGTTGGGACTATGTCGATAAAGGCAAGTAGATACTAAGGGGGGGGGGGGGGTGATTAATGTCCACTGAAATATTAAAACTTCATTTAGAAATTCTACCTAAGTTTACAATTGATGTTACTTAAATTAAACTTAATCAACAACAATTATCTTGCTAAAGAAAGTGTAGCGGAAATAAACACAAGCAAGAGATAATTGCAACACTGAAAATGAATACCAAAATGCAAACATGTGTAAATACTCTTGTTCGGATATCCAAGTTCCATTTGGCTATTGTATCCTACTACAGCCATCCGAGTCCTACTCGGCTCAAATTCACTATTTCTCAAATAGTACACATGTCTCTTCCTGAGAGGTCTTGCTTACAACAAAAAAATTAAAAACTTACCACCTCAACACTTCGAGGATTTTTTACTTACTCTTTTGATGAAGACTTTCACTTTTCTTATAGCCTTGTTTTGAAGCTTGTTGAGTGCGTGATGGTTATAATGTAGATCTCTAACTGATTGACTTAAAGCATTGGGAGATCAAGAAAACTATAGCTAAGAGATTTTAGAAAATTAATGCTCATAAATTCATGCCAAAAATCTCAACAAACATAGCTTACATGTGGGTGAAAACCCCTTAATAAATTTATCCCGAAACAGCCATCCAACGGCTCTATCGACAGCTTTGCGAAAATTACGGAATAGTGTTTTTAGAGCTATCTAGAGCAAAGTAGTCGACTACAGTATTAGAAGTAATCGACTATTCTTCTAACTGTAGTTGACTATTCTGTCTATTGTAGTCGATTACTTTGTGTTACAGAGCATATCCAGTATAAAGTAGTCGACTCTTATATAGAGAATAGTCGGATATTTATGTGATATATGGATATATGCTCTAAAACCTTAAGAAAATATTTTAAAATCATTTTATGTGTGATTCTAAGTGAGAGAGAGCTTCTAATAAGGCCTTAACCAACTAGACAAAAATAAATAAAAATACATCACTAATATTATTACATTGAAGTCTAAAGAGATGTATTCTTCATTCTTTATGTTCATATCTAGCTCCATTTTGGTCCATGGCCTTGTTTGCTCATCACCTAATCCCTTGAGTGCTATAATTGATTATCCTTAAGCTTCTGCATCCAAAAGATGTTAGATGCACTAATTGTTATTCATCATCAAAAGCACGTGAGGTGAGACTCAATATCTCAACAAACTATCAAGGATTGAGGTCTCGCCCGATACCGATTGGTATCGGGCGTTTCGGGCCGGTACCGCCCAGTACCGGTCCGAAACTGACAGCCGAAATCGGTATCGGCCGGAACCCTAGGGTTCCGGCCAGTATCGCGCGATACTGGGCGATACTGGCCCGAACCCTTAAAAAATGTAATGAAAAATGAAAAAACCCCAAGAAGCCCCGTGACCTAACAGGAATCACACGTTGGGGAACAGGACCCCTAACCCTAACCATACACCCTAACCCTACACCCTAATCCAAACAAGAAGACGAAGACCCGTGATTTCCCCCACCCCCGTGAGTGAACAGCAGCCCATGTGAGTGAACATCAGCCCCCGTGAGTGAACAACAACGAAAAAGGAAGCATGTGATTCAATAAGAAGGCGAAGAGCTTTAAAAAGGGGAGAAGTCACGGTCCTTACTTTTGCATCGAGCAAAAAAGCGAAAATTTCTCGCGGAGGACCGGAGCAACCCTAGCCATCGGAGATTCTAGCGGAGGACCGGAGCAACCCAAGTGTAGAAACCCACGGCGAAACTTGCGGGCCGGAGCTGAGCAATCGACGAAGGCTCGAGGCGCTCGACAGCAGCTAGGGCTCGCCATTCTCGCGGGCGAAATCGAAGAGGAGATTCGAAACGAAGGGGCCAGCGCAATCGACGGGTGAGTGTAATTTTATAACTAAATTTAGCTAATTACAATACAGCCCACAGTGAGTCACGTATTTACAAGAATGACAGCGAACTGAAACCTAATTACTAACACAATGGCACAATCGTAAATAAATCAAACTAGATGAGCAAAGAATTAACCCATAAATCTTAGTGGAGGGTGACGGGCAATTAATCAGCCCAAAATTTCATATTATTTACAATATTGCCATTAACTTCAATAATACTAGAATAATGGAATGGTAAACCTGTAAATAATGTAATAGATTTGGCCAAATGATGAAAATGGTTAAATGTTCTATCCACACTATAGTTTTTGATAAATTTATTTACAAGTTTGCCATTGTGTGTGTGAGGGGAGGGTATTTTTACGGAAAATGTGTGATATGAATAGCAACAGTAATTATAAATATACAAATAAATACGGGAAAATACTGTAAAATACAAATAAATATATATAAATACGTGAAAATACTGTAAAATACGTAAGAAATACGGAAAATAAGTAAAAATACGGAAAATACATAATAAATATGGAAAAATACTGTAAAATACATAATAAATACGGAAAAATTATTTAAAATACAAAATAAATACAGAAAAATATGGAAAACACATAATAAATATAGAAAAATACTTAAAATACATAATAAATCCTAAAAATACGACATGGACTCCTAAAGATACTACTTAAAATACATAATAAATACAGAAAAATTAGTTAAAATACAAAATAAATACGGAAAAATACGGAAAACGTATAACAAATATAGAAAAATACTTAAAATACATAATAAATCCTAAATTGCTATATGGACTCCTAAAAAATACTATTTGTCTACCATCAATTTAATTACCATATTTGTTATTCATAACTACTTAAAGGAAACAATATGTTAATGATCAATTAACTACTTAAAACAAAAATACTAAAAATGTTTGTTTAAAATACAAAAATACTAAAAACAAAAGAGAAGCTACATTAATTAATGATCAATTAACTACTTAAAATACTAAAAATATGTTAGAACTTAAAATACTAAAATTTTCTAATAATATTACTTAAGGGATTGGTTATAAAAATAATAGTAAATACGAAATACTTAAAATACTAAAATTTTCTAATAAAAATATGTTAGAACTTATAACAGATTGGTTATAAAAATACAATAGATATACGACAAATTGCATGTTATTATTTATGGGATAAATTTTTAAGTTGCAGGTTATTATTTATGTGATATTTAAGTTGCTTATCTGCATTCTAAATTTTATGAGATAAAATTTAGTTGACATGTTTTAGTGGTAATTCTATTTTCTTGCATATTATATGATAATTCAAGAAAGCCTCTTAGGTTAGCCATTAAAATTCTTCTAAAACTTATGAGACGCATTTTAGATTGACACGATGTTTAGTAAATTGTTACAATTATTAAATACCTAATTCATGATTAGGGTAGTCCTTTCCAACGATTATTATTTTAAACGTTCTAATAATAATTTTGATAAAAGTGTACACTTTAAATTGTTGTAATGTGATTCTATTAAAATCCAAATACATGATTAGGATAGCACGTTGAAACAAATAAAACATTATAGTTGATAATGACTCTAATAAAAGTTATTAACGAATCATAATAAATTCGAATTTTAGGATTTAACTAGTTGATAGGATTAACTAGTTTTAATAAAAGCCTTTAGTTGATGGCAAACATATGAATGATAAGTTTCCTTCAATGGACCATGATCCGGCTCAATGTGCTTGACTAAGTTCGCTGGATCAACCTAGTTAGACTGGGTATAAGTGATCCTGGCTTAGTCAATTCCCTGACCGTGTTTCGCTGGACCGCAAGGACGCAAATCATGCTTATGTGACACCGTCGACTATATGTAAGTCTAATACGTTAATAATCTTTTCAAGATTAATCGTAACCCTTGGTTTATGGTGCAGTAATTAACATGTCTCGAAGATCTCCAAAGGAGAAGACGGTGGATATTGGGTGTGCTCACTGTAAAATGATCGCAGAAAACCATAGACAAGTAATGTGCAACTATTGCCGGAAAGAAATGCATGGAGGCGTGTCTAGCCTTAAGGAACACTTGGCAGGAATTACCGGGGATGTGCTGACATGCCCCGAGGCACCTAAAGAATTGCGTGAAGAGATGAGAGAGCACGTATTTCAGAAGAAGGCCGAAAAAGTACATACCAGATTTGAGAAGAAGAGGATAGAGGAGATAAGGGCAAAGCAGACGGAGGCAATATCAGATGACTCAGATGAGGATGAAGATGACACCGAGGAGGCGAGGGACCTTAGAAGAGCTCTTAGAAGAAGTAGGCAAGAACTTGTCGAAGAATAGATTAGAAGTGAGGGCAGAAGGATGGGAGCAGGATCGTCTGGGTCTGGAGCCCCTGGGCTAGCCAGATCGGATAGTCGTACCGGCCGAATGGCCGGTATGTTCGCGTGCGCTTCTGCTCGCGATGTTCAGCCAACTGGTAGACCAGCCAGCGCTCTCAGACCCGGTGCCGACCCTTTTTGTCAGACGAAGAAGGGTAAATCCCAATCAACCATAAAGAATACCTTCATGCAGAACGTACACGAAGCAACCAGCCGCGGCCAAGTCACGCCCCTGCGAATATCACGTACAAGCGAAAGAAGGCAGCCACTCGGGCTCGGCACGATAGCGATGATGGTTCGTCTCCCGATGACCAAGGTCCTACCAGTGTTCTAAATATCGGTCCGATATCCGATATATCGGCCGCAATATCGGTTTTATCATTAGGCCGATATGATATGTGCTTATATATTGTGGTTTCCGATATTTGGGAAAATATCGCCGCAATATCGGGTTGCGGCTGATATTGCGTCCGATATATCTATTTGAAATATCGGCCGCAATTCACAGTTTTTTAAAAACAAAGTTAGCAGGTCGGTACACTTAAAAGTGGATCCGACCTGTGTCACCCGACCCAATCCTTTACTTAAAAACTACGTGAGGTTCCGATCAAGGTGAGTAATCGAGCCCCTTTTTCAGTTTTTGATTATTTTCCTTTCAGTTTTGGGTTTTTTCGTCGATCGAGCTTTGACATCCGGCGTTCAATCTTCGCAAGGGAGTTTCTGATCAAGTTTAGTACATATAAGTATTCTGTACCTTTTTCTTTTTTTCTTTTTTTGTTTTTCTTTTTTTGAATTTTTTCAGTTTTCGGTTTGCTCTTCTCAAGAGAGGGTTTTCCAATCAAGGTGAGTATTCTTCCCAGTTTTTACATTTTTACAATTTTTTACAATTTTTTTATTTTCATATTCACGCTGTATATTGATCCACATGATTAATATGGGAAGTTGTGTATTTGAGCATCACTATAAGGTAAGTATACCTAAAACATACTTTTATTTGAGTTTCTATAGTTTATATTTTCTTAGACAAATCTATGCTTTTATTTGACATCATTTTTAGTCTCTGATATGACACTCCGATATTTAATTAATATCCCCAATATTCATGTTTCACTAGAGAAGTATAATCAAAACATATCTTTATTTGAGTTAGTATAGTTTATATCTTCTAAGATACATCTATGCTTGCATATGTCATCATTTTAAGCCTCCGATATGACACTCCGATATTTAGTCAATATCCCTGATATATCCCCGATATCCGCAATCCGATATCAAATTTATTAGGCCGATACGCGAACGATTTTCGATATTTAGAACACTGGGTCCTACAGACGGAGGTTGTGGTGCGTCGGCATCCGTTCGCCCTGCTGAGAGACGTGGAGAGCATACTTATGATACACATGGGTATAGAGAGCATGATAGGCAGCACAGTGAAGAATGGGGGGACGATGCCTACGGTAGACACTCTGAATATCAAGGGTATCAACGTGCTTCTGATTATTATTGAGGTTATGAATCTTATTTCGGTGGATACTCAAGAAGCCAAGGCGATTATTGCGCACCGTACAGACACTCTGATGTCTATGCTGATTATGATAGTCAATACAGGTACGGTCCGAACGTGACTGAGCAGTCCAGCAGTCAAGGCAGTCATGACACGCCTTTCATCGAGCAGAGCCGGCCCTCAGCATATGATAACATGATGATATCTTTTTAGGCCCGGAACAGATGCAGTATTCATATCCTCCATACTACCATGCACATCAGCTGGATGATGAGAACTACGAATGAGATTTTTGTATCTTTTTATTTATTCTCTTCATTTTTTGTATCTTTTGATGTATTTTATTCAGCTATTGTATTATGAAGGCAGATTTATGGTTCATCAATATTTATTGTTCTTTTATATCTATTAATTAGTTAATTGTTGTTACAAATGAGTAATGTGAACAGAAAAATACATGAAAATACATGAAAAATAAAGAAAATGCATAAAATACAGAAAAATACAGCAAAGTATCTCCGATACCGAAATATAGGAAAATACAACAAAGTATAAAATACAGGAAAATACTGTTAAATACAAGAAAATACAGTAAAATACAGCAAAGTATAAAATACAAGAAAATACAAAAATACAAGAAAATACAGTAAAATAAAAGAAAATATCTCCGATACCGATACCGATACCGATACCGATACCGAAACGAAACTACCGATACGGACGATACGGACGATACCGAAACTTGCTTCCGATACCGTCGAAACGGGCGATACCGATACAGAAACCTAAATTTTGGGCGGAGCGATACCCTCTCCGAAACCGATACCTAATACCTTGCTTTTATGATATAGTCACATGAAAGCTGTCTTTCTTCAACACCATTTACTGGTAAACTGAGAGTAATATAGTGAATTATAATGCTGTATGTTGTGATCAATTTAGTTGCAGAGTACTTGACGTGGGACGAAAAATGAAAATTGTGATGAAGATTTGGGGGACGAATAAAATTGGGGGTTTGATAAATTTTCGGGCCTCGTACATCAGAGATCTAATGTTCACCGACTTAGATGCCTCACACGTAGTAAAGATTTTCAAACCTCACACCTAGACAACCAACTCATCAAGCGCTCTAATATAAACGATTTACATTTTGAGAAACACAAAGTTTACACTATTTTTCTCAAATTCTACTCAACTCTCCCTTGATTAAAAAGATGAATACAAAGCTATATTTATATGTTAATACAAAGACTAATTTGATTTGTATTCAAACTCTTAAATAGACTCAAATAAAGACGCCAAAATATAATAAAAGAGTTCCGAAACTTAAAAAGACTCAAATTCCTTTAAAACAAACTCCAAAAGACTCAAATTTCTTTTAAAAAGAAAACTTTATAATTTAGATAAAGAAACTTGAAAAGACTTAAATTTCGTTAGAAAATGAAAATCTAAAAGGACTCAAATAACTAAATATCAAAAGACTTATATAAATTCAAATAATTCAAACTAAAAGAAGACTCAAATACTAAATTACTAATTAAATTAGATATCCATCCTTCTTCTAAGCTTTAAAAACTTATTCACATGGTGAATAATGATAAAAAGAGCACAACAGTTAGAAATCAACACTCTCTTGCAGTTAGTGTAAACACTTCTTTAAAGCTTGAAGTGTAGCATATGTAGATTTGCAAACAAATATTTTATGTGAGATATTTCTAAATCATAAAAGATAGAAAAGCATATAGAACTTACTCGTTGGTTGGCTGAGTAGCATCAGGAACGATGAAGTTAATATGCTCAACGACTTCCAGTAAGACCTCCAAGCTGATCTCTGGCATAGAATCATCATATTGCCTAGTATTTGTCTCAAGATCGATTAGGAACTTTGGTTCATGCTCAAGCTCAATCTGAGGTGTATGTGTAAACTCAAGCTCCAACTTGATCTTGGACTTGTCATTTGGCATGGGCTTGATTACAGACTCGACATCTGACTCGAGCTCTTGTTTGGGCTTTAGAGGCTTCTTCATGCTCAGCTCATTGGAGTTCAACATATTCTTTTGATCACTAACTTGAATCTTGGATTGGGAATGGATTAACATAATTTTCTTTCCATTAAACATAAATGTGTGTTTGTTTGAACTTCTAAAATTCATCACATCTAAATTGTATAAGCAAGACTTTCATAGCAAAATGGATGCACCATCCATTAGTATAACGTCACGCTAAATATGTGTTGAATATTGGGTCGCTTCATGTATATTTTGATGAGGAGCATACATGAGCAAACATGTCATTTAATAATTTATAGTACATGAATGAAAGTATATAGCAAATCAAAGAGTGTTTGTTTGAACTTCTAAAATTCATCACATCTAAATCGTATAAGCAAGATTTTCGTAGCAAAATGGATGCAACATCCATTGATATACAGTCACGTTAAATATGTGTTGAATATTGAGTCGCTTCATGTATATTTTGATGATGAGAAAACATGAGCAAACATGTCATTTAATAATTTATGAGTACATGAATGAAAGCATAAAGCATTTCAAAGAGCACTTAAAGTTTGGTGAGTACAACCAATGCATAGCACTTACGGGAATCAAGACATTGAGGTCAAAGATTTAAGACTACTTCAAGAAGTCTAATGTAATATTTATTTGATATTTGTCTTGATTAGATTGTTAAAGTCTTAATTGAAGCTCATGCACGCTTAGAACACATTACAAAAGTTTTCAAAAAGATTTCCTAAGTTTTCTTGGTCAAAAACAATATTTTATAGGTTAACTAGTCGACCAAAATAGATACCTAGTCAATCAAGCAAACCTAAAAATCATTAGATAGCAGTATGTCAATTTAGTCAAACTAAGTACATGAACTAGTAGACTAACTCATGAGCTATTCGACTAGTAAATGCACCGTGGTCGATCCAGAGAGCAAAGAGCCTCTTGACATGCCTGGCCTAGTCGACTGAAGCCTTCACCAAGTCAACTAGCTGGCTTCTAGTTGACGATGAAGACTACTTTAGTGGACTAGAACTAGCTGTTGGGCCTATAACGGTAATTTTTATACTAGTCATTTTGACCGTTGGAGGAGTGTTTTGGTAAACTGTTTTGACCCGATTTTCACCTAATATACACATGGGGTTTAGAATTTATTTTAAAGATTTAAAGATGAATTTCTAAAGATAAAAAGGATTTTTGTGCTTAAAAGATTTCAAAAGAAAATCCTCTATGCCTTTGTTCAAAAGTTTTCAATCTTTTATTTGCTGATCTCTTAGTCTCCAAAGAGATTTAATTTCTATCATTTTGAGATCAAGCCCCCTATAGCTACATTACTTTCACAAGAGCATTAATTCAAGGTTATATGTATGTGTATTCATCAACATTGTAAGTATATTCTCACTTGTGTTTGTGAGAAGAAAATTCTTCAAGGGTTGAGACGTTGATTGTAAGTTGAAATTTTCAAGGGTTGATGTACTTGTAATTCTTTTGGTTGAGAGGTTATTAGTGGATCATTTCAAGTTGTAACGCCTCAGACATCGGTGCCGTCACACTCTCAATAATTTTGCAGGTTTTGCAGTTATCAGTGAAGTCAATATAGTAATAAACAGGAAATATTTATAAAAGAAAAGAAATACTTATTTTATTTCAACCTTCAAAAGAATTACATTGTCTAGGCAGGAAAAATAAACTACATCGCTCAACTAAATAATACTGAAAGAAAAATAAAAACTCTTCTGATACCACGAAGGTTCAGACATCAACGTCCTCGACCGGAAATTCAGACTTATATTGCGGAGCCTCATCTTCAAATTGTGTCACCGGATGGAATTAAACTACCATTAATAAAGTAGATTGCATCCATTTTAAAAGTTAATTAATTTATTTTACATGAATTAATAGGCACAAAAGGAACTGTAAAGGAAAACTGCTGACCTGACACAATGTTATAGTAGTCAGGATCTAGCACTAGCCAAGTAAAATAGTGTTGTGCCTTATAAGAGGAGAGCACGATGTGCAACGTGAAGTCCATCTTGGATCACGGGGTGCTATCCCGGGCCGAGTATAAATGTCAAATGTAATAAGAACACATGATCCATAAAAGGACATTCTTCCAGATAGGGTGCCATAATCATGACTTCAATCGCTCCCGCACTCTCTCAATTATAAGTTATCCCAACCAGTGATGTCAGTGTAGTTGTTCTAGTTATAGGGTGTCAAGTATCATGTTCACGACTCTAATCCCTAAATTACATAATTAGAGAGTTATGCAAACTATTTTCAGGATTGTCATGTCTTGTGCAAATAACAGGCGTACCGATATCATTGTATATTCACATTGCTTAACCTCTAAACATGTAATTTAGTATAAGAAACGACTCAAACTTTCAATCTTCCACATGTCCAATCTCATAAGCAGAGACAATATTTTAACAATTAAAATTGACAATTTCAGGAAATCATAATTAAAGCACATGATTTATAAATAATAAAGGAAACGATGGAAAGAACAAGAAAAGTTATGGAAAAAGGATTCAATGGATCAGATTCATGTTTTGACACCATATGGATTGTGGTCTACATGCCTAGAGGGGTTGCTCGGACCAAGATTTGCATAAAAATGGATACCAATTTAGGCCGAAATCAATGTAATAAAGGGTATATTCCCAGCTATTTAAACTGAACTTATGAGGCAACAGAAACTGATAGAACTAAATTTATAAGGAGCAGAACTGAATTTGTAAAGAACAAAAACTGAGTTTATAAAGATAAGAAATTTGAACGTATATGTCAAACAGAATTGAAATTATAAAGAAAGCAGTCCGATTTATAAAGAAAACAGATCTGTAAATTATAAGGAAAACAGCACTGAAGCCTAAAACTAAGAAGCAAGCAAGATATATATATAAATATATATATATAAGCAAATAAAAAAAGCAAATCAAATCTGTAAGCCCAAGAAGCCGCAAACACCCCCCAAAAAACCAAACGCCACGCGATAAGTCCCGCCGATATAACCCATCAACGATAGCAAACCTCAAGCCATGCCTTCCCCACAGTGGCTGACCACAACTAAGAAATTGACGCAAGGGTCTAAACGGAAACAACGAACAACGGAAACGCCGTGAATCTAAACTAGGTGCCAAAAATATTTCATGGAGGAGTAATCCTCTCTAAAAACACATGAATCATCGCATCCATCTCTGAAAATAAACAATTAAAAGCTTAATATGGATTGAGTCTATCTTCACCAAAGTTTGCAAAGAAAAATAAGAGATTCGAAGCCAACTGAGGTAAATCCGAAAATCCCAGAGCAATCAGAAAACCCTAGGGTAAATCTGAAAGCCCCAGAAGCAAGAACCGAACCTAAGGAGCAAAACTGAAGCCCCCAAAAACAAAACCGAACCCTAAGAGCAATGTCGAAGCCCCTAAAAGCAAGATCGAAACCTTAGAAGCAAAAATCAAAAGTTTTTGAAGAGAGAATGATAATTTTCATATATCAAAACCCTAGAAATCTCTTCGTATAAATAGTAGAGAAGAGGGGGGGTATAGATGGGAACTTATCACTTGAAGATCGTAGTCTGAAATCGTTGGGATTTCCTTACGAGAAGATCTGGCGTCATCAGATATGGTTAGGGGTTCGAAAACACTAACGATCGCCGCTGGGTTGCAGCCACTCGCGAGAGGATTGAATGAGAGAAGGAACGGGCTCGGGTGCTGGGTGAGAGAGTGAGTGGGAGAGAGTAAGTAAATGAAAGGGTTTTTATTTTTTAAATAAGGGGTAATTGGGCCGGCTTGTAAGTGGGCTTGTGGGTTTGTGAAATAGAAGGGAAAAAAATGAAGCTAGGCTTGTTATTAAAAGTGGGCCATTACACCTTATACACCTTTAAAGAAATTCCGTCCTCAGAATTTAACAAAACATCAATCCGTGAATACGTACGGATACCTCTCCTTTATCTCTTCCTCTCGTTCCCAGGTAGCCTCTCCTGGCGAGTCACGATGCCACATCACTTTGACCAAGTTCACTGTCTTATTTCTAAGAGCCCTTTGTCGTCGATTAATAATCTTTATTGTCTGCTGTTCATAACTCAAATATGGCCGCATTGTGATTTCTGAATGATCGACCACATGAGTCGGGTCTCCCACATACTTCTGCTGCAGGGATATATGGAACACATTATGTACCCTTTCTAGAGATGGAGGCAGTGCGAGTTTGTATGCCACTTCGCCCACACGCTCGAGTATGTTGAAAGGCCCAATACCGTGGGCTAAGTTTTCCTCTGCGACCAAAACGAATCATGTCATGTTGGGTGAAATCTTCAGAAAGACATGATCTCCAGACTGAAATTCCAAGTGTTGTCTCTTTGAATCTGCTAATGCTTATATCGGTCATGTGCCACATGTAGCCTTTCTCTGATGGTTCGCACTACGTCAACTGCTTACACAATCATTTCAGTCCCAACGAGTTCTCGATCGTCACAACTCAAAGGCGAACGACACTTTATTCCATATAAAGCATCAAAAGGCGCCATCCTAATATTCACCTGGTGACTTTATTATAAGCAAATTTTAGATGTAGGTGGTCTTTCCATAACCCCTTGAAATCTAACATGCATGCTCGCAACATATCCTCCAAAATTTGAATAGTACGCTCTGACTGCCCGTCCGTCTGAGGATGGTATGCTGTGCTAAACTTCAATTGCATACCCAAATTCTCCTGTAGACTCGTCCAAAAATGCGAAGTAAACCGGGTGTCCCTATTTGAAATGATACTTACTGGGACCCATGTAATTTTACAATTTTCACCATGTATCTCTTAGCAAGAGTCTTTGTAGACTGTCCAACCCTGAAAGGAATGAAATGGTCCAACTTGGTTAATCGATCAACATTACCCAAACGGTGTCATGTTGCTTTTTGCTCTTCGGAAGACCCGTCACAAAGTCCATCGTGATATGTTGCCACTTCCAGTCAGGGATGGGCAGAGGCTGTAACAAACCGGCAACGCGGTGATGTTCAGCCTTCACATGCTGCTATACCATGCATCTGTCCACACTTCGCGCTACGCTTCTCTTCTTTCCATGCCATCAATAATTTCGTCATAGATCTTGGTACATCTTGGTGCCTCCTGGATGGATGGAGTTCGAGGAACTGTCTGTTTCCTTTAATAACTATTCTCTGACATCACCTGAAGGTACGCATATGCTACTCCCATATCTCAGGGACCATCTACATGTATTTGAAATTCTGGTCTCTGTCCCGCCAATGCCATGTTCCTGATCCGCTGAAGCTTTGCATCTCCTGCCTGAGCGGCCTTAATTTTGTCTACCAGCGTCGACTGTATCTTCATGTTCATAAACGACGAGATCAATCTGGGCAACATCACATCTATTTCCAGTTCACGGATCTCCTGTTGTAGCCTCCACTATGTCTAAGCGTCATCACTCTTGGAAGCCAGCTTAATGCATCAGGTACCATTTGACCTTCTCAGGATGATACTGAAGGTCAATGTTGTAATCTGCCATGAGTTCGATCCATCTCCGTTGTCGCTGGTTCAACTTCTTCTGCGTGAAGATGTATGTCAAGCTTTTTTGATCCGTATATACCTTCATGCGCTCCCCAAGTAGAAAGTATCTCCAGATCTTCAAGGCAAATATTACTGCTGCCAACTCAAGATCATGAGTGTGGTAATTCTTCTCGTGATTCTTCAATAGCCTTGATGCATATGCGACAACGCGTCCGTGCTGATGAAGCACATAACCAAGGCCCTTTCCAGACGCGTCACAAACACTTCAAAGTCTTCCATACGATCTGGAATGACCAATATCGACATAGTCGTTAATCTATTCTTCAGTTCTTGAAAAGCATCGTTACAAGCCTTTGACCACACATACATCACATCCTTCCTTGTCAACTGTGTCATGTGCTTTGTGATCCTTGAAAATCCTTGATGAACCTCCTGTAGTAACCAGCTAGTCTCAAGAAACTTCGAATATCTGATACTGTCTTAGGGACCGGACAATTTTGAACTGATGCAACCTTTCTGGGTTCACAGAGATTCCTTCTCCGAAAACCACGTGGCCTAGAAATACCACCTTATTCAACCAGAACTCGCACTTACTGTACTTAGCATATAACTTGCTCCGCCTCAATGTCTCTAGTACCATTCTCAAATGTACGGCATGCTCTTGTGCATTCTTCGAGTATACCAATATATCATCCAGATACACCACTACGAACTTGTCCAGATACTCGTATAATACATGGTGCATGAGATTCATGAATATTGCATGTGCATTGGTCACACCAAACGGCATCACCAGAAACTCGTAATGTTCGTATCTAGTGCTGACTGTTGTCTTATGCACATCTTCTTTCTTGACCCTTAACTGATGATAGCCGATCTTCAAGTCTAATTTAGAAAAGGCACCCGCTCCTCTAAGCTGATCATATAAGTCGTCGATGCGGGGACTGAGATATTTGTTCTTCACCGTGAGCTTGTTTAGTTCCATGTAATCAACGCACATCCGTTTGGATCCATCTTTCTTGTTTACCAATAATATTGGAGCACCCCAAGGAGACACACTAGGTCATATCCATCCTTTCTTCAAGATATCGTCCAACTGTATTCGCACTTCATACAACTCGGATGGTGACATGTGGTAATGCTATCTGGAATAAGGTTGGGCCCCGGGCACTAGCTCAATTGCAACCTCAACTCTGTTGTCTGGAGGTAACCTAGTAAGTTCATTCGGAAATACATCCAGGAATTCTCGAACTACATCTGGCTTCTCTATCTCAATATCCATGTCAGTTGCTGTTGTCGGTTTAGCTCTGAACCTTGCCGGTCTATCTATTCTGACAAATTCAAATCTGGGTTGGTTTGGCATATCGAACACCACTCTTCCTTTGCGACATTCAATCGTGGCGTAGTGTACTGCCAACCAATCCATCCCGAGAACGACGTCGAAACTTGGCATGTAGATGACGATAAAATCCGCTGGCAGTTTGCGTCCACATATTCCCACGGGACAGGAAAAACATGCACTGGTAGTTGTCAGTACTCCACTGCATGTGTTAACGTCCTAACAAGAGTCGAGGGGCGAAACGAGAGTGGTATGTTGGTTGACAAATCGCTTTAACATGAAACAATGGGAAGCTCCCGAGTCAAATAGGGCGAGGACGGGTCTACTGGCGACTAGTATAATACCTATGGTCACGGATAATTAGTCTAAGCATACATATGCTAATGTATGAAACATTAAAAAAAGATAGAAACTGTGAACTATGTACTAGTGATAACTTAGCTAGTGGCCTCCACCTCTTCCGCAGTCATAATAAAAACCTGGCTTTTAGATGAAGATGGAGCTGAGACCTCGTTTGCTAATACATCTTTTGCTGAGGTAGAAGTGGAGCTCTACGCTGATTGTTCCCTGTGGGAGCTGGTGCAGAAGCTGGTGCATTAGTCTGGGTTGGGGGCAGCTGGTCTTTATTCCCTATGCGGGCAGTCTCTCGCAGCGTGATCTTTAGCACCACAGACCAGTCACACGTTTAGGTAAAGTCGGCATTCTGGTTTGATGTGACCCGCTTGTAGTAGTGGCAGATATGGGTGGGTCGTCGGTGTTGCTGAGGTGGTGTAGGACTCTTAAATCGTGTCTGCTATATAGGCCTGTGGAGCTGCCTAATGGGAGCATGTGGCTGTTTATGATGCCATCCAGAAGCTGTCGAAGATGGAGGTGGTCGTCGTGGAGCAGCAACCTGGCATTCCCGTGCTCGCTCCCGCTATACATACTTGTACTCTCGAGTCACGGAGAGTACGTCAACATAAGTTTTCAACTTGAACCCTACCAGCTTGTCACGGTTATCAATGTCCAATCCCTTTTGGAATCTCTTAGCTCGGGCCTGGGGAGTGGACACCATGTCCTTGGCAAACCTGGAGATAATAGATTGTTTATCATATTCACGTATGTGGTATAATTAACAACTATGAGTTAAAATACACACCTGCTAAGTTTAGAGAACTCATCATTGTATTCTTCCACAATCATGAAACCTTACTTCAGTTTCATAAATTTTCCTCGAACTCCATCTGCGCCTCATGTGAAAATAATTGGACATTGAATTCCTCTTTAAATGTAACCTAAGAGATCGGCTGTGGTAAACGGTCCTCCGCAGAATCCCCCATAACCTTGCCTCCTTGGTCAGCTGCAATTTTGCCATATCTACTCAGGAATTTGCAGGAGCTCGTACAACCTTCAACATGTCAGTAATGGACCACAACCATTCCTCCGCAGCTAGATGATCCTCCCGTCCAGTGAAAATCGGTGGGTGTAGTGACCAAAACTCGCCCTTTTTGCATGAGTTCCTGCCGCATGACTTCCAGTCGTATGGCTAGAACCATTTCTCGCAGTGCTTGATCAGATATTTGGTGCACCGTTGGAGGCCGATTAGTATCAGTGTTGTCGTCGTTGCTGACGTTTGCATTGGGGTCAGCATTAGGATCAGTATTGTCGATGTTCCCATTAATGATCTGATTGTCAACATCATTGTTGGGGACGGGGTTTTCATTGTTGGTGGCGGAAACAGTCCCATTTCCATTGCCCAAATTCATCGCCATCTTTGCGTTGACAGTGGCAGGATTGGTGCCAGCGGTGGTACATGCACGTCGTTTAAAAACCTTCGACATTCTGTAATTCAAGGATGGTTGTTAGTTTATAATTTGAGTATTTTATTCATATTTCCTGTTTATCCTATACTGTTCACGAGGTGGTTGCACGGACCTGCATGTGCCACCACTTGTAATACCCCAGACACATGAGCCGTCACTCTCAATAATTTTGCAGGTTTTGCAGTTACCAGTGAAGTCAATATAGTAATAACTATGAAATATTTATAAAAGAAAAGAAATACTCATTTTATTTCAACATTGAAAAGAATTACATTGTCTAGGCAGGAAAAAGAAACTACATCGCTAACTAAAATAATACTGAAAGAAAAGTAAAAACTCTCCTGATATCACGAAGGTTCAGAAGTCAACGTCCTCAATCGGAAATTCAGACTCCTCGTACTACGGAGCATCCTCTTCAAACTGTACGTCATCTGATGGAATTGAACCACCATTAATACAATAGATTGCATCCATATTAAACAGTTAATTAATTTATTTTACTGGAATTAATAGGCACAAAAGGAATTGTAAAGGAAAACTACGGATGTGTCACAATGTAAATAGCAATCAGGATCTAGCACTAGCCAAGTGAAATAGTGTTGTGACTTATAAGAGGAGAGCATGATGTGCAACGTGAAGTTCACCTTCATATAAATCTTCATCTGCATCAATATTACTTTTCGATAAATAGATTTCTTTGATCATTTCTTCAATATAAATACTGGCTTGAACTAGATTCAGAATAAGTCAAAATGACCGATTCTATGCAAATATTGGCTTAAATTTCTCCAAAAATCCCAAAAAGGGACAAAAGTTACTTTAGCAATTGGGAAAATCTGAAAATCTGTTGAAATTGAGAATCCACATTGTATAAAAATTTTAAAAAAATTTTTAAATTGAATTTTTACCTCTATGTTGAATTTTTCCTTCTCTTTTTGATTTCATTTTCTCTCTCTCTTTTTTAATTTATTTTCTCTTTTTTGGAAAATTTTCTCTATTTTTTAAAAATTTTAGTCACATGGTGTTTTTGATTTTTTGATCTAAAACCTAACTAGCTGAAAAGAAAATGAAAGGGGATAATAATGATGAAGAAAAAAAAAGTTAAGATTTGTCTTTGATACCAGATGTGATGCAGGACAGAAGAAAATTATGATAGGGATTTGAGGGAAAAAGAAAATTACGGATTTAATAAATTTTTAGGCATTGTTCCATGGAGATTTAATGATCATCGACTCACTCACCTTACATGCGAAGATTTTTCGGTTCTTACGCCCATGCAATCATGCACATTCTCACACTCTAATGCAAAAGATTTAAATTTTATGAAATAGATAGGTTTAATTTATACCTGTATTTTAAAATTCTATTCAACTCTTCCATAATTAAAAAAGATGAATTCAAAGCTATTTTTATCGGTTAGTACGACTAATTTGATTCGTATTTAAACTCCTAAATCGACTCAAATAAAAATTATAAAGTAAAATAAAAGAGTTTAGTAAAACATGAAACTCAAAAAAGATTTAAATTTCTTTAAAATAGAAACACTTAAAAGACTCAAATTCCTTTAGAAAAGGAAACTCTAAAATACTAATTTCTTTAGAGAAGGAAAATCTAAAAGAACTCAAGTAATTAAATCTAAAATGACTCAAATAGACTCAAATGATAAAATCTAAAATAGACTTATACTCTAGAATACCAACTAAATTGGATCCCCATCAGTACCTTTTAAGGATGACACGTTGCATACATGGCATTAGATCTATTTAAAAACTAGGTGGATCTAAAAGGGATGAGTGGTTCTGAACATTGCTTTAACGGTTGTGAAGTCCTCTTCTGAAAAAGTGATCAACAATACACAGAAAGGCAAGAAGGTGATGAGGCCTTTAAGGGTCTTTAAGTGGAGTATGATGTTAGAAGCATGCCAGGGGAATACCAACTCAAAAAATTGGATGACATGTATATATGTAACTTGAGGAGAATCAGATGATTAGTTTGTTGTATATTACCAATAAAGGAAAACAGAAGTGTCTAAAAAAGAGTCTTAATGGATGTCAATTCCAAGCATCAGAGAATTGCAAGTCCCATTGCAATAAGTTTACAGAAAGGTTGATATGTAGTTTGATCAACAAATAGTTAGAAACTAATGGATATAACCATGGAATTAATGGTTCTGTTCAAAATAACAGCTTTAAATCATAACTAATTATTACATCTTAAATAACTAAAGTTACCTAACAGGAGTTGCCTTCACGTGTAGAATTAACCATATAATCAGAACAAATTTACCAAAAAAGCGCATACATAACACATGTCTTTTTATTTTTTATGTTCTGATTATTTATATTATTTATTATTTCTAATCAGAATGGTGTTAACAATTTAAACCTTCAAAGTAATTCAGTAAAATCCATAAAGAAAAACTCTTCACACAAGTCTTAACTTCAAAATTACCAAGGTTTTCGATATTTAATCTCAAGAGTCCCAATTTCCCATCAAATTAACAACCTAAATTACTAGCTAGTAGGTGTAATCATTTAACACAAATAAAAATCAAAATTAATAAAGGAACTTGATTAATTAATTAATCTGGTGATTCCAAAACTAAAAACTTACATGGGAGATTCCAGGGGTCTACAAAGCAGACAATGAACTTCCGTATGTGATATTGAATAGCAGAGGACGAGCTCAACATCAATTTCTAATGTACTACCCACAATTAAAATATAAAAACATTTGGAATTCCAAAATTAACACTTGTTTTAACTTTTAAGATTTCATTATGGATTTCATCTGATTATTTTGAAGGTTTACATTGTTGTCATCATACTCATTTGAGATAATGTATAAATATAAAATAGAATACAATAAAAAAGCAGATATATGTTATGTATTGGGTTTTTTGTGTGAATTTGTTCGGCTTGTGTGGTTAATTCTATATGTGATGGCAACCCGCATCAGTTAATTTTAGTTATTTAAGATGTATTAATTAGTCGTAATTTGATGCTGATATTTTGAACGTAATCATTAATTGATCAACATTAGTTAGTTTCTAATGCTATCTGCAACTGTCCAAAAGGTCAATGTGCAGTTTCTAATGTGATATTCCTATTTTGAACGTAACCATTAATTCGATCATTATATCAATTAAGTTTATCGAAAGGACAAATCTAGTGAATGTTATCATGGTATATTGAACTTTCAAAGCTAACATTCCCCCCCAACCCACCGTGCCCAAACTCATATTTTTGTCCTTAAGACACGAATTCCTGAAGTCAGTCACTACTTATTAATATCAAGATATGTGGACTAGAATTTCGGGTCCTATTACAATAAAACTAACGCTACACATATGCAGTGCACATATTTGATTAAAAGTAGACTAAGCTTTGTACCAATGTTATCATGTAGATATCTAACAAAACTGAATTAATAACAACATGCAGAAGCATGATTGAGTGATGTCAATACAGACGAAATCCACATCTGACAAAAGAAATCCTCATAGAACTTATCATAGAAAAACCAACTTTATTTTCTTTACATAGATTGAGGAGAGAAGTTATTAGGTATGCCATCAATTTAGTTTTCTTTATCACAGTGAACTGCGCCAAAATGGCCTGATTCATAATTTACGCCCTTTTCTGGTGGTGTAAATGCTGTCAATCAAATGGTATGCTTCTCAATATTACCAAATGATTGGATGCAATTATAATTTGGTCAATGGTTTAATTATAGGATAATAAGTGAATGGTAACCTCTGTAATGTTGATTTATGATTCATACTCGGAATCTGGGAGGTGACACTGATGTGCTAGTTTTAACATGACCGTGCGTGTTAGAAGATGTATCCGCTGACTTACGCAGATTTGGATATGGCCGTGTTGGTTCAACCGTGCTGACAGTCAACTCTATGTTTTTACTCACACAGCTATGCTGCATAGCCGTGTTGACAGTCAACTCTCTGGTTCATCTTGTGACACGGCTATGGCTGTGCTGATTGTTCTGGAGATACAGGCAGATTACCCAATTTTGACACGGCTGTGCCGGGTATCAGCACGGCCGTGTCGGCGCCCAGAAACCCTAATATGCCAAGATTTCAGCTTCTAATATGGACCGTTGATTTCTATTGGGGTTAAATCGGATGGACATAATTGGAAACGTCTTCTTCTACCCTAGGGAGTATTTCTATGATATAAATACCAATAGATACACTTTTGACGGCTACATGACAAAGAATTGAGAAGATTTCCTTGCATCTTCAAGAGAGAAGCGGATCTTTTACCGGCGATAGGCGACGAGAGAGCTTCGAGGTGACTACGAGCTTTCGGAGGGGATGTATTCCTTGTTCGAGAGTCTCTGGTAACATCTCTCCATTGGGTATGTGCATGAGACATTGTAATTGCTAGAGTGCTAAGTTATTTTGTCCAGAAGGCATACATATTGTATTGGAGGAGGTTTGTAGTCGGTGTATTCTCTATATTATCATCTTTGATCTAGTGGAAGCCGTGACAACAGAGGATTGGATGTATGCCATAGGTTGGGCCGAACCGGTATAAATCATTGCCTCTTTGTGTGGTTGCTTGGCTTGAATGTGTGTTGCTTTCTTGTGCTTCTTAGGTTTTATCCAAGATTCTAACACTGCATTGATTTAATTGGCGACACATTATATCATATATTCCGCTGTGCACACTTAGGTGTTGTTCGATATTGTGTCAGATTTTCCCAATAAGTGGTTCAGAGCTACTGGTGAGGAGAAGTAAGGATTTAAGATGTCGTCCACCACTTCGTTCAAGGTGGACAAGTTCACTGGAAGAAACGACTTCAATCTTTGGAGATTAAAGATGAAGGCTTTTCTTATGAGAGACAGTTGCCCCACAAATTGTCTTTGAGGAAGACAGTTTTGACAACGAGGTCACAGCGACACAGAAGGATGAGATGGAGCGAAAGATGTTGAGCGCACTACAGTTATCACTTTCTGATGAAGTGCTCAGAAAGGGAGGCTGCATCGGAGAAGCTTTGAAAGAAGCTGGAGGCGTTCTATGCAAAGAAGAATCTGACGAGCAGGTTATATTTGCTGCAATAATTATATGGACTGAAGATGAGAGAGGGAGTCTACGTCAAGGATCACATTGATGCTTTCACAAAGATCGTGTCTGATTTGCGGAGCATGAGGGTGAACATTGAGGACGAACAATTGGCGATGATATTGTTTTGTTATCTGACGAATGATTTCGACCCGTGAAACACTACCTCTGGAGGAGGTAGAGTCCGCGGTACACTCTGAGATTCTTCGTGCCAAAGTATCTGGAGAGAAAGTGGTGATCAAAGGGATGCACTCAGGGACGCCAGGATTCCAGAGGCGGCCATGGTTCTAGGAAGGACTAGAGTCGATCAAGATCTAAATCACGAGGGCGCAAGGACATGTGTCACTTGTGTAAGGAGACATGACATTGGAAACGAGACTGCCTCAGGCTAAAGAAGAATGGAAAAGGCAAGGATGAAGCTTCTGGTTCTGCTTCGGTGGGATCAGTAGCTAGAGCCGTGATGATGGTGAGATTCTGATGGCGGCTGCATGGGAAGATTTAGGGATCTCATGGCTTTTGGATTCAGGATGTTCTTTCCATATGACATCTTATAGGAGTTGGTTTAGTTTATATAGTTTCAGAGAAGGCGGCAACGTTCTGATGGGGAACAATATGACGTGCAAAACAGTGTGTGTAGGAGAGGTATAAATCAAAATCTATGATGGGGTCATCATGACACTTACAGATGTACGTCACGCGTCACATTCCAGACTTGAAAAAAGTCTGATTTCTATTGGAGTTTTAGCAGGACTTGGGTGCAGGACGGTAATAGAAGGAGATATATTGAAAGTGTCCAAGGGTTCTCTTATCGTGATGAAAGAAAAGAGAGTACAGAACTTATATGTGCTGCAGGGGCATACCGTGAAGGGTGAGTCTAACATCTCTCAGGGCACATTTGGCGAAGAATCGGCAAAACTATGGCATCTTCGTCTGGGACATCCAAATGAGAAGTTATTGGATGTGTTTCGCAAAAGGAAGCTGATACGGGCTAAAGAGGAGAGATTGGAGTTTTGCGAGAAGTGTGTAGAAGGAAAGCTGACAAAGACACGCTTTGAGATTGCAAATCATATCAGCAAAGGGCCACTTGATTATGTACGTTCAGATGTATGTGGGCCAACTTCTGTATCTACCATTGGAGGAGTGAAGTATTTTGTGTCCTACATTGATGATTTCTCGAGGAAGGTGTGGATCTATCTGATGAAATCAAAAGATTAAGTCTTCGAAAAGTTCAAGGCTTGGAGAGCTTTTGTTGAAAAGTAGACAGGAAGAGACGTCAAGGTTTTAATATCAGACAACGGTGGTGAGTACACCTCGAGGGTGTTAAGAGAATTCTGTAGATCTTAGGGTATTTTACGGCACTACACTACGCCTAGAGATCTAAAGTCAAATGGTGTTGTAGAAAGATTAAATCGTACATTGATGGGGAAGTGCCCATGCTTGAGGCTTACTGCTGGACTTTCTAAGGAATATTGGGATGAAGCTATGACTACCGCCGTGCATTTCGTGAACAGACTATCATCATCGGCGATCGGTTTCAAAATTCATGAGGAGGTATGGACCGGGAAGTCTGGTGATACTCTTACTTAAGGATATTTGGTGTCCTGTCTATGCTTTGCAGAAGGAGGACAAGCCAGATTCGAGGGCCGGAAAGCCCATCTTGCTTGGATATCACGAGTGGGTGAAGGGATACAGGTTGTTAGATCCTGTGTCCAAGAAGACGTTCACCAGTAGGCATGTCATATTTGATGAGTCGTCGATGGTGAGGCCAGAGATGTCTCATTCACATGGTGGACATGGGCCTGAGGAGGTCGATGCTGAGGTTGAGCCACTTACCCGGGAGATAGAGACACGAGATGCGGAGACATGCCATGACCCGACTGCTGAGAGAGCAGATACAGACAGATCAGGTTTAGACTCATGGTGAGGTTCCTGTCCAGAGGCAGCCAGAGGTGCGGAGGTCATTGAGGACTAGGAGAGCATCAGAAAGATTGGGTGAGTGGAACTATTTTGCATCTACATTTGCATTTGATGATATGCATGCATACGCCCTAAACATAGAGCACGAGGATGTTTCATGAAGCATAAACTTCGAGCGTAGTTACAGAATGGCTGTTGGCGATGGAAGAGGAGATGGAATCCATCTACAAGAATGTCACTTGGAAATTGGTAGAATTGCCCAAGGACAGAAAGGCCATTGGTTGCAAGTGTGTATATAAGGTCAAAGAAGGATATGTCGGCGATGTAAGATATAAAGATCGGTTGGTCCCAAAGGGATTCGTGTAGAAGAAGGGAGAAGATTACAAGGAGATTTTCTCGCTTGTGGTGAGACACGTCCATCCGTGTGTTGTTGGCCTGGGTAACAGCTCAAGACTTTGAGTTGGAGAAGCTGGATGTTAAGACGACATTCTTACATGGAGAACTTGATAAAGAAATCTACATGCGCCAGCCTGAAGGCTTTGTAAGCAGAGGCACGAGCAGAAGGTATGCAACCTGGAGAAATCATTATACGGTTTAAAGCAAAGTATAATGCAGTGGTATAAGATATTTGACTCCATGATGAGCATTGGTTCCGAGCGGAGTATAAAGGACCAGTGTGTTTATGTTCACACACTTGATGGTAGGTCAAGGAATACTTGCTTTTGTACGTTGATGATATGCTGATTGCGTCACGGGACATGAAGGAAATCAATACGCTGAAGGAGAAGCTTGCTGCAGAGTTTGACATGAAGGATCCGGGGCCTGCAAAGAAGATCCTTGGCATGGAAATTAGCAAAGACATGAACATTGGGAAGTTGAGGTTGAGCTAGGATGGCTACATCAAGAAAGTCCTAGCCCACTATGGAATGGAGAAGGCGAAGCCTGTCACCACACCGTTAGGAGCACACTTCCAGCTTTCTGCGAGACTGTCACTAAGCACCAATGAGGAGGCATGCTACATGTCTACAGTTCCCTATACTAGTGCCGTGGGAAGTATGATGTATGCCATGGTTTGTACATGTCCAAACATAGATTAGGCAGTTGGAGTCGTCAGCATATACATGGCGAATCCAGGAAATGAACACCGCCAGGCTATGAAATAGATACAGAGATATTTGAAAGTAACGGCTAGCGTTGGTTTGTGTTTCGACAATGGAGATGGTTGGTGATATTTGGATTTTGTGATTCAAATTATGCAGGTATGCAGGTGACAGAGACAGAAGGAGATTTACAACTGGGTATGTGTTCACCTTGGACACCAACGCGATATCATGGAGATCTGTCATTCAGTCCATTGTAGCACTGTCAACTATTGAGGCGGAACTGAAAGCTGCAGTTGAGTCGATCAAGAAAGGCAAGTACCTGAGAAGTTTACCGAGAGACTTGGATATAGGCAAGAAGTGACGAAAATTTACTGCGATAGTCAGAGCGCAAATCACTTGGCGGAGCATCAGGCCTACAGTTCGAGAACCAAGCATATAGAAGTGCGTGACTTCTTTCTTCAAGAAGAAAAGAAGGTGATAGCATTGGAAAAGGTTTTGACAGATCATAATCTTGCAGATATGCTCACGAAGATCGTTTTCATAGTCAAACTCAGGCATTGCTTGAGCTTGATCTATACATCGTGAGTGGTTGATGATTTTTCGTTGTCATGAGAGTTTCGTAAATTCTAGATCTGAGTAGAGATGTTTGGTATTTGGGTAGAGTTGCTGTGGAAAGCTTGAATATGCCGTGGTTGTTAAAGAAGTTTGAAGCAGGATATAGTTTGTTGATTTATGCTTCAAACTCGAAATCTGGGAGGTGACACGGCCGCGCTAGTTTAGCACGGCCGTGCATGTCAGAAGATGTATCAACTGACTTAGCAGATTTGGACACGGACGTGTTGGTCCAACCGTACTGACGTCAACTCTCTGTTATTTACTGACACGGTCGTGTTAACAGGCCACTCTTTGGTTCATCTAGTGGCACGGCTGTGCTGCACGGCTGTGCTGATTGTTCTGGAGCTACAGGCAGATTACACAGTTTTGACACGGTCGTGCCGAGTATCAGTACGACCGTGTCGGCGCCTAGAAACCCTAATATGCCCAGATTTTAGCTTCTAATCTAGACCTTTGATTTCTATTGGGGTTAAATCAGATGGACATGATTGGAAACACCCTCTTCTACCTTAGGGAGTATTCCTATGATAAACATACCAAGAGATACACTTTTGGCGGCTACACGACGGAGAATTGAGAAGATTTCATTGCGGCTTCAAGAGAGAAGCAGATCTTTTGCCGGCGATAGGGACGATAGAGCTTCGAGGTGACTACAGCTTTGGTAGGGGAGGTATTCCTTGTTCTAGAGTCTTTGATAAGATCTCTCCATTGTGTATGTGCATGAGACATTGTAATTGCTAGAGTGCTAGAGTTATTTTGTCGAGAAGTCATACATATTGTATTGGAGGAGATTTGTAGTCGGTGTATTCTATATATTATCATCTCTAATCTAGTGGAAGCCGTGACAACGGAAGACTGGACGTAAGCCATAAGTTGGGCCGAACCAGTATAAATCATTGCCTCTCTGTGTGGCTGCTTGGCTTGAATGTGTGGTGCTTTCTTCTGCTTCTTATGATTCATCCAAGATCCTAACTCTGTATTGATTTAGTTAGCGACACGTTATTTCATATATTCTGTTGTGCACACTTAGGTGTTATTTGATATTGAGTCAGATTTCTCAACATGTCAGTCTGGAACCCTTGTGAGTGAGATGTATGTGAAACTTCAATTTGAATGCAAATTCCATGTATAAGATAATTTGCATTATAATAGCAAAAGTAGTATAAAATTGATGCGACTAGGGCTTTTTGTGGGGATAAAGGTGGGATTTTTATGGCTTTGGACTAATGAAACTAGGGGTTTGATATGAAGAACAGATCTGAAAATAACTAATAAATGCGAGAATAATTAATCTAAAGCAAACGAACAATATGAGATTAAAAGGAAAATTACTCTAGAGTTCTAGGGAATAAAGATACATTCAGATCAATTCTTCGATAAACTCTTCTAGGGCCGGCCGGTCCTAGCTTAAGGGGGGCATTAGCCAATTGTGGAAATACTAAACGGCCCCCTCATAGTTGCGAAACTACAAGTTTGACACCGGGTCGGTGGTGGACCCGAGTCGCCTCCTCTTCTGATACACTTAGACCTGCCTCTCATTAGGCTCTCTGACTTGCGTTCCTTTGACCTGCGCCGCATCACTACTCCCCCCAAAAGTGCCACCTTGTCCTCATGGTGGAAGTCTGTAAATTGGTCTTGTATCACCGCACGGGGTTCCCAAGTAGCATCATATTCCGGCTGGCCTCTTCATCTGATCAGCACTTCATGTGTCTCATTTGAGGCCTGTCTAACACCCGTCAGCTCCTGAGGCTCAAGCAGCACCTCCATGTTATCTGTCAAGGTGGACGACAAGGTAGGCGAGAGTGTATGGTCCCCAATGGCTCGCCCCAATTGTGAAATGTGGAAAACGGGGTGAATGGTGGACGTAGAGGGTAACTGCAGATGGTACGCCACCTTTCCTATCTGAGCGGTAATCTCGAAAGGCCCATAGTAGCGGACCGTCAGCTTCTCATTGCTCTGATGGGCCAAGGTCTTCTGTCTGTAAGGCCTGAGCTTAAGGTATACCCGGTCCCCACGGTAAACTGCACATCCCTCCGGTGCTCATCCGCCTTGGCTTTTATGATCTGTTGGGCCTGCTGGGCCCGCAGTAAGTGTTTCTTCAGCTCCTCCAAATACCGGTCCCGCTCCCTAAGATGCTCATCTACCTGCGACACAGGAGTGGTACCTCTCCTGTAGTGGATCAACTGTGGTGGGTCCCGTTCGTACAAAATCCGAAAAGGAGTACTCTGAGCCGCCGAGTGGTACGAGGTGTTGCACCAATATTCTGCTCATGCTAACCACCTGGCCCACTGCTTCGGTGAGTCTGAAGCAAAACACCGCAAATAGGTCTCCATACTCCTATTCACCACCTCTGGCTGTCCGTTCGTTCGTTTGTGGGTGATATGCTGTGCTCCTCCTCAGTTTGGTCACCTGAACCTTGAACAGCTCCCGCCAAAAACTACTCAAGAATACTTTGTCACGATCAGATACTATGGAAGCAGGGAAACTATGCAGGCGGACCACCTCCCGCATAAAGGCGGTAGCTACTGTCACGTCCGTGTAAGGATGCTTCAGCGGGACGAAATGGTCATACTTGTTGAGTCTATCCTCCACCACCAATATGGAGTTGTAGCCCTCTGATCGCGGTAAATCTTCAATGAAGTCCATGATGATATCCTCCCAAACTCTCTCAGGAAGGGCCAATGGCTGTAGAAGTTCCGCCGTTGCCATGGCTATATACTTGTGACGCTGGCAGACGTCACACTCGGCTATCATCTTAGCAATGTCTTTTTTCATGTCCAGCCAGTATAGCTCCCTATACATTCTTCTGTAGGTCTGATGTATCCCTGAATGCCCCCGATGGAGCTGCCGTGAAACTCCTGAAATATCAGTGGTATATGTGTGGACCCACTGGGAATCGCCAGTCTCCCCTGGTAAAGCAGCCGTTGCCTCCTCTTGGTGTACCCCAGAAATTCCTCTGATCCCTGTTGTAATGCCTCCCGTATCTGTGCTAAGCCCGGATCGGCCTCAATCTCTCTGCTCAATGGCTCCCAGTCCAGTAGTTCCGGTACGGAAATGGCTGCTATCTCTGCTGGCTCCTCTCTGCGGGACATGGCATCTGCCGCCTTGTTCTCCAAGCCTAGTCGGTACTGAATCTCGAAGGTGTAATGGACCAGCTTGGAGAGCCACTTCTGATGTTCTTTGTGACTATGCACTGCTCCAACAAATACTTCAAACTATGCTGGTCGGTTCTTATTATAAACCGTCTCCCCAACAAATAAGACCGCCATTTCTGGATGGAAAGCACGATCGCCATCAACTCCCGCTCATTTACTGATTTCAGCCTCCCTCACGCTGACAGTGTCTGGCTGAAATATGCAGTAGGTCTTTGATCTTGCATCAGCATCGCTCCCAAACCATGTCCTGAAGCGTCAGTGTCTATCACAAAGGACCTGCTGAAATCTGGTAGTGCCAAGACTGGCACGGTCGTCATCGCCTGCTTTAGGGCCTCGAATGCCCTGGTGGCCTCCTCACCATAGTGAAAGCTGTCCTTCAGCTGCTCCGTAAGCGGCCATGCTATCGAGCTGTACCCCTGGACGAACTTTCTGTAGTACCCCGCAGGCCTCGTAGTGTGGTAGGTAACGGCCAGACTAACATTGCTGTAATTTTGGCCCGATCTGCTGACACCCCCCTCAGCTAAGACAATATGCCCCAAATACTCTGCCTATGGCTGACCAAACAGGCACTTCTTATTTGCACACAGCTGCTGGTCCTGCAACTTATGTAACACTGCCTGCAGATGCCCCACATGCTCCTTCACACTGCGACTGTATATCAAGATGTCGAAGAATACCAGGACAAATCTCCGCAGGTAGGGCCGGAACACCTTGTTCATCAATTCCTGGAACGTCGCTGGAGCGTTCGTCAAGCCGAACGGCATGACGAGGAACTCATAGTGCCCCTCATGAGTTCTAAAGGCCGTCTTGGGAACATTATCTGCCCTTATCCGTATCTGGTGATAACCTGACTTGAGATCGATTTTAGAAAAACATGCAGCTCCATGGAGCTCGTCAAGAAGCTCGTCGATCATCGAAATAGGAAACTTGGCTGGAACAGTTTCCTTATTCAAAGCCCTGTAGTCCACACAAAATCGCCAGCTACCATCCTTCTTCTTTAGTAACAAAACCGGGCTGGAGAACGGACTCATACTCAGCTGAATCATCCCTGCTTATAGCATGTCATCTACTAACTTCTCAATCTTGTCCTTCTATACCAAGGGGTACCTGTAGGGACGCACGCTGATGGGGGACACGCCCACTCGTAAAATGATGGTGTGCTCGTGGTCTCGGTGTGGTGGTAATCCATGTGGGGTCTGAAACACATTCTCGTACTGGCTCAATAACTGCTCTATCTCTGGTGCCACTGCCTGAGTGTGATCCTCCCTCTGCTCTACTTTCACCACCGTCTGTAGCTCGACCAGATATCCACCCCTGGCGTGTGTATCGCTCGTGACATGGCCGTGTAGGATACCAAAGAATGACAGAGGCTGGGATCCACTGTTCTCCCTCACTCCTGGTACTCCATCCTCAGCATTTTCCAATTTGTCTTGGTCTCCTAAGGTCTGCAGACACTTCATCCCCAGGATGACATCAGTGCTCCCTAACTCCAAGGAAAGAAAATCCATGACAATCTCTACCTCATGTATCATCACTATCATATCTCGATAGACGCCGCTACTGGGTGTCACCTGACCTGTGCCCAGCACTACGTCATACCTTCCTGTGTCGCTCAGATGCAGTCTATGCTCTCTCACCAACCTGCTGGAGATGAAATTGTGGGTGGCCCCACTGTCTACAAGCACGATCACCTCCTGGCCGTCCACATGTCTCACCAATTTCATGGTGCGGTTCGGTGTGAACCCCACCACGGAATTGAGGGATACATCTGCCAAATCCAAGTGCTGGTGCTCAGCCTCATCTTCTCCAGCCTATAGTATTACTACATCGTCCTCTTCCTCATCGTCGTTCACTATCAGTATCTGCAGAGTTCGATCTCCACATCGATGTCCTGGAGTGAACCTCTCATCACATTTAAAATATAGCCCTTCGCCCGCTTCTCCCAGATCTCTGCCTCAGTCATCCTCTGTACTTGCCCCCTTGTCCGTGGCTCTGGTCTCCTGTCTCTGTTGCTCGCGGCAACGACTGTACCCCCTGGGTAGGAGCGGCCCCCTGGGTAGGAGCATCTCTCTGTCCTCCAACTGGTGCCTGTCCCCGAAAAGCGGTGCCTCCCCATGCCCCATGGGCTCTCCTCTCAGTCTCCTGATGTTCCTCGACCATCCTTGCTGAAGTCATCATCCCTCGCAGGCCAACTGACTGCAACTGTTTCAGCCCGGATCTAATAGTGGGCTTCAGCCCCTTCATAAAATAACCCTCCAAAGACTCCCCGAGACTTCTCGAACTCTGTGGCAGAGTGACTCAAACTTCTTGATGTACTCCCCCCACGCTTCCATCCTGCTTTAGTGAATATAACCGCTCATATACTCCCCCGACTGTACTGTGTCAAATCGCTCCACCAATAGAGTAGTAAATTTCTCCCATGTCAGGAACGATTGCTGCTGATGTGTCAATTTGTACCAATCCAAGGCCTCTCATGTTGGATATTGGACTCCTCGGATTTGGTTTTGGATGATGAACAAACATACATATATCGTGAACTAACACTTTGTGAGCGCAGTTATGGAGATCGTCGTCAAATTCACATGAACATCCTAAGCGACGTCTCGAGACTTCTCAAAGCACGTGATCGTATGCCTAAAGCTTCGTTGAAGCTTTTGGACCATTTTAGAAGTCATGAAGATTCGATTGAAGCTTTGGAAGACGGTATCGTCAAGTTTTATTTATAGTCTTTAAGCTTCTTTCGTAGAATGTTAAGCCTTGAGTAGGTCTTACGTCTTAAATCTTCATAACGCTCATATCTTGCTCTAGGATCTTAGTTGAAGTCCATACAATCTTTCTCGAAGCATCGCGCTTCGATTCGGGACTTCTTGTGCATGTTAGTTGGTTTAAGAAGAAGAACTGACCGACTAGATGGTGATCTAGTCGGTCGGCAAAGCTTCTTGGACCGACTAGTTTCAGTCAGTCATTTCCAAGCTCGTTACTGTTTACAGTTAGTCGGTCTACGTTGACTTACCGACCGACTAGTTTGTGAACTAGTCGGTCAGTGATGCTTCTGTGACTGACTAGTTGAGCTTTCTCTGTACATGCAAATTTGAGCCTGAGCTACTGTTTATCATTAGTCGGTCTGTGTTCATTTGGCGACCGACTAGTTGATGAACTAGTCGGTCAACTTTCCTTCTTGGACAGACTAGTTTAGATTTACTGTACATGCCAATTTTCACTTGACTTACTGTTTATCGTTAGTCGGTCTATGCACATTTGACTTACTGTTTATCGTTAGTCGGTCTATGCACATTTGGCGACCGACTAGTTGATGAACTAGTCGGTCAACATTTGTTCTTGGACCGACTAAGTCAATTTGCTCTCAGACTATTTGTTTTTCTCTTAGTCGGTCTCAGTTGAGTAACCGACCGACTAGTTGTGAAACTAGTCGGTCAGCTACTCTTCTTGGACCGACTAGTTCCTTTTGTCTGTGCTTCGACCTTTTCCCTGTTCTCTTATTAGTCGGTCTACGTTTATTGACCGACCGACTAGTTGATGAACTGGTCGGTCGGTGGTTGTTCTTTGACCGACTAGTTAGGTTCAGAAAAGAGCCGTTGGAGCATTAATTGAAACGTTTTTCTTTCTCTCTCTCCTCTAACTTATAAATACTTGATGGGCTGCATTCATTGCAGTCAAGGCTGATATTATTGCAAGTTTAGAGATCAAGAGAAATCATTCCAAGCTCATTCAAAGCTCTTTCATTCCATTCAATAATCTCTCCTCACTCTTACTTCCAAAGAGAGATTCATTGAGTGTGAAGCCTTCCAAGCCAAGTGCTTGATCCTAGGTCACCATCAACCTCATAGCTCTCCATCGCTGATCTACATCTTGGAGCTAGGATTTGGTGCCTCATCTTCTTCCTCAAAATCATCTTTGCCCTAATTCGTAAGCATTACTCAAGGCATATGTATTTTGTCGGTAAGAAGTTTCTATTTCATTTCAATTTCAATTGTAAGTTTCACTCTCGGTCGTGAGAGTGTGGTTGTGATCCCGGGTTGTGGGAGTCACAAATTACTTTGTGTATGATTTGACTTTTGAAGGTTTTTCACAAGTATTTCATAGTGGAAATCTTGAGTTAGAGTTTCTAACTCGAGTATCCGGAGGGGATCCGGGTGGTTGGGACGTAGGATCACCAGGAACAAGTCGGGGAGACTTGGGTGGATCCGAACCCAGTAATATCGTTGTTTGCGATTGTTTCTTTGTTGTCTAACATTTACATTTCCGCATTTTCCGCATTGTTTGGTAGAGTTTGCAAGTAATTAGGAATTAGCCTCTTAATTATTTTAAAGTACTATTCACCCCCTCTAGTACTTGTGCAGTAGCTTAGCAGGGCATTACATTTGGTATCAGAACCAAGTCTATAGCTATGTCTGCCAACGACAACAAGACCGTTCGTCCACATTCCGACTATAGCACCTTCAAGAACCGTGAAGGAGCGTCTTCGGTAATGTAAGGACATTCCTCAACGAGGCCTCCATTCTGCAACGGTACCAACTACGGGTACTGGAAATGCCGGATGGAAACTTTCCTCCGGAGTGCTTCGCTATGGAGGGCCACGATGAAGGAATACGTCGAGCCTACCGAAGAAGACTTTGAGAAGTGGACTCCCGCGGAGGTCGCCGCGGAGGTGAGCAATGCCAAGGCAATGAACGCCTTGCAATGCGTGCGCCTTGGAACCTGAGGATTTCAATAAGATATGCACATGTAAGAGTGCATATCAAATATGGAATTCCCTCCTCATTCTACATGAAGGGACAAGTAGGGTAAGAGACTCTAAACTCGTTGTAGTTAATAGAGATTACGAGTTGTTTCACATGCTGCAGGGTGAAAAGATGAAGGAGTATTACGCTCGCTTCGTCGACATCACAAACGAGTTAGAAGCTCTCGGCAAAACCTACACTCAAAAGGAGAAAGTTTCGAAGATAATCGATGGACTTCCTTCTTGTTGGGAAAAACGGACCTTCGCCATCGAGGAAGGTAATGACATGAAAACTTATACGGTTGTGCAACTAATGGGTACCTTAATGTCATACGAGGTACGCAAAGATAGCAAGTTGAAGTTGCAGGACAAGATGAAGTCCTACCTAAAGCAAGACGAGCCAAAGAAGAAGGCTATTGCTTTCAAGGCCGCTCCATCCACATCCACATCAACCGATGATGAGAACTCGGAAGACGAGTTGGACTTGGAGTCCATGGCACTCATGGCAAAGAAGTTCAACCGGTTCTTCCGAAAAGGTAACTTCAAAAACAAATCGAAGTTTAGTTCTACTAACGCCTCCTCCTCTCCTTTGTGTTTCAAGTGCAATAAGCCAGGACACATGAAAGCGGAGTGTCCTCTAAATAAGCAAAAGGAGAAGTGGAAGGCGCCGAAATTCGATAAGTCCAAGAAGTACAAAAAGGGGTACAAAAAGGGACTTGTCGGAGCAACGTTCACCGACTCCGAGGATTCCTTAAGCGGAGAGTCGGACGATGAGCAAGTGGAGCAAGCGCATATGTGCTTCATGGCACGAGAGGAGCAAGATAAAGATTCCTCTTTCGATGATAGAGACAACGAAGGCGATGAGGTAACGATGGATGACCTTAGAAATGCTAATGAGCAATTATGGTCTAAATACACTAAATTAGTAAATAGGTATACTAAAGTAAAAGATGATTTAGCAAGCATCAAAACCTCGCCTAAAACTATCATCACCAACGACACCGTTGTTGAAGAGTTGAAGAATGAGATTGTTAATCTCAAGACTCAACTTGAACATGTTAGCATTGAGGATCCGGAAGAACATAAGATAGAGGATTTGACTTCTCAAAACTCGACTTTGAGTATTGAGAATGAGAGTCTTAAATCTCGTGTTTATGTGCTCACATCGCAAGTATCCACTTTGGATACTTCTTTGCGTTCTCTCACCTAGAAGTATGAGAACACATTAGGCCGAATCAATGAATTCAACAAGGGTAAGGGTCATTTGGATAACATCCTAAATGTCTTACCTCCGGCCAATCACCACATTGGCTTGGGGTATAAGTTGGGAAGTTCATCTAAATTGGCCACTACTTTTGTTAGGCCAACTTCCGGTGCCTCAACAAGTGGTAGCAAACACTCTATTGGTAGTTCATCTACCAATGATGCTTCCACCTCGTCCACACCTTCTTTCGGAAAGAAACCCACTTTGGGTGGACCTTCGAAGAAGGGTCATGCCTACATGTACACCAATACTATGCCACGTAGGAACACACGTCCTACTCCACCGGATCACACATATGATGATTTCTATGCTACACGTTCACGGGCACGTGCACACAATATGAGACACCCTCATGCACGTGTTCCTTCACATGCATATGTACACCCACATCATCGTATGAATAAGCATCCACATGCACCATTCCATCATGTTCCTTATACCTATCCACGTCATGCATCACATAGAAATCAACGTCGCATGCATGCACCCGATAGGATGAGGGCTCCCAAAATATTCACAATTTGGAGCCCAAAGGACACTACTATGGATGAAAAACAAGTTTACATGAATGCTTATTTTTCGGATGTTGTGCATAGTAGAAATTATGTGGGGAAGCCTAAGTCCAATTGGACTTGGCTTCCAAAGGTCTAATCTTTTGGACCCAATGACCTTGGGTACCATGCTATGAAATTTTCTATCTTTAGGTACTCAAGGGAAAGAAAAAGGAACGGAGCAACAAATTTAAATTTAGCTCCAAGAGGAATTGGATACTCGATAGCGGGTGTTCAAAACACATGACGGGTGACGCTCAATTGCTCTCCGGAGTGGTACCCATCGCAAATGGGAACCGGGTAGTCTTTGGAGGCAACGAGAGCAGAACCATCATTGGTGTTGGTAAATTGGGTTCTCCCTCTGTTTGCAACTAGTCGGTTCAAGCTCATTGACCGACCGACTAGATGGTGATCTAGTCGGTCAGTGCTTGAACTGAGACCGACTAGTTGTGACGGGGCAATTGCGTCTTTTGGCTTCTAATCGACTTATTTACTCATCTCGACCGACTATTATCTCTTCTAGTCGATCGATCTCAGCCAAAACCCCCCGACCCTTCGACTTCCCTCCTCCCTCTCCGTCGTGTCCGGCCTGTTTCCGGCCATCCCCGCCGTCGCCGACCGTCGCCCTATCCTCCTAGGTGATCTCTCCTCCCTCTCCTAGCTATCTAGGGTTAGTTTTCTGCTCTAGGGTTAGGGTTTCTAGTTATTTCGATTTCTAGGGTTTCGTTTTTAGGGTTTCTTCGTTCCGATCTCTTGCGTCGTGTCGTGCCGCGCTTATGGCTCGTACACGTATCCCGATCACTCCCTCTGGCCCTTCGCCCATGACCGTCGATTCGCCACCCTCGGACCCCCCACCTCCGAAACGCCGTTCGAAGCCTACCGAACCCTCTTCGTCTTCGCCTCCTCTTAAGCGTAAGAGGACGATGAAAGTGAAGCCTCGTGCTCAACCCAAGCCCAAGCCCAAGCCTAAGCCCAAGACCAAGGAACTTGCCTCTCCCTCCTCTTTCCATACTCCTACCGATTCCGATTCCGAGTTCATACCCGAACCTGAGACTCATAGGGAACCCACTCCTCCTAGTCATCCTGAGTCTAGCTCCCGACCACGTACGTCTACCCGTAAGCCTAAGGGAAAGGCTCCGATGCCGGTGGGCGGTGTCGATATCTCGTTGTGTCGCGACGACCCTATGTGTCTCGCGGCTTACAACCGTATTGAACATTGCCCACTGCTTCTGGAGCATTTCGTCCAGTTTAGTGACTTCATAGGGCTAGCTGATCTTCTTTCGTCCTCGGGTCTTCTCGATTACCTTCGATATGATCCGAAGGCGAATCCTCACCCCTACACTCGCCTAGTAAAGCTTTTCTATGCCAATAGGATCCGGGGTCAGTACGATGCGACCCACTCTGTTGAGACGACTGTTTTGGGGACTCCTATAGTCCTCACTGCAGAAATCTTAGGAGAGATTTTGGGTATCTCCTCGTCTGGCCTCCTCCCCTCTGACATTTCTGTTGACGATATCACCTCTCTTGATCAGGTCGTTCTCTCTCAGATTTTCCACCAGATTCCTCCCGCCATGATTGGCGTGCCCTCCAAATCCTTCAAGCCTATCGCCTGAGTCCTGAATTTGATTCTGAAGTCGTGCTTGCTTCCAAAGTACGGCTCCTCATCTCTACCGTCCCAGCCTTTCTTGAAGTTGATATATGCTATTTTCATGGGGAGCTCGATTAACTGGGCTCGCATTATACTCGATAAGATGGACTCTTTCGAGTGTATTCGCAAGTCCACGAAATCGGCTCATATCCCCTTTCCGTGCTTGTTGACTTTGGTATTCCGTCACTTCCGTGTCACGTTGCCTCGTGACGACGAGCGCCCTCTTGGTCCTCCCCTGAATGCGACGGCCGTAAAGAAATCTCTTGCGGCACTCCGTCACGTGCAGCGGTCGACTCCTTCAGCTTCCCAGGGCACATCTTCTGCAGCTGCTGCTTCTCGACCTCCCACCACACTTGATAGTCTCGCTCGTGACGTTCGTCGTCTCGAGTCTCGGTATGCTCGTACCGAGGAGATTCTGTGCCGTATTGCTCGTGTTGTTGGTGTTGAGGTTCCTCCTCCTGTGTCTGAGGATGAGGAGATGGATGATGAGGAGCTCGATGAGCTCGTTGATTCTCTTGCTCGTGGCGCTGAGGCCACTGCTGCTGCTGCTACCACATCCGTTGCTGGAGTTGTCACTTCTTCAGGTCCTCCAGAGTCTTCTGCTCCAGTGGATGAGTCTACTGTTGCTCCAGAGACGTCTGCTCCTGTTGACGTTCCACCTGGTGCCTCTGCCGTTGAGCCCGTTGTTGATGTTTCCACTCCTGCCCCGACGATTGCTTCTGTTGACACACCTGTCCTCCCAGCAGTGCCTGAGTCCACTCCTTCGACTGGACCTACAGAGACTACTGATCCTCCCGCTGCCTCTTGAGCTTCTTTGAGGCCTCTCCCGACGCACATTGGATGAGATATCTAGTTGTGAGAGAGTATTGGGTATGATAGAGTGTGGTTCTGGATGTTTTTGACATGTTGATGCATTTTGATGATGTATGTTGATGTACTTTGATGATGTTGTATGTTTTGTGACACTCTGACATTTGTGTGATATGGTGTTGTATTTTGTGCCTCGATCGTTCGATCGATGTTTTGTATGTTGACGATGTATGATTTTGTTGTATCATGGTTCATATATATATATATATATATATATATATATATATATATATATACATCGCAGTTGACATTTCATCCTATTGTGCATATTATATAATTCTTCATGTCTCTGATGTTTGATTTCATCGCTCGACGATATTACTTGGTTTAATAGAAATTTCTTCTATGGAAACATAGAATTGTTTTCCATGCACTAAATTAACCAAGAATGTTGATATTGGAGAGTATATTCCATAACTCAATCCGTAAAATTGACTTGAGTTTTGGTGATTTCGTTTTACGATTTTCCACTATGGTTTCATTGACACGCCTTGATTTTATTCGTATTTTTCTTTGGTGTCACTTGAATCATCGTCGTATTCTACGACTCCCGTGCTTTTGTTTGAAGCCATTGTTGTTGTCGTTGATCTCCTCCCGCTCTTTTTGCTAATGCCAAAGGGGGAGAGATATAATAATGACGATGAGCTAAATGATAATTTAAAGCATTTTTTCAAGAATCTAATTTGATATGTTAGATTCAGGGGGAGTTAAGATATATAAATGGAGTTTCAAATCCGATATTTCAATAACCAATTTTTGATATTCGTTATTTCAATAATCGATTCTCATTTTATATACTTTACTCGTCTGCTTGATGCGTATTATTAATGTTTAATTTGGAATTAACGTGTCATCAATGCAGGGGGAGTAAGTAAATTTCATTTGAATCATTATTTTTTATTATTATTTATGTTGGTTTGTCATCACCAAAAAGGGGGAGAATGTTGGATATTGGACTCCCCGGATTTGGTTTTGGATGATGAACAAACATAAATATATCGTGAACTAACACTTTGTGAGCGCAGTTATGGAGATCGTCGCCAAATTCACATGAACATCCTAAGCGACGTCTCGAGACTTCTCAAAGCACGTGATCGTATGCCTAAAGCTTCGTTGAAGCTTTTAGACCATTTTAGAAGTCATGAAGATTCGATTGAAGCTTTGGAAGACGGTATCGTCAAGTTTTATTTATAGTCTTTAAGCTTCTTTCGTAGAATGTTAAGCCTTGAGTAGGTCTTACGTCTTAAATCTTCATAACGCTCATATCTTAGCTCTAGGATCTTAGTTGAAGTCCATACAATCTTTCTCGAAGCATCGCGCTTCGATTCGGGACTTCTTGTGCATGTTAGTTGGTTCAAGAAGAACTGACCGACTAGATGGTGATCTAGTCGGTCGGCAAAGCTTCTTGGACCGACTAGTTTCAGTCAGTCATTTCCAAGCTCGTTACTGTTTACAGTTAGTCGGTCTACGTTGACTCACCGACCGACTAGTTTGTGAACTAGTCGGTCAGTGATGCTTCTGTGACCGACTAGTTGAGCTTTCTCTGTACATGCAAATTTGAGCCTGAGCTACTGTTTATCATTAGTCGGTCTGTGTTCATTTGGCGACCGACTAGTTGATGAACTAGTCGGTCAACTTTCCTTCTTGGACAGACTAGTTTAGATTTACTGTACATGCCAATTTTCACTTGACTTACTGTTTATCGTTAGTCGGTCTATGCACATTTGGCGACCGACTAGTTGATGAACTAATCGGTCAACATTTGTTCTTGGACCGACTAAGTCAATTTGCTCTCAGACTATTTGTTTTTCTCTTAGTCGGTCTCAGTTGAGTAACCGACCGAGCTACTCTTCTTGGACAGACTAGTTCCTTTTGTCTGTGCTTCGACCTTTTCCCTGTTCTCTTATTAGTCGGTCTACGTTTATTGACCGACCGACTAGTTGATGAACTAGTCGGTCGGTGGTTGTTCTTTGACCGACTAGTTAGGTTCAGAAAAGAGCCGTTGGAGCATTAATTGAAACGTTTTTCTTTCTCACTCTCTCCTCTAACTTATAAATACTTGATGGGCTGCATTCATTGCAGTCAAGGCTGATATTATTGCAAGTTTAGAGATCAAGAGAAATCATTCCAAGCTCATTCAAAGCTCTTTCATTCCATTCAATAATCTCTCCTCACTCTTACTTCTAAAGAGAGATTCATTGAGTGTGAAGCCTTCCAAGCCAAGTGCTTGATCCTAGGTCACCATCAACCTCATAGCTCTCCATCGCTGATCTACATCTTGGAGCTAGGGTTTGGTGCCTCATCTTCTTCCTCAAAATCATCTTTGCCCTAATTCGTAAGCATTACTCAAGGCATAGGTATTTTGTCGGTAAGAAGTTTCTATTTCATTTCAATTTCAATTGTAAGTTTCACTCTCGGTCGTGAGAGTGTGGTTGTGATCCCGGGTTGTGGGAGTCACAAATTACTTTGTGTATGATTTGACTTGTGAAGGTTTTTCACAAGTATTTCATAGTGGAAATCTTGAGTTAGGGTTTCTAACTCGAGTATCCGGAGGGGATCCAGGTGGTTGGGACGTAGGATCACCGGGAACAAGTCGGGGAGACTTGGGTGGATCCGAACCCAGTAATATCGTTGTTTGCGATTGTTTCTTTGTTGTCTAACATTTACATTTCCGCATTTTCCGCATTGTTTGGTAGAGTTTGCAAGTAATTAGGAATTAGCCTCTTAATTATTTTAAAGTACTATTCACCCTCCCTCTAGTACTTGTGCCGTAGCTTAGCAGGGCATTACATCTCCCTCCAAGCAGACTCCTACCGCTCGTAGCCAATCCTTTACTGGTACCGCAGACACATCAAAATACCTATCCACGCGATACAGCTAGTCATCAGGGTCACCGGCCTCAAAAATGGGCATCTTTAACTTCCTTAGTCGACTATCCCCTGCGAATCCTCTCTCCTGCGGCTGATCCTAACGCATCTGCTGAAAAACCAGTGGTCTGTCAGGAATGTACCTCACTGTCTGATCACGTGCTCCTCCGTCCACTCCATCCCACTGCCAATCGTCCCTCATCTCCATGTGGGTGCCCGTAATCTGCCTGATGGTCTCTAGGGATGCCATGTATCCCTCTCCAATCTCCTGTCAACCCCCAAAAGGTGGGGGCTAGATCGACGGGCCCTCAATATAATGCTGTCGCCGTACATATTGCTGAAAACATGTGCCATGCTGCTGAAAACCAAGCGTATGAGCTGTTCGGCCCCGAACTGGGCCCCATGTGGCGCCGTGGAGGTCGAAATTGGCTGTCGGTGTCCCTGTAACGTCGGCGGAACCCCAGGAGCTCAGACAGTACTCGGAGAAGGACGCGGGGGTGGGCAAACCCCCCAAGGGGGTGGCGGGGCCTGCCGACCCCAGTTTTGGGCCAGCGGACCCCAGCCGTTGCCCCCGGGTGTCGCCGAGGCACAGGAGAGGGCGGCGGCGGCTGCCGCCCCTCCTGGGGGTTCGGCGGAACCACCAGGTGCACCTGGGGGTTCGGCGCCTCCAGGCGCATGTGGAGGTTTGGCGCCCCCCCAAGGCTGTTGAGGGGGGCGGGCGACCCCGGTGGTCGGAATTCCGCCGTGCGGCGGTGAAGTGGCTGGAAACGCATCCCAATCTTCCGGATCTACTGCGTTTCGCTGGTCGTACGGATACAAGCCCTCATCTTCCGGAAACCGCTCGCTAAAAATCACATTTTTACCTTTATTTGTTGACAAACGCGGCTCCTTTTTGCTTGGATCTGTTTTAGGGTTGATGTTCGCTATCATCACTGCTATGTCACTTATCATCTGCGATCTATTCGCCTCCATAGCTGCCGTCAATCGCGCTTAGGATGCGGATACGGCCGCGACGATCTTCAAGGTCTCCTTTTTGACCTCATTAAATCCCTCGGTGATTCGGTTTTCCATCTGCTTCACTTTCTCTTCCAACGCTTGGATCCGCTCTATAGATCGTGTGCTCGCCATGGATCTAATGCTCTGATACCAAAAATTCAACCAAGAAAGTGCATCTTACGCAACAAAACTACGGAAATATTTATACCATTTTTAGAGTTGTGTAGACATCCATGTCAATAAAACTACGCAAATATTTATACCATTTAAGAAGTTTTTTATAAGAAGAGAGGTACAATTTGCAAAAACAAGATAATATTGATGTCAATGGCTTATAGAAGGCATGTTACTGCAAATGAGGATTGTGAAAAGTTATTAAAGGGTGAATAAAATCAGGACCATTGATAGCTGAACTGAATTAAATAACTAATAAACTGTAGACCCCTTTGTTTTTTTCGATACTTGAACTTGTACAAAGCAATCTTCCATTGAAAGTTTAAATTTTGTGCTGATTTTTATTTTTATTCACGTGCATTTGCATGTGCTTTGATATAGTGTCGATGAAAAAATGACCATTTAATAGCCGCAATTTTCATCACGCTGTAACTTGTGCTTAATATGCCTATTCTAGTGTTTGGAAGTGCTTTTTAGTAGTTTCTGTCGTGGTTTATATTGGTTGCAGTGATAGCAGTAAATTGTAGAAGCAAAACCAATAATTAAAACAATACAATGATACAATCAGAAATTTGTAATGATATAATTGAAGCTAAATCAGTCTTTTCAGTTGAGAAACATGATTTTTTGCATGTTTGTTATGCATTCTTCAAACTGGTACTGTTATAAAATGGTAATACTGCAACGTGAACTTAATATCCATCTTCTGGCTTCCATGTTATATACATTTTTGCAATGGGTAAATGATAACAGTGTTGTGTTAACCGACAATTACTTGCGTTGTTATCATTTCATTTAGAAGCAAACAATGTCAATGTTCTTTCAATCTATCTCATGTGGAATAATTTTGATTCTCTGTATCCATGCTATATTCTGGTCATGTTTGTTATGTGCTTTTGATCAATATTTTATATGTTTAAAATATTGATAATCTATTTTGAAGGCCCTTCTTGCATTGAAGAAAGGATCCCAGCTGATCAAATATAGCCGGAAAGGGAAACCTAAAGTTTGCCCATTCAGAATTTCAAGTGTAAGTTATGATTTTCTTTTTCATACTTTAAATTTACGGTCATGCATGTTCATGCGTACACTTTGGTTCTTTTGAACTTCTTCAGTGCTATATTTTCTTGTTTATTTGCCAAATGATAGTTTGTGATTAATATTCCACTTGTCTGCCCAAATACTAAAGTGAAAAGTTATTCAATCTACTGATAACTAGAAGATAGCCAGCAGAAGTAAGCCAGATAGGTCACCAGATTTGGTCAGCCGAAGTAACCAGATGTGCAGAAGGGATATCATTCATGGTGGAAAAGAAATTATTATCTGCCCAAATACTAAAATGAAAAGTTATTCAATCTACTGATAACTAGAAGATAGCTAGCAGAAGTAGCCAGATAGGTCACCAGATTAGGTCAGCAGAAGTGGACAACCAGATCTTCAGATGGGCTACCATTCATGGAAGAAAAGAAACTATTTACTGTTTCAGATCTGTATCTGAAACAATATATTTTTCTTTTAAAATATTTTTTCAACAGTTATTTGACTGAATTAAAGGGGTATGAGACATCTAATATATCTATTGGTATCCGAAAAGTAGTTGTGACTCCATGAACTGAAGGTCGTCAAGTTTGGTTGATGAGGTAATGTCGTCAAGTTTGGTTGATGAGGTAATGTCAGTAATGAGGTCGAATCAATGGATGGAAGGTGGCGACAAGATTGGATCCACTGAAACAGGTATCGGCCGAAATGTAGGTCGTTTCGTATTGCTTTCGAAAGGGACCGATACGAAACAGTAGATTAATATCAGTATCGGCCGAAACGTATTGGTTTCGGTCGTTTCGTATCGCTTTCGAAAGGGATCGATACGAATCAGCCGAAACTTTCAAGTTTCAGTCAGTTTCGATCGGAACGGCTGAATTATCAAGTTCCGACCAAAAAAACAAAAAGAACAAGAGAAGAGAAGACGAAACACAAAAAAAATTAGACCATAATAACCTCGTGAGCAAACCGTGTGGTGCGTGAATGAACATGGAAATATTTTCTTGCGAACAAACAATGAAAATCACGGGAATACATAGTTAGAAGCCACTGCTTATAAATACAACGTCATATAAACAAAGAGGATCATAGCTTAAAGGAAAAAACTTGTCTTTTTTGAAAAAATTTCTTGGTGAGTCGAAGATCATCGCATTCTGTGGACTTGAAGATTGAAAAGGTCATATATGGCGTCATCCTCACACACGAAAAATCAATTCAGTGGTTCGATCAATTTTCTTGAAACAATTTTAAAAATATGAATACGAAATAATAACCTAAAGCAAAAATGAAATCGAAATTTAAACTCACCTCCGATCATCGTCTTTGCCGGCAGGCTAGAGGCTGTCGTCAAGGACTCGTGTGCTCAAGCGTTGATTAGGAGAGGTTGAAAATTTTCGCAGTGAACTCCCACGAGGAGTCGGACATGTCACTGTAGCCCTATATCTCTAACCCCGATTTCATTTAAAAACGAAAAAATGGGTCGACTATTTCACGTATTTACAAGTTTGCCATTTCACATCTCACCATTGAATAAAATTAATGGCAAACATGTAAATGTGTATTAAGCTGAGCAAATGTGATGCCCGATGGTCATAATTACCAGTTTGCCCAACATATATTTATTTACCAGTTTGCCATTGAACTATACATGTTGAATAAGGGCAATTGTAATATGTTGGGCAAATGTGTAAATTCATTTTTAGCCGCACGTGAGGCACATGCGGGCTCTGCTAGTCACATTACATATTTTGCACAAACATTAATTTACGTGCATTTGCTATTCACACTGAACATTTTGCTAAACATATTTAATTTTATTTACAATTTTGCCATGCTGTATGCACTGGTGAGTGTGTTTAGGAAAATGCGTAATGTGAATAGCAGATCATATGTTTAGAAATTAAAAGTGTAGAAATTAATCTAAGAAATTATAAAAATGTTAGAATTTAAAAGTTTAGAAATTAATGTTAGAAAATAAAAGATTAGAAATTTAAAAAATGTTAGAAAAATACATAAAAAGTTTAGAAATTAATGCAGTATTCCAAATTATATAGTAAATTACTAGTAAAAATTTATAGTAAAAAATCATCTATTATTTTAAGCATGAACTCATTTATCAAAAAAATAAATTGTAACAAAAGAGGTTAGAAAAATAATTATAAATTTAGAAACTAAAACATTTTACAATTAATATGAGTACTTTGTAATTTGTATAAAATTTTAGCAATAAAAGTTTTCTATTACATCAAATATGATCACATTTAAATAAAAAATGAGTATTCTATTTACAAGTTTATTTACAAGAATTTTATTTAGAAGTGAGTATTTTATTTACAAGTTTAAGTGTGTTATGTGTACAAGTGAGTATTATAAGTACAAGTTTGCCTTACTATTTGTTCAAGTTTGTCATACTATTTACCATATTATCTGTAGTTTTATGCAAAAGTGCCATATTATTTGTTCAAGTTTGCTAAGCATATCATGTCTTAACTCTTAATTTGCATTTTAGCACCATAATTTTTTGTATTTGCACAACAATTTATACAGAAATTTTTTCATATAATTTTTAATATTTTGCACTACAATTTTAACTTGTTATATGTTGCCTTCAATTATAAAAATTAAGTAAAATGTCTCGGAAAACTACAAACGAGAACATGCTGAAAATCGGGTGTGCTCATTGTAGAATGGTCGAAAACAACTATAGACATATGAAGTGCAGCTACTGCCAAAAAAATATACGTAGGTGTGACTCGCCATAAGGAATATCTGGCGAGAATTACTATGGATGTGATGATGTGTTTCGAAGCACAAAAAGAAGTGCGAGTAGAGATTAAGGCGCACATATTTGCCAAGAGGAAAGAAAAGGTACATCAAAGATGTGAAAAGAGAAGGATCGAGGAGTTAATGGCAAGGCCTATAGATGCAATCTCAGATGACTAAGATGAGGATGATGATGAGACCAATGAGGTGAGAGAGCTTAGAAGAGCTCTTAGAGCAAGTAGGCAAGAACATGCCGAATAAGAAATTAGACAGGCTAGTAGAAGGATGATAGCAAGATCATATGGGGCCTCTAGGCTATCCAGATCGGGTAGTCGTACCGAAAGAATTGCAGGTATGTTTGTATGTGGTTCTGATCGCGATGTTGAACCTACCGAAGACCTGCAGGTGGTGTCGAGCCTTTTTCTTTCAAGAGAAAGGGTAAAAGCCAATCAAACATAAAGATTGCAATAATGAACAACATGAACAATTCCAAGCTATTTGTCGGCAGAAGTCTTGCCAAATTTTATATTACAGCCACACATACAATGTGGTCAATAGCCAGTATTACAAGCCCGTGGTAGATGTTTTTCGAAAGCGGGTCGCGGCATTCCTTTACCCACTGCTTGTGAGCTTTTTCATACATATTTATACCTGAAGCTTGAAGAGACCAAAAAATATATAGAAACTTTTCATAGTCACTGGGATGCGTATGGTTTCACACTGATGTGTAATGGTTGGATAACACAGAACAGAAGGGATATCATTAATTATTTTATTTTTACGACTTACGGGACGATGTTCCTGGACTCGGTAGATGCAATCGACCGCTTCCAGAGTGGTCAATATATATTTGAACTGATGGTTAACCATATAGATATAATTGGATCACATAGAGTAGTCCAAGTAGTTACCGACAATGGAACAAACTACAAATAAGTTGGACAATTGCTGATGCAAAAACATCTGTAGTGGTCCGTGTGCAACACATTGTATTGACTTGATATTTTCGGATATGACAAAGGAATAGAAACTCAAAAATATTGTTGCACGAAGTCAAATGGTAATATGATTTATATACAATAAAGGTTGGCTTGATGAGAAGAGAGAAATGCAGAAAAGAGTTGATCAGTTTTGTGATCCCAAGATTTGCCACCCACTGTATTGTATTAGACTTTCTTTATGTCCGTCGAGATGATCTATAGAGAATGATCACATCAAGGGAATGGTCAAAGAACTTTTCTAAGCTCAAACCAAAAGATATGACCGTTGCAAATAACGTGTACCGCCAGATTCACGATGATAATTTCTGGCAAGAAATCTTTAATGTTGTCATTGTTTTTGAGCCGTTGAAAGTTCTAAGACTGGCCGACAACGATAATAAGGTCGATATGTCTTATCTGTAAGAGGTTATGGACCAGGTGAAAGAAGAAATTAGAAAGAATATTGGTAGAGCATACAAAAAATGATGGGATATAATCAATAAAAGATGAGATATGCACTGCATTAAGATATTCATGCCACAAGTAATCATTAAATTTTTTATTTTTTATGCAGTTAACAGATCATTTATTTACATGATGTATTTCAATTGCATGTTATTGTCTGAATCCTTGTTTCTAATACTCAACTGGTGCAACAAATGACAAAGAGATGCTGGTTGGTTTAGACATGTGGTCGAGAGGTTGGAACCAGACATCTCGAGGCAACTCGACGTAGAGAGTTAAATAGTTTTCAGATATTTGTATTTTGATATATGATTTGATCTAGTCATTCACATTATGAAATTATGCATGATAATTGTAGGTGGAGTTATAGAGGATGAGAGTTAGAAGGCAAATATGATGATAAAACTAGTCACTCCATGTATCTATAAGAATCTTATATCCTTGTATGTTTCCTATAAATTGCTCTACATTTTTTGACAAAAGAAATTTTGTAGCTCAATGGTGGTCAATCATTGGGAGAGAGAACACAACAAGTCTTACATGCTTAACTATGCGTATTTTAGGCCAAATTGTCTCTTCTTCCAACTATGGATGAAACTGGACCACATTCTCCATCATTCACACAAAGAACATGAATAGACTAACAATTGAACATCTTAAGAAGTTGATCTATGTGCATTATAATATGAGGCTGAGACAAAGACATGTACAGAGGAGAAATAATGATAAATAATGATGATCAACTGATTACCTGGATCAAATTTTCTATGAGGATGATCTGCTGGAGGAATGGACAGGGAGACATAAGTTAGGCTGCTCGATGACAAAGAAAATCCTTGGTTGGAGAAATAATGATGATTAACTGATTGACCTGGATCAAATTTTCTATGAGGATGATCTGCTGGAGGAATGGACCAGGGAGATAGAAGTTAGGCTGCTCGATGACAAAAAATCCTTGGTTGGACGAAGCGCTTGCGGAAATAGAATGTACAAAAAGCAATCAACCGCGACCAGTTCAAAGCCAATTAAATCTCATGCATACGTGAAAGAAGATAGTTACTCGGCGTGAAAGTGACGATGATTCGTCTCGCAATGACCAAGGTCCTACAGATGGAGATTGTGGTGCTTCAGAATACGGTCACTCTACTGAGAGAAGTGGACCATGCTTAACGGTATATCGCATTCGCATAGGTATGTAGATCATGGTAGGCAGCATCAGCGTGAAGAACGGAGGACAATACCTACGGTAAACAGTCTGATTATCACAGGTATCAATGTTCTTTTGATTAGCTTGGAGGTTATGATAATTCTGCCATTAATGGATCGTATTCCAATAGATACTCATGTAGTTATGACGATTATTTCGTACCGTATAGACACTCTGATGTCTATGTAGATTATGATAGTCAATAATACATGTACAGTTCAAATTTGATTGGCAGTCCAGCAGTCAAGGCCGTCATGACATACCTTTCATCGAGCCGAGCCGGTCCTCTGCATATGATAATATGATGATATCATGTTTAGAACTGGAACATATGCAATATTGCTTTCCACCGTACTACTCTGCACCATACAAGATACTAACTTAGAATAAGATTTTTTGTATCTTTTGATTTATTTTATTCATTTTGGTATCTTTTTATTTTTTAATTCCTTGTATTGCAAGCTCAGATTTATACCTCATCATTTTTGTATTGTTACATTTTATATTAATAAAATAATGAAGGATTAGTTGGAGTCCCAGATAATTTCCAACTAAAAACTTTGTACAAAAATATATAGCTAGTATAAATTATCGGTGCATTTATATGTATAAAATAGCATATAACTATATAATAACTCACTGTGAGTATATACATATTTAAAGTATCTCTGAAACTGAAATCGATACCCAAAACGAAACTACTGAAACTACCGATACGGATGAAACCGAAACTGAAACCATCAAAACAGGCAAAATCTGACCGAAACCTAAAATTTTTAAAAGACCGAAACCGAAACCGAAACCGATACCTCAACCTTGATCAGATCAATGATGCGACAACGACGTCAGTGGGGTTAAGGCGGCAGCAAAGATGAATCGATGAGGGAATCGACAAATTTGTTATGGTGAGATCACACTTGATGGGAAGAAGGCAGCGATGCAGTGATGAGGTTAGATCGAATGGGAGGAAGGTTGTGAGGTAGTTACAAAGGAAGTTATATTGATGAGGTCATAGGAGGATGATGTCTCATGGGTTACGACGGGGAGGAAAAGAACGGGAAGTAATGGCAGTGATGTTTTTTGGAGAGTGTTAGTGTTAGGTTCGTGTTATTCTCATACCATAAAGAAATTAGAAAAGAAAATAGTTGGAGTAAAATAGGTTAAGGAGTCTTGTGTTCGTCCTTACCTGTATTACACACATCAATCGAGATTGGACATAAGGCCCAATACAACCGACACTAATAATAACTATTCTAATTTTAACAATACTAATAGTACAATGATAATAATGTTAATTGGCTCCCAATTAGACTAGAAATTTCTAAATTAGAAAACTATTTTCTAATTGACTCCTAAATAGCATGGAAATTATATAATCCAATAAAGAAAGAATTTAGCAGTCTCACTTATATTAGTATGATAAAATTGAAATATAGAAACTCCCAATGCTAACATATCCATATAGGCAGAAGAAATATCGGGTATGCATATATCATGACATTTTCATGGGTTTTATCGTAGAGAGTATACATACATAAAAACATGCACACACACACATATATATGAGAATAATGGATATCATATGCCATATGAGGCAAAGCCTCATATGCCATCTCACATAAAGCAACCAAGTACAAGCAATCAAGTACAATCAAGTATAAGTCCATGAGGGCTTGTACTTGGTTGCTTTATGTGAGAGGGCATATGATACCCATTATTCCATATATATAGTATGTATGTAGAGATAGGTTGTCTAAGATCATATAATAAGATCCAATATGCAGTAAATATATGGTGCATGGATATGAACATGATGCATGGATATGAACATGCTGAGACGGGAACAAAAGCAAATTATAAAATATATACTCAAAAAAGCGTATCATGTTAGATATACATGTCCACTACATGTCTGACATGAAATGCCACCTGGTTGAAGTATCAATACAACCTAGTTTTAAATCTGAAATTTATCAACCCAAATTAAAATCCATTTTATTAGATCATTTAAACTATCTATAATGAAAATTCAAATGATTATGATATACTTTACCGGTGCATCAAGTGGCAATTAATCAATCAATTAAAGGATAATTTTTAAATGTTAATTTTATCATTACTTTTTGCATGTGTATCACGTACCAAAACCATTTGAATTTACATTTTGTAGTTTAAATGTTTTAAAACACAATCAAGAGAACGAATTTTTGATTTTGGGCCGCTAAGTTTCGAATTTGGGGGGATAAGATCTTGTTTTTAAATGTGACCAATAATAGCATAGTCTTAACTATATATCTATATTACATTTGATGACTGTTTTTGAATTCTATGGCTGACTAGAACAAAAGGATTGATATAAGAACGGCTGAGATTTAATCTTGAGGAATGAATGGTTGAGATGAGATTTTGTGGAAAGTTTTGGAGGAGAAACATTTCCTGGGAAATGAAAGTTTATGTGGGAATGAAAATTTTTGGGGAATATCATAGTGCAATTAATGCATTTGGGGAAAAAAACTTTAAGTTGCACTTAATGCTGCAGATCGAATGCTGGCAAATCGAATGATCTCTCCCTCAATGCGGGGTCCACCGTCTCTTCGATGCATGCGGCAACAGGATGAGAATAATTTCCCGCGCCGAAGGCGCCCGCTTTTACGCTAATTTGTTGTTCCGCGCCAAAGGCGCCGGCGCCGAATTTGTTTTTCTACGCTAATTTGTTGTTCCGTGTCGAATTTGTTATTCTATGTCGAAGGCGCCTGCGTCGAATTTGTTGTTCCGCGCCGAAGACGCCTCTGCCGCTAAATATTTTTACGCTAATTTGTTGTTTCTTTAAATTTTGGCTGTGTAAATAATTTTTTGAGAAACAAAAATTTCGCGTGAGAAAATCTTAAATGAACCGTGTCCGCGGGCACGGTTTATGACTAGTGCATACATAATATAGAGGGGTAAAGAGATTGAGAGATTAAAAGGTTTGATCCAAGTTAGGATACTGTATGCGTATGTATGTGAAATGTTTGATCGAAGGTAGATACTATTGCATGCTTGATTCAAGGTTTGTAGGTTTGCTAGCATGTATGTAAAGCAAAAAGCTTTGGGTTCATCCAATATTTGATGTTTTGGGGTTTTAGAATAAGAACAATAAAATTAATGAAATCGATCCTCCAAAAATAACAAAGAGTAGACTTTTGAGTCATATACCTAGTTAAGCCATATATGTCATATGTTTCCTGTTATTCTATATATGTGTGTGTAGAGATATAGAGGGAGAGTTAAACTAGAATCATATCGAGACGATATAAAATGCTAATCTTATCACCACAAAATTAAAAATTGGCAACCCAAATTGAAAGTCTGTTCAATTTGATGTGATCTAATGCATTTTAACTACTTATACTGAAAAATTTAAATGATTTCGATATGCTTTACTCAAGCAAAAGGTGACAACAAAATTATTGTTTTAGAATTATAATAAAACTGACCAATGTGTTGCTACTTGGTGCAAGGGTAAGCACCGAAAGCAGTTGAATCCTATTGAATTTTTCCTAGTCAAACTCTCTTTTCCCTCTCTACATATGTTCCTATGTATGTACATAGTTATGAACATGTATGCATGTGTTTGACTTGATTTTTTCATTGCTGTTTATCTTATACAATTATACACGGATGCTACTTCAGTTATAGTTGCATCTCTTTATTATTAACATCTAAAATGGCAGATTAAAAGGTTTCATTGGCCCTTCTTGTTGGATACGGTTTCCATGTGTTCATTGTGCAGTCTTAATTGTTTTATTGAGAATTTTTTGTTCCATACTAGAGTGAGGCATACAAGGAAAGTTGGTTTCTATATTCTTGGAATGCTATATTCTTTTGTTTTTTTAATGAGCAAAGAAAATTCTTTTATGTGATATTTTGCATCGTTCCATCTGGGGTGTGTAGCATGGACCACTAGCTCATTGTTACTTAAAAAACTAAGCACTTCACACTTATGCATTGATGCAAGCACTTGTGGGAGCCAATTGTTTCTTTAGAGGAGGTAGTAATTTTTTTCACTTAGAAATTTGAATAACTTTTCCACCTAGAACTTTGAAGAGGTCCAACACTGATTTAAGTTTGGACTTGACTCATCGGTTCAAAAGATTTTAGCGAGTCATAACTACTAAAATCACAATTATATGAAATTGAGAAGATGCTAGTCGATTTTTTTACAGAACTTGCAAATAAGATACATTTTGCAAATAAAAAATACATCTCATGTCGCTCCCCTTTGACGTGGAACGGAATGAAGAAAGATGTGATGGGAGAAATTAAAAAAACACTAACTAGGGATAGATAAGGTTTTAGTCATCTCATCATGGGAATCAGAAGATCACCGGCTCCAACATCTCGTATGCAGAGAGGTTTCAGACCACACGACCATGTAACCATGCACACTCTCATGCCTATTACGCTCAAGATTTTCACATAGCAAATAAAAGTTTATGCAACTTTAAATTTTATTCAAAAACTCATTCATAATTAAAGTTGCACTACAAAACCATGTTTATATGTAAAATAAAGACTAATTTGATTCATACTCAAACTTCTAAATAAATTTAAACGAAAATTTCTACATAAAATAAACGAGTTTTCTAGAATAGGAAATTAGAAAAGACTCAAATTTCTTTAATAGAAAACTTTAAAAAAGACCCAAATACCAGAATTCTAAAGTACTCAGATAGCAAATACAAAATTGATTCAAACACTAAAGACTAATTTGAATCCAAGTTGGATTAGTTGGATTCACATCATTCTCACTAGCTTTGAGAACTTCACCGCCTGGTGAATGGTGACAAACTAGCTTTGAGAACTTCACCGCCTGGTGAATGGTGACAAAAATGAACAATCCGACGGAAGTTAGCAAACTCTTGTAGTTAGAGAATAATCACCATCGGATTTTGAAATGCAGCAAAAATATAAATATGCAAATGAGTACCTTTGGGAGAATGAGCCAAAGTCACGAACATCAGGAAGACATGCAAAAACTGCTTTTTAATCGGTTATGAGGATCCAAAATGAACAATCCGACAGAAGTTAGCAAATTCTTGTAGTTGGAGAATAATTATCATCGAATTTTGAAATACAGCAAAATATAAAATTGCAAATGAGTACCTTTAGGAGAATGTGCCAAAGTCACTAACATCAAGACGGCATGCAAACTCTACTTATTGATCGGTTATTAGGATTTGACTGATATACTTGATGTGTTCAACTTTTTTAAGCAGGACCTCTAAGCTAAGCTTTGGTGTAAGATCATCGTGAACCCCAGTTGCTAAGCTTGGTTGCATGCTCAGACTTAGGCTCGAGCATGGATTCAATTAAATGCTTAATCTTGATCACTTGCATGGATGCAAACTCAGGCCCTGGTTCAGACTCTGACGCAAACTCCGATTCATGCTCTACCTGGGAATCAGGCTAGGATTTTGGCATAGGCTTTGCTTGTAGGATTTACTAACATGCTTTTCTGAATTACTCCTGAAAACATTCAAAAAATTCATCAAATATTCAATTGATGTTAGCCCGTAAAGTTGATAGCGGTGAACATGATTAATGCCTAGGAAATTATCAATATCGAACATGTTCCTTCATCAAGGACCATCATGTACAACCTTGGATATAATTTAACCATCAGGAATGAGCTCACTAGCTAGTGACGCATGGCAGAAGCGAGAAGGGATGCGGGTTTATAGGGAAGAAGATAGTTGGAATTTAGATAAATTTTCGGATCTCACACTTTGAAAATCTAACGATCACCGTTTGCATGCCTCACACACGCAGATTTTCAAAACTCTTTCATAGGCAACCAAGCCATTGTCACACACTAATTCAAAATATTTAATTTTTATGGAGAAACTAAAAGTTTACACCAAAATTATCATTCTGTATTCATCTATCTAAAAATAAATAAGCTTATGGCCATTATATAGGCTTACAATTTGTCTTTCAAAAACCATATGTAATATGCTAAAACTCTAAAATAACTAAAACACTCAAAAATAAATAGGACTCAAAAGGACTCAAACATTATTCTAAATAAAATAATTAAGAAACTCAAATAATAAGAAGACTCAAAGGACTTGAATGCCATCTTTATCTCATTCTAAAATAAAATAAAATAAAAGAATTATATCTCAATTTCAAATTGGATCTCTACCATTCTCTACAACTTAAGAACTTCATCACCTGGTGAATGACGATAAGAAAATACAGCCAGACAGAAATCAACAGTCCATTGTAATGAGAAAAGATGCGTCTATGGACTTTTTAGCGTAGTACGATGTAGATTTGTAGATAATATCTTGAAATTTTTTTCCCAAACCACAAAAGAAATGAAATCATATAGAATATATCTGTGAGATGACAAATGTGTTGTGGTCAATTTTCTAACGCGTTCATGAAATACTCAACTCAGTCACATCGGGATCCTCACTCAGTAAAGCTTGTCGAGAGCCTATATGATTCAGGCAAAGAATCCTCATTAGTTTAGTACTTCCCAGGCAAACTCTAACCATCTCATCATCTATACATGTAATTTTCTATAAATTTCTATTTGGTTATGTAGCAGACTTATGAGTATCATTGTTAATTATAAGACTTTTGTAAGTCTCGAGATGCAAAGCCCTCAAATTATACGCAAAAGGACAATTTTTGCAAATATACCAAATTAAAAAAATAATTTGAAAAACCGACCTCTTTTTTTATTTAGCAAAACCGACCTCTTTTGGTTTTGGGGCCGAAAGAGGTCGGGATCTGGCGTTGGGCACGTGTGTGGCCTCGGCCGCATCTTCAGAGTGCGGCCGAGAGCCGCACTTTCAGAGTGCGGCTCTCGGCCGCACTTTCAGCGTGCGGCTCTCGGAAGCCGCACCTGCACAGTGCGGCCAAGGCCACACAAAACACACAGCAGCCCGCAAGATCGCGGGCTGCTGCTGAAAATTTCCCGTTCCTCTCGTGGCCACTCCTTCAAAGTCCGGCGCTTCAAATTTGTTTTGGTGATTATTCTGCTTTGTTTCAGGTTAATTCTACTCTCTATGTGATGTTATTGACTGATTTTTGTGATTTTTGTATAATATAGTTGAAATTTAGGGGTTTGAGATAAATATATAGTTGGTGAAATTTTACAGGTTTTTATAAAATGGAAGAGGCTGGACCTATTACTAATGCGGTCTTGTATGACCAAGCACGTCATCGGTCTGCCGATGTAGTGCAAGGGCAGGTGAATAGAAAGAATTAATATGCAAAGTAAGTAATTATTATTGAAAGAAAAATAATTAAGGTGTGAATTATATGTTTGCAGTCATCGATAGCAATTGCCGATCATGGACAGAAACATACAAAGTGGAGATTAGATCAGCGCGCGCGACCATATATTGAAGCGTCCAGATTACACCTATGTGCGAGCTTGCGTTGGGTACGGTTGGACCACACATTGCTGACTGCTTTGGTTGAAAGATGGAGGCCAGAGACAAATACATTTCACATGCGCCAGGGAGAGATGACAATCACGTTACAGGACGTGGCAGTCATCACAGGCCTATCGATTGATGGAGAACCAATATATCAATGTGAAATGCGAGATGACAGCTGGGGTGCGTTGATGGAGAGACTACTTGGACAGGATACCCCACTAAGAAAAGCAGCCAAGGTAAAACTTAGTTGGTTGCGTGATACATTTACTGATTTGCCTGAGGATGCAGATGATGAGGACATTTAGCGGTATGCACGGGCATATCTGCTTCATATGCTTGGAACCTTACTGGTTCCGGATCCAAGCAAAGGATCTATAAATCTCCGCTGGTTGACAAAGTTAGATGATTTTAAGGAGGCCGGTGGATATTCATGGGGAAGTGCGGTGCTTGCGCACTTGTACGCTGAGCTCAGCAAGGTGGCATTAAAGCAGACAAAGGCTTTATATGCATGCGGGTTATTATTGCAGGTATAATTTTTTTCGTTAGCTATAATAGTGATATATCTATATATATCTATATATTTCACATTCTGAGGAAAAATTCATATTTATAGGTTTGGAGCTGGGAGAGAATGTATGTAGGAAGACCAAGGCTCCTGCAGGATGTATTTGCTGACACCGTTCCCTATGGGTTCAGGTGGAATAAGGGAAAATCATTCATGGAAACTGCTCATGGGAACCTTGATACATACAGAGACCAGTTTGACACATTAGAGAGTACGCAGGTGTGTATATGTAAATTTTATAACGTCGGTGATCAATTGATATATAATATAGTACACCGATATATTTGTGTACTTCATGCCTAATAGGTTACATGGGAGCCTTATGGAGAGCGATTCGAGCAACTGCCGACGTTATGTCGCGAACATCCCGAGTTATGGCGAGCGAGGGTACCCATATTCTGCTGGGAAGCACGGGTGATGCATGCACCCGACCACGTCATGCGGCAATTTGGTTTACGACAACACATCCCATCTGCACTCCCAGTCTTGGCGGGAAGCCAAGACCAGCGCAGCCAGCAGAGGTGACTGTAATAAGGGTTCCTCTTGCGCATTGGATGAATAGAGCAGATCACATTGTGCATGAGGGGGATGTGGTATCAGTTGCTGCATATATGGAGTGGTATTGGGGGATTACCAGGAGGTGGATTTTTCTGAGGCAGCAACCCCCGTTCGCACAAATGCCCCGAGGACCCACCGAGCGCCAACATGTAAGAAGATGTTCAAGTTTAATTGTTTATAGTATTTTTTATAACCAATATGCTAAGTACTTAATTTGTTTTACAGGTTGCAGGATATGTTTCATTGTACGATATGACAGGCCAAGTATTGCAAACATAGGATCAGTGTTTGTTGCATACGATGAGGACCCATATCGATGATGTGCTACATCGTACACGCCATCTTCCAGAAGGTGTAGATACGAGCGAGCTGAGTCGTTTATATAGGATGGGTGAGGCCGGTACTTCTCAGCAGGAGCATACCAGAGAAGATGACGCCGGCACTTCTCAGCAGGAGCATCCTAGAGCAGATGACGCCGGCACCTCTCAGCAGGAGCTTACAGGAGTACATGAGGCCTGCACTTGGCAGCTGGACCCTCACGGAGGTTATGACCCCGACACTTGGACGCATCACCCTCACGGAGGTTATGACCCCGGCACTTGGCAGCAGCCCCCTCCCATATCATTTGACGTCGGAGCTTGGCACCCGAGCATATGGGATGTTCCAGCCGATTGGCAGCAGCAGCCTACCCAAGGTACATGGGATGACGGCAGCACTTGGCCGCAGCATTTGACGCAGGCAGATTGGCAGCCTACCCAGGGTGACACGTCACAGCCGCAGCAGACAGAATGTGATGACACATGCATTTCACAGCAGCATGTGGAAGTGGATGTTGGCCCGTCTCAGCCACCTCAGACACAACCTGATGGTGAAGGCGTGTCACAGGTTGACGAGGTGTCTCAGTGTGTCACAGGTTGGCGAGGTGTCTCAGCAGACAAAAAGGGAACGCATTCGGATAGGCCCTGGTATTCTTGTGTATTTACTCGACGCAAAGGGAGTCGTCGATGATATGTATCTTTGAAATTTGTTGTGTATATTTGTTGGATTTCAGACATTTGTTATGTTATATACGGTTTCTCAAATGAATTTGATATATAATATATGTGTTATGTATGGTTTAAAAACAAATTTTTCATACACCCCATATTTATTCAACGAATTCCTTCATACACCCAATATTCAAACATCACATATAAATACGAGAAAGGTTGTGTTTGAGCTTGATGGAGGTATTCAGTCAGCGGATTGGGCTGCGCTCCAGAGGAGAATTTTCTCCACCCGAACTCACCTACGTGCTCTTTTGCTGCTTCAGTGGTAGTTTGAGCGGCGGGATTTCTCCACAGCTTACAGGAGGAAGACAGCGGCTCAAGCAGCCAACGAAGCGGCAAAAAGACATGTAGATGAGATCCGAAGGAGAAAATTCTCCACTGGAGCGGAGCCCAACCCAGTGACATAATACCTCCATCATTCCGTCAACAATCTTTCTCCATATAGCTGGACCACGTTGTTCCCGTCACGCAAGCGCCATCACAACAACTGCTTCCGGCCAGCCACGGTTTGAAGTCGGCCGGAGTGTGATACGTATCATATCACACTCCATAACACTTTCTGATTCACAGCCGGATTTATAGCCCCAGGGACCGCACGTGCCAGGTGCGGCCTCTGGCCGCACCTGACACATGCGGCCGTTAAACGACAGATTCCCATCGCTCTCTTGCGGCTTGTTTTGTTGTTTGTTGCTGGGTTTGTTTTTTTGCGACGGCGGTTTTTGTTTTGATTCAACTCAGCTGCCATCCGAAACCCTTTGCCATACGAAAGCCGATTCATGACGATTCGACTCCCCTAATAGGTATTCAAAGTTTTTTATTCATCATTATGTTATGATTCGTGGATTTAGGGATTTATAATGGTGTGTGTTGCAGGTTGTTGGAAATGACAAGTGATTCAATTTTTGTCATATGCTATTTTGGTGGTGAATTATATATTAATGAAAATCACGAACCACGTATGTCGGAGGGAAAGCTAAATCGATGAAGCTGATAAGTGGGTCGACCTATAACGACCTAGTAGATCGGATATACAATATCACGAAGATCTGTCGGGAAGAGTATATGTTGAATCTGGTGTGCAACTGGCCAGTAATGGGAGGAAAGACTACCGCAGTGAAAATATCAGACGACGATGATATGGAGAATCTGTTTGATTTATCGCAAGATCATCGTGGAGTTGAAATATATGTGGGTCTGGATGCAATAAACACCGCCCAAGAAAAAACGATAGGAGTAGGGTGTTCGCAATATCCGCAAGATGAAGCTAACATGAACACGTAAGTCTAGATTTCAATCAAGTTTTGCGAATTGTAATTTGAAATATTTTTTCATATTCGTCGTAGTAACTAAATTTTTAAACCGTTCATATGTCAGTAACATGTTGAATGAGGAAGCAGTGGGAATTGAAAATCAACACTCAGCATACATGGAAGGCCCTTTTGTACCGGAGTCGATGCCTGAAGATCCATACATACATGTTGATGAAGAAATAGAAGAGAGTGATAACGAGGAGCATGTCGGGGCCGGAGAGGATATCATGCTTTATGCGGATGATCCAAACGAAGATGATATAGCATGTATACAACAATCGGTCGCCGTTAACACAATTGTGGAAGATGAGGGGCTTTGCCAGATGAAGTTGAAGAGGAGGAATGGCTAAATGTAACAGTTATGAGTAATACACTTGAAAGGAGAGTGGAAGAGCCTAGACCTCAAAACGTTAGGGGGGTGTTCAATGTCGGCGATATTTATGATACAAAGGCCGCCTTGATTAAAGCAATAACGGAGTGGAGCATTAAGCGTAATGTTTCATTTAGGCCAATCAAGACAAACAAGACAAGTTATAACGTGATATGCGCCCTAAATGCTGCGGTCAATCCGGCAACGCAAGATGAGGCTAGTAGGAATTGTCCGTGGCGTATCCATGCAGCAGTGCGGAAGAGTAGCATTGGGAAGTTCAAGCTCTCAAGGGTTGTTGAGGAACATACTTGCAATAATCCAACCCTAAATACAGATCATCAAAAAGCCACATCTTTCATTTGTAACATGATTATGCCAATGGTGAAGACAAAGTTAGATTTGACACCGGTAGAAATCCAAGAGGCCATAACCACCATGTTACGGATCCGAATTTCATATTACAAAGCATGGATGGCAAGATCGAAGGCGTTAAAAAGGATTTTTGGAGATTGGGAGGAGTCATATAATCGGCTACCTCGGTATTTAGAGGCCATTTCAGAGACTAATCCAGGCACCGTATACAAGATCACTTATGACACTATCAGTGAAGGAGTGGCACAATTTTGAGGGGTCTTCTGGGCATTTGGCCCTTCAATCAAGGGTTTCAAGCATTGTCGGCCGATCCTAAGTATTATGGTACCCATTTGTATGAGAAATATGGTGGGTGTTTACTTGTGGCCACCGGTGTGGATGGTAATGGTGGGCTGTTTCCCTTGGCATTTGCAGTTGTGTCAGCGGAAAACCAAGAAAATTGGAAGTGGTTTTTCGCATGTATATATGAATACATACCAAGTGCGCATGGACGAACACTTACCTTCATTTCAGATAGAATGAAAGGAATTCCATGAGCACTAGAAGAGGGATGGCCAGCACATTATCACCATAGGTATTGTCTGCGGCATATTATTGGAAATTACAAGGCGAAAGGATTCCGAACACGTTCCTTGGAGGGAAACTTCTGGATGGCTGGCATTGCATCAGACTTGCTGACATACAATGCCTATCGTGCCAAAATTAAAGACGAGTCCATTGAAGCAAATGCATGGATATCTGCAGATTTACATGGAGAAGAAAGCATGTGGGCGATGCATGCCGATCGTGGGAAACGTTATTGTATCATGACAACAAATTGTTCTGAGAGCTTTAATGGGGTGCTCCAAGGTGCTAGGGCTCTACCTATACAAGCTTTGATTGCAAGAACATTTTACAGGTTAAATAGATATTTCTTCAGTCGAAGACTAAGTGGGCAAGGGTTGACGACAGATTTTGTGCCCACAACAATGGACATTATTGGGGCACGGGGGGAAGAAGCCCGAACATTTATGCTCACAAGGTTTAGTGATTGTGAGTGGCAGGTGACTGACAATGATGGTCTCTGTTATACTGTTAAGTTGCATGACGAGAAATACAGATGTAGTTGCAATATTCCTTCGCTTCAACACATCCCATGTGCTCATGTTATCGCCACAACTTTCAGACAAGAATATGGTGCTAATATAGCATATATGCCATTCTGTTCGCCATGGTATAAGGTTAGCAGATATTGCCTTGCATATGAACCTTTATTTCACCCCATACCCGATGCACGGTATTGGAAGGCTTGGGATGGTCCCAAATTACTTCCACCCGACAAAAGACCTCCAGGTCGGCCTACATCTACACGTATTCGGGGGGCAATGGATATTCCGCGCGAAGGAAGCCGACAGAATAGATGTGGCAATTGTCATCAACTCGGGCACTACAAATCACGCTGCCGAAATCCTCCAACACACGCGTATGTTGATTCTTCAATTCATATATTTCTTGTGGATATAAATATGTTCTAATTTATGCTTATCTTGTAGGTCTTCATCTCAAGGCCGCGGCGCGTCTTCATCACAAGGCCGCGGCGCGTCTTCATCTCAAGGCCGCGACACGTCTTCATCTCAAGACCGTGGCAGATCCCGCACATGATGCAATGATGGATGTTACTCTACTGATACTGTTGTGTTATGGACATGATTGATGTGTTAGGGCCATGTTTTTTTGTAAGTTTATTGAATTCGACATGATATGTATTTTGAAATTGAAACTACTATGGTTGATGAATTCAATGTTGTTTGATTTATGTGTTACTTGAGCTTGAATTCAAAGTGATGTGTGTTTTGATTTATATGAACTTTCGGATATCCAAGTGATGTGTTGTGATATACTATTTGTGATATTTGTGATACGCTATGGCTGTGAGAATAATTTGGGACACGTTTTGATTTTTATATGCATATGCTGGATGAATTAGGGTTGAATTATCGGAGTAGTATGAGAAGCAGCTGCTGAAATGGAGAAGAGCAGCAGCTGATGCTGCTATTTGAATTTGTAAACAGAGAGGAGAAAGCAGCAGCAGCAATTCGGCTCTGTTGTTGGGCGGCCAAGAGCCGCACTCTGAAAGTGCGGCTCTCGGTCGCACTTTGAAGCTGCGGCCGAGGCCACACACGCTTCACAGGCCTCAAACCGACCTCTTTTGGCCCCAAAACCAAAAGAGGTCGATTTTGCTAAATAAAAATAAAAGAGGTCGGTTTTTCAAATTATTTTTTTAATTTGGCCTATTTGCAAAAATTGTCCTACGCAAAATGCTTATAAAATACATTAGGAATAAGATCAAAGCCTAACTCTAAAATACTGGGATTCACATGAGGTATTTGTTAGGGTGATTCTAGTTCTTTCATTTATCTCTTTAGCGACATTGGCTTCTGGTATAGTCATGTTAACTTGACCCTTAATTTGTTCATTTGCTTTAAAATTAGGCTTTCTTTCTAAGTGGGTTCTCATGGATTCCAAATTTAGGGTTAGGTTAAACACTTGTTGCAACTATCTATACTATGGGGGTAACATCTCTTGCCTAATGTATGTTCTCAATTCAGAACGAAACCTATCAAGGTATAGATGTGATCTATTTATAATACACTCTTAACAAATATGTCATTAAATTTAGTCATGTATTCTTCCACAGTCATGATTCATTGACGTAAGTCATTCAATTTTTTCTAATAGACGGTTTCTATATGTATGATGTAATATTTCTCTCTGACCTTAATTTTCATTTCATTCCAAGTCAGTATAGGTCTTAAATGCTCTCTTGATTTCTATGGATGTTTAGAAAATTTTTATAGATCCTATCAGTTTTATTTTAGCAAATTAGACATTTCGTTCGTCTAATAACTTGTACTATTCGAGAAGGTCTGATATAAGTTCCATCAAAATTAGGAGCATTTATCCTAATTCAAAGTGTAATGTTATCTCGACCAAAGTTATTCTTAAAATTCTCATCGTGTCTCATATTATTTCAATTATTTCCATTTCTAATCTGACGAGCTTCATCATCAAATGTACTTTATGGACTGTGCTTCATGCTTAAACTTTTGTTCTTTAGTCTTATTTTTAGGGTTTCTAGACGATCTCCTGCTCGATTTATATCAGCTTTTAGTTCTAGATATATTTTTTGAAGTTGATTTCGTAGCCTTTGAATGCATTATCATTCCAATCTAATCCTAGGATATTGTCACCACGTAATATCATGCACTGCCAATCAATCACACAAATACAAATGCGAGATCCTAAACACCAACTAGATGCATGAGCTAATTATGCAAATAAATATAAGCCTAATGTTTAAATCAATATAATAAAATTTAGTTCTAGATATGTTAATGCAACACACAAATCGAGACTATAATATGATGTAATACGAGTAATATCAACTAATCTGAACAAAATCAAATAGATGAATTTTAGAAATTTAACAATTAAGATTTTGATCTGATTAGAGGTTATATGGAGTAAATTTTAGCTTGGTAATATTATGAATGTCGCTAGAACTTGTTAAGCTTCAATCAGGATGGTCGTGCCGAAAATTACGCTTAAAAGCTTGAGAATTCGTCAAATACGTTGAAAATACAGTTGAAATACCGAAAATCTAGAAAAATTCCAGCGAAAAGGGAAAGCTGCACTGCAACAGTTGACTTGGCTGGTTAAAAGCTAGGCGTAGTCGTTGACCGGTTAACCGCTCGGTCGGCTTGGCTGAGTTGATAAACAGTGTCGTTTCAGTCAACGACGCATGACGACGCGGTGTTGCGGATTGGCTCGTTGTTGGGGATGACTCGACGGAACTGATACTGTAGCGAAGCTGCTCGATCGGCACCTATAATCTTGTCGGTGATTTGCCTCTGAGATGGTACCTTCGGGTTTCCCAGGACACGAGCGAGCTTCTTAAGGAGGTCGACGCCCCTGGCCATCGACGGTGGTGGCACTAGTGACGAAGAAGAATTTCTTGGTGACAATTTGACAGTTTTCAATTGACGGCTTCGGAGCCGTTGGTTACGGGCGGGGTCGGTGAAGGCATGGAAAGCTGTGGAGGATTATGTGGGTCATTAGAGCAGCTTGAGGAGGCGACGGCCTAGGTTTAGGGTTTTATTTCTTTTTTATATCATCTCTTTTCTTTTTTCGTTTCGTTTCTCTTTATTTTTTTTCAATTTTTTCCTCAAATTTCCCCTTTTTGTTTCTTCACTCTTCTTTTTTTTGAATTTTTCCTCTTGATTGTTTTATTTCTAAAACCTAACTAAAAAGAGGGGAAAAGAAAAGAGGAAGACAAACCATGTTTTGAGATCTGATATCAAGTTTGACACATGACATAATCAAGAAGGGATGTATGTATTTGGGGAAGAAGCTGGAAATTTTGATAACTTTTCGGATCTCATACATCGAAAATCTAAGATCACCGACTCGTACGCAAGGACGAAACTAGGTTCACAAGTGGCCCCTACCAAAATTTGAAAAAATATATTTATGTTTGTATATATGTATGTATGGATATATGTATGTATATGTATTATGGCCCATCAAAAATAAACATGTATGGGGACCAAACCAAACCAAAGATCTAGTTCGGCCACTGCTCATATGCCTTGACATAGAGATTTTCGGACCTCTCTCGTTTTGTCAATTAAGGCCACTCTCGCACACCAATACAAAAGATTTAATTTTTATAAAAAACTGAAAGTTTACACCAAAATTTCTATTCTTATTCATCAATTTAAAAATAAATAAGCTTGTGATCTTTATATATGCTTACAACTTGTCTTTCAAAAACCACATCCAATATGTGACAAACTCTAAAATAACTAAAACACCAAAAATAAATGAAAGACTAAAAATACTCAAACTCTATAAAAAAACTCAAATAATAAGAAGACTCAACGGACTTAAATCTATCTCTAAAAATATAATAACAAACAAACACTCTCAATTTCAAATTAGATCACTATCGCTAGTTTGTACTTAACATACATATAACTTTCATCATCTAATAGGTTGTAGTCAGATAATAATCATTCTAATAGAATTGTCAAACACTTATAATCTTCATGATCACAATATCCTCGAAAATAGGAACAATTAAGAATGTGGTTCTCCAAAAATCGTATTGGACAACGATAAAAGTGTTGAAAAGAGCTGTTGTACTAATGATTCTTGTAATATTTCATTGAAAACTATTCTAAAAAGATTAAACATCTACTCAAAATGGCTCACAATACCTCAAGAGAAGTGCATCGAGGTAGTTTGCAAGTGGCTCAACAGATTGAAAATTGGGCTTGAAACAGTTTCATAGTCACTAAAATAGGGAATCATGCACAGAAATAATTTGAAAAGCCTTAGAATTTTTTAAAAATAGAAATTTAAACTATAACATGGTCAACAACTTGGTTTGATCAATCGATCGATTAATGGCTTGGTTGCGCTTTTGACTTGACTGGTCAATGGCTTATTGGCTTGAGTCAGCTTTAGATCGGCTCTGATCAGTTCGGGCTGAACTAATGAACAATATTGGCTCCGGTCAGCTTGAACTGGCTTATCAGCTTAGCTCATCGTCGAAAGCGACTTTATGGAGCTGACACTTTAGCAAAATGGCTCAAAGCCTCAAACGACATCGATCTCAAAGCCGATGATTTTTACCGATGATATTTGTCGGAGCATGGAATTTTGGACTTGTTGAGCGATGACAAAGCTGATGGGAATTTATGATCGACGATAAGGGTTGCAATGGGGCAATATCAATGGAGACAGAGACACCAATGCTCTACGGTGAGAATAGCAGCAACGGTTGCATTTGTAGATGATGAAAATGATAGTAGGCGGTAATGGTGGTGATGGTGATCTCATTGGCATGGAGTGGTGGCGATGACGAAGACGAAGGATTCGGATGGCAATAGCTAGTTTGCTGTCGTGGGGGCAATGATGGTTGATGGTGCTGATGATAGTGAGGTCAACCATGATTAAAGGATGCGCTGATAATGGTGGCAATGAGAGGAGGCGCTGATAATGGTGGCAATGGGAGGAGGCGCTAATGCAGACGGTAGGCTAGGGCCATGGCTAGGGTGTGTTTTGGGTCCGATGGGAAAGACGATTACCGTTATTTTTTTGTTATAAGCTATGCGTATAATTTTTCTGTAGTAAGAACTAACTAAATCTAATGGATGATGACGATGAATGAAGATGGAAGATTTAGGATTTGGGTTCTGATACCAACTTGATGTGGAATAGAAAGGGGATAAGATGTGGTGGGAAAATGAAGAAAAACTAACTACGGATAGATAGGGTTGTAGGCCTCTCATCACATGAATTTTATGATTACTGATTCAGGGTAAATATTACATATTTAACCCCTTATTTAGTGTTATTGGTGCATAAATGCGTATTTGGCTTCTAATACGAGCGTATTAAGATTATTTATGATTATTAGAAGACTATCTTATTTATGCACAAAATATCATTCTATTAAGTATTCTTGTCTTATAATATTTTTTATGTGTAGATCTCAGTTTCACGATTCTAACGACTATTTACTCATATTTTTCTGAGATCTGTGCTAATTTATATGAATTTTTGGATGCAAAATACCATTTTAAATGAGGAAATACGGTGATAATACGAAGTTTATATGGCCGGCCGCGCGTACGCGTCTCAGCTCAAAAGACGGGCCACGTGGCAGCTATCCGTGCGCCCCCTGCTTCATCCGACGACATCAGCGGAGCACTACGCGGCTTCATCTCGACTGCACGATCAAGATCTAGCGGCCCCGCAAAGTTCTAATCGAACTTGGATTCGATTGAAGCAGCGGATGTGGACGAGACTTTGCAGGCGACGTGGCGCAGCGTGTGCCATCAGATCGTCCATCCACGGTAGAGAACGAGGCCGAAGCGGATGCGAACTACAGGAGCGATGCGGGCGAGAATTGAGGGACACATGGCATCCCTGGGTGAGATCCCGCTTTGATGAATGACTGAGAAATGCGCTGCTCGCGGATTGCGGATCTGAAGCGGGGTTTGAGCGAAAATTTCGCACCTGCAACCACTTTTATTTTCCTATAAATACGGATGTATTTCGAGGGTTACTCAGACGTGTTTTTGGCGTATTTTGGCCATATTTTGAGGCCTCCTTTGCGTATTCATGTGTATCTTTTGGGGGCTTTGGATACAGAGGCAAAGGCACAATTTTGAAGGAGATTTGGGGTCCAAGAGGAAAGATTTGGATATAGAATTTTTAACTTTTCCATCGTATTTTGAGTATTTGCATTGTATTTTGAGTATTAGATGATATATTTGTCTATGAATATTGATTCTATTCTTTTCATGCTTGGCTAAAACTCATATGTGTTCGTCGTGATAGTTAGGGCTATGTAATCTCTGGTTTTGATGTTGTTTCGTCCTATTTTGCATGTTATATCGCATATTTATTAGTTTCTACACGTATTATTCAAGTATTATCGTCGTTGTTGTACTTGGATCGAATATGATCTTTGCGGACTTATTTGTGGCGTGATCCTTGCTGACATCGCCGTGACCGGCACATAAGCTTAACTTCCTCATGAAACTAATAATCTATTCGATACTTGTGGCGTTATTATTTACTCGGTATCGTTATTTTTTTCCGACGTTTTCATACCCTTGCGGGGTGAAACGTTGTGCTATTTAGGTTAAACAATTGTTTCTGATATTTTAGATCTTGATTCACACACATGCCATGAGGATTCCGAGAGGAAGATGTACCGCGAGGATACATCTATGTGTAGGTTTGAGGTATCGGCCGATACCATTAGGTATCGGCCGTATTGTATCGGTATCGGCAGTTGATACCGAAACCAAGGGTTAGTTTCAGTATTGGCCAATACTGAACAGTATCGATCAGTTTCGACCGATACCTGCCGAAATTGACCGATACCGGTCGAAACTGACCGATACCGGTCAGTACCGGTCGAAGACGGAGGAAAAAGAATGTGTAATTAAATAAAAATTCTCTAAAAACTCCAAAAAAATTTGTGAATCAATATGTTGCAAAGAAAGCTCGGTTAAAAGAGAGGAGAAACCCCTAGAGTTTCAGCTTGAAAATGATGAAGAATTAGACGAAAAAGAGGCAAAACAAAAAAATTGCTGAAAAAGAAGAAAAAGGACAAAAGGAAGATGATGAAAAAAATTGAACTCACCTCATCGCGTCGTCGCCTCGCCGAACCTACCTCCTGCCTAGCCGAACCCGCCTCGACCATCTAGCGTGAGAGTGAGAGAGAGAGCAAAGAGAGAGCGAAGAGAGAGAAAGAGGCCCGAGTCGCCGTTCAGGAGATGCTGCATTCTTTAAAAAGGCAAACTTGTAAATAAGTGGTATGTGCTAAAGTAAAACAGTCGGTACGCATATCAAGCGGATATTTTGTGGCAACCCTGTAAAGCAAAATGGTCGGTGCGCAAAGCAAAATGGTCAGTGCACAAAGCAACACCCATCGATTTTTTTGGCAAACTTGTAAATAAGTGGTATGTGCGCAAGGTAAAACGGTGGGTGCGCAAGGCAAGCTTTAGAATCAATTTATTTATCTAATATTTAGTATTTAAGTACCAAACTTTAGGTATTTAGTATTTGATATGATTACGAACTCAAATTTAGTTTATCTATTTAGTATTAGTATTTGATAGTATATGATTAATATTTTAGTTTGTTAAGTATTTAATAGCATTTGATAGGTTTAGATTTAAGAACCTCTGAAAACATCACTGTGTGTATATAGTATACACATATTTAAAGTATCTCCGAAACCGAAACCGAAACCCGAAACGAAACTGCCGAAACTAGCGATACGGACGAAACCGAAACTTGCTTCCGAAACCATTGAAATGGGCGATACCGATACCGAAACCTAAATTTTAGGAAGAACGATACCTAGACCGAAACTGAGACCTAAAACCATGTGACTATGTGTGCATGCACGGAGGGACCCGAGAGGGCGATGATCCGCGAGGCTCATCTATTAATCCTGATCGCGAACGTTATGAACCAATTGATTGATCAAGACATCAATAACCATTGATTGCAAACCCCTAACGAAATTACGACCAACACATTCTCTCCACATTGGTACCCTAATATCGACTTCCCCATAGTTATCTTAGGATTGTTTTTATTATTTAAAACCATCGTCACCATTAGTTCACCTTCGAAAGGTGGTCGTTTCTTATTGTTTTAGTACTATGTATAAACTAAAATTCGTGGTTTTATAGGTCAGTTGTCACATGGATACGATACCTAAACTCACTAGGATTATTACTTGTTCGATCTCCTACACTTGGGAGTAGCGCTCGCATATTTTAAGACATGTCAATTACCAACTCTAATGCTTCGCACGTCGTGATTTTTTGAACGTCATGTCCAGGCAACCGAGCCCACTCTTGCATCTCTTATGCTCACGATTTTCAAGATGTAAACAAAAGTTTACATAACTTTAATTTTTATTTAATAACACAATCGTAATTAAAAGTTAAACTACACAACTATATTTATAGGCAAAGTAAAGAGTCTAAAGACTACTCTGACTCATAGTCAAACTCCTAAATAGACTCAAATAAAGAATCCTAAATAAAATATAGTTCTTTACAACAGAAAACTCAAAAAGACTCAAATTCTTTTTTAAAAAGACTCAAATACTTGAATTATAAAATGTTTAAAATAACAAAATACAAAATTGACTCAAACACTAAAATACTAATGCGAATCTACGTTAAATTAGTTGGTTTCCCATCAACCTCCCTTCCGCCTTCCCTCCCTCTTTGTGTGTGCTTGTGTGCACACACTAGGTTTAAATCATCAAACCAAGCAGGTTTTGTTGGTCCCTTGGGTGCAAATATGCACTCTATCTTTATTTGTATAATTTTGTCTGTCTTCTTTCCACCATTCAGTACCTTCTAGTCCAATATGTATTTCATTTCATTTCTGAAACTAGGGTAAAATTCATGTCTCATATTACATACATTGATCATCATATTAAACATGTTGGAATTGCGACATCTGAATATCCTAAGGAAATTGGTAATGGAATATCTTGTGAAAATTGTTAATGGTTGTGTCCCAAAAAGGGGATCTTGAAGAAAATGATAACTTTTGACTTAAAGATTAAATAGTTTTTGTTTTCTCTTTCATTTTGGTTAAATGCACATAGCTCATTTAATTTTTCTTCCATGATGAATTTGCCCAAAAAATTTGTGTCGTAATAGAAATGCAAGCATGACACTTTCATGATACACAAGCCAAAAATGGAAGCTTAGAACTTTCTTTTGCACAACTGACACTCTAAAATGCTTGCTATTTGACAAAAAAAAATCCAACAGCTCAAGCACAGAACTTTTTGTTGTCATCCAATAAACATAAAACCTATTGTTGTTTTATAGTAAACATTTAATTAATTCAATGGTGTTAGCTTTTTGCAGGACGAAACAACTTTGGTTTGGCTTTCACATAAGAAGGAAAGGAATCTAAAGTTAGCTTCTGTCACCCGAATTATTCCTGGACAAAGAACTGTGAGTTGCCTCTCTCAATAGTGAATTACGTTCATGCACACACAGAGAGAAGAAAAAACTTATCTTCTGCTTTAACGTTATACAGGCTGTTTTCAAGAGATTCCCGCGACCTGAAAAAGATTATTTATCATTTTCTCTCATATACAACAATGGTGAACGTTCACTAGATCTGGTTAGTAAAACATTAGTAATGCATTATACCAGTGTCTTTGTATCATACCAATGCATGAGAATCTTTGTCACTGTTTTTAAAGCTTCGATTATGATTGGTGCTTGAATTCCTCATGCACAGATTTGCAAAGACCAAGCTGAAGCTGAGGTGTGGTTTGGAGGCCTTAATGCATTAATTCCTTCCGGACCTCGCAGACGTTCTAGGACAGATGGGCAGAGTGATAGAATATCATGTTCTGATGTATGTTTATAACTATTCCTGAAAGGATATTTTGAATTTTTTTAATGTCTTATTTCATTTAGTTTCAGATGGTAAATGTTTGTGCCTCTTCCTTTTCAGGATGGGGACTTTGGTCGTGCATCTCTAGATTACCGTAGCAATAACACAAACGCCTTTTATAGTCGTGAACCTTCTTCATACTCGGGAAGATCAGATGTGGGATCAGACAATGCAAATATGCAGATAAGAACCAGTAACGTGGATGCCGGTAGAGTCAGTGTTTCAAGCAGTCAAGGTTCTGGACCAGATGATATTGAATCATTAGGGGATGTTTATGTTTGGGGAGAGGTGTGGTGTGATGGGATCTCAACAGATGGACGTATTAACTCCTGTTCAAAAACAGATGCCCTAATTCCAAGACCTTTAGAATCAAATGTAGTTTTGGATGTTCATCAGATTGCTTGTGGTTTTAGGCATGCTGCTCTTGTTACCAGGCAAGGAGAGGTATTTACATGGGGTGAAGAATCTGGTGGTAGGCTTGGCCTTGGAACTGATGCAGATGTGAGTCAACCTCGTTTAGTTGATTCAATGGCGGTTTGTAACGTGGATACAATTGCCTGTGGTGAGTATCACACATGTGCTATTTCTACTACTGGTGACTTATTTACTTGGGGGGATGGCACCTATAATGCTGGACTTCTTGGCCATGGCACTGCGGTCAGTCACTGGATACCTAAAAGAGTTTCCGGTCCTCTTGAAGGAATCCAAGTTCTGTCAATCGCATGTGGCACATGGCACTCAGCATTGACTACTTTGAATGGAAAAGTGTTTACATTTGGTGATGGAACCTTTGGTGTCTTGGGTCATGGTGATCGAGAGTGTGTCATGTACCCCAAGGAAGTGGAATCTTTGAATGGGTTGAGGACTATCAGGGTTGCATGTGGAGTGTGGCATACTGCCGCAATTGTTGAGGTACTGGGACAATCAGGCGTTAATGTTATCTCCAGAAAATTATTTACATGGGGAGATGGAGATAAGTATCGCTTGGGTCATGGGGATAAGGAAGCTCGACTGGTGCCTACTTGTGTTCCATCACTTATTGATTACAACTTCCATCAACTGGCCTGTGGACACACTATGACTGTTGCCCTTACAACTTCTGGGCATGTTATGACATGGGGGAGTACAGTATATGGTCAGCTGGGAAATCCACAGTCCGATGGTAAAATGCCTTGTGTAGTGCAAGATAGACTCTCAGGTGAGTTAGTTGAAGAGATTGCCTGCGGAGCTTATCATGTCACTGTTCTGACTTCACGAAGTGAAGTTTATTCATGGGGAAGTGGTGCTAATGGAAGATTGGGTCATGGAGATGTTGAAGATAGGAAGACACCGACTTTTGTGGAAGCTTTGAAAGATAGGCATGTCAAAAGTATATCTTGTGGCTCAAATTTCACCGCATGCATTTGTATTCACAAGTGGGTCTCTGGTGCAGACCAATCCCTTTGCTCAGGATGTCGACAACCATTTGGATTTACTAGAAAGAGACATAATTGTTATAACTGTGGACTAGTACACTGCCATGCATGTAGTTCCAGAAAAATTTTGAAAGCCGCACTGGCTCCTACTCCTGGCAAACCACACAGAGTATGTGATTCTTGTTATTCAAAGCTGAAAGCTGCAGAGTCCAGTCTGTCATCTGCTGCAAGTAAGAAAAATGTGGTTTCCCGCCGATCTATTGATATCAGGGAGAAGTATGATAGAGGAGAAACAAGATCTTCCAAAGTTATATTAACCCCTAATGCAGAACATGCGAGGTACATAGAAATGAGACCAGGAAAAAATGAGGTGAAATCAGATGCTTTGTCTCAAGTTCCCTCTCTATTACAACTCAAAGATATTGCTTTCCCTAGTTCTCTGAGTGCCCTTCAAACTGCTCTTAAACCAATGGTTGCACCAACACCTCCTCCTCCTCCATCCAATGCCAATTACACACCTTCTGCTCCTTATTCTAAGAGGCCAGGTCCTCCTGCTCTATTTACTGGAAGTATTGTTGATAGCCTCAAGGTGACTAATGAAGTACTTGATAAAGAGGTCATAAAGTTGAAAGCTCAAGTAAGCAGACATAATTTGCTTAACTACTTCACAAACTTTGTCATATTTCCGTTGCTTTATTCCTATAACCTGTCACCTCAAATAGATATATATTAATCATGTATGTGAATTTTCTAGGTTAAAAATCTGAAACAGAAATGTGAGCTTCAAGAGACGGCATTAAAAAAATCCGAAAAACAAGCTGAAGAAGCTACTTCTCTGGCTGCAGAGGAATCTGCCAAGTGCAATGCTGTATCGAAATTTATCATATCAATTGAAGCCCAGGTAATCTTAACTTTGATCTTGAAAAGGTTTTATATGGTGTTCCTCTTTACAGATGTTCTTTTAGATTTTTATTAAACTACATGGTTTATATATTTACGATTAAACCCATTAAATCCATATCCTGAATGAATATCTATTATACAATTGAGGGATGTTTTTTGAATGTGGTTGCGTACTATGACAAAAGGGTAGATAGAAAGATGGCTGTGATTTAATCTTGAGGAATCGATCGGTAGTACGAGAGTTTGTGAAAATTTTGGGAGAAACCCAAAAATTTTAGGAGAAACTAAATCTGAACCAAATTTTAGGTAACTGAAATTTTAAATTTTGGGCGGAACTAACTCTGGAGGGAACTGAATTTTTTTTTTTTTTTGGGGGGGGGGAGAAATAAATTTTAGTTTAAAATTTTGGAGGGAACTTAAATCTGGAGGGAACTAAACTTTGAAGGGAACTAAATTTTTTGGGGGGAACCAAATTCTTTGGGAGGAACTAAATTCTCTGGGGAAACTAAATTTTAGTTTGAATGCGGTTAAAATTTCTGGTTGAAGGAGGGAGGGGGTATTTCAAAAATGGCTGCAAATATTTTTTGTGGGGGTGGTGGAGATTTGAATGGGTTGAAATATTTCAGGTGAATATTTTGAATGCCCCGTGATGTAGGGTCACATGTTATGAATAGTCTAAATATTTTAACATACACCATATAATGTGATTGTACTGGCAAACCTGTTGCCGCTATTCTCCAACCTGTGACTTCATTGCAGTGGCTATCTCCTCTTTCTGGGTTTGGATATATCCACATTGCTCACCTGATGTAAAATTAAGACTGGATCTTGATATTTTTAGGATTTTTGTGGATTTTCTATTGTTTTGCCTAGAGTGGGGTTTACATATTCAAGAAGCATACACTTTATATAGAAGAAAATTCTAATTATTGTTGTTATGCCATTTATCTTCTTCCTTGTTCTATTTGAAGCTGAAGGAAATGGCTGAGAAAGTTCCACCAGAGGTTGGCAATAACTTAAAATCTGTTCTTAGTAAAGCAGAAGCATTGTTGACTGAAAATGGTCGAACTCACCTGACCAGTGAAGGAGCTATTGATATCCTCTACGAAAGAACACAACACCGTAAAGATGATGCCAGGGATGCCGCAGGTCACCAGAGCATGGAGAATAGTTCTAACCGAGGAACTGAAGTGACTGAGCAATTTGAACATGGGGTATATGTAACTCTCGTTCAGAACCCAGATGGTACTAAAGACTTCAAAAGGGTTCGATTCAGGTATCTCTTGCCAGTCATATTTTCTATGCTTCGACATTCATAATTTGCATTTTAAAGTGATAACAAGAGACTAACTCTATTTTCTGTTGCAAAGAGATACTTGTTTTTAATCCTTCTGCTTGGTTCTATAACCGGTGAATTGCCTACAGATCTTTTTAATGTTTTTAAGTAACCACTATATTCGACCATTATAAAATACATATAATATGTCCCTCTGTTGCAAAGAAATTTTTCTTTCTAATTATTGATGTTGATTCAGATGGGGAATAACCCGTTAATCATATTGTGTTGAAACTTATCACGATATTCCATAAAATATTTCTAGTCTGACATCATGATCCGATGTGATCACGATCCAACATTCTTTCTATTGAGTCCATGAAGCCAACCCCAATTTTTTTTTGTGGGATGAAGGCTAAGATGATGACGATCTCAATCTTTGCTAAGCTTAAACTGCTATTTTTCCTGAAGTGCACGTCGTGAATATCAGCCAATTCCAACAGGTTGATTTATAGTAATTTGATGGACAATGTGATAACATAATTGTGAAGTTTTTGGTGATTCCGGATTTGTTAAGATATAAAATTTCACTCAATTTGAAATGCCACAAGTTCATATCCATCCTGATTGGCTTTCTTCTAGAGACCTACTTACTGTGCTAATTGTCTAGAGGCAAACTGACACTAAGGATTCCTTCAACAGAAAACATCAATTTTGTCATTTATTACATAACCATAATTCTCCGGATTCCTTCAACAGAAAACATCAAATTTGTCATTTATTACATAACCATAATTCTCCGAGGGTCTCACTCGTTTGCTCACCCTATGTTATCCCCCTCTAACCAACAGAGTATTTTTTTGGTCAGTGTTACAGTGGCATGATTCATGGTTGACAAATATTACATTTGTTCTAAGCATTGTTTTATGCTGTGGGGGCTGGTAAAAAATTTATGGCATTTGAGTGACTCTAAAGTTGGCTATCATCTTGGAACTTCTAAAGTGTATAATAGGCACATAGAGGTTACCTGGTGATTATATCGTATGAACGCTAGATGATAAATGATATAGAAGAGAAGTTTCAACTATTACACACCCGCCTTGTGGGATAAAAAAGCTTTATTTACTGGAAGAATTATCCTTGCGTGGGCAATGAGAGTATGTGTGTTTGTGTGAAAATTGTTGCCTTTTCGTGGGATACTGCAAATTTGAACGTGCCGCCTTCTCATATTTCTAGAGGCATGTTTCATGGCCATAAAAGAAAAGCTAATCTGATAAGTAGCTATAATTTGTATGTTTTCTTTTCTTTCATTTTCTGTTCTGTTCTTTTTTTTTAAAAGATAATAGGAAGGGATTGAAGACTAAGACGAGGACGATGATAATTATAAGAATGAATCAGAGTGATTCTATCCTTGTATTAATTTTATAGACACTCAAATGGATAGGGTAAATACAATACAACAAAAATGCAAAATTTCAACAGGGAATCATTCTCCCATCTTGCATGCTTGGTTGTTGTTCTATATGGCTATTTGAGAATCACCTGAGCCATCTAGAACTTGTTTGAACTTCTCATTTTTCTCATAAATGAGCATACTGCATTCTGTAGCCCGTGAAATTTGGATTTTTATTTGTTGCTTCTTCTTAAAGCAGTTTATTTGTAATGTATGAACAGCAAGAGAAGGTTTGCTGAGCAGCAGGCTGAAGTCTGGTGGAAAGCAAACCAAGAAAGGGTCTACAAGAAATACAATTATCGGATGCCAAGTACTCCGTCCCCCTCCTCCACGAGCACACCAAATGGTGTTACTGAAAATGGTTGAACATCATCTAAAGCTTAGCCTTCTTGTTCTGCCTTTGGATGTAATTTAGGCTACATGAGAACATGTGATTAGAGATCCTACAGGAGGATAAAATGCCTTTTTGTGAAATCCTTTGCTCTGTATATTGATGGAAGAAACAGTTTATTCCGATGGATGAAGCAGGCCATCATTAAGTTCGGTAACACAGAAAAGAGATCATGATAGCAAAACCAAGAGCCATGTAATTTTCGCCTTCATTCATTTTTTAAAAATTCCATTGCTTTTATAATTGTACAGAATGTAATGGCCTTTCCATTGGTCTATGAGTTTAATGTTGTAAGATGTTATGTGAATTCAGATTGTAGAAGCGCTGCATTTTTGTTAGTTCCTTTTATCTTAGAAAAAATTTGAAAGTCTTTTGATCCCCATGAACTTCATAACTTGTGATTGTGGTCGGCCCTGTTAAAGCCTCTTCCTCTCTTAGTTTGGGACTAATATTTGTTGGGGTGATTGGGATCGCCTCTCTTGGGCTACTATGCCCTCTTGATAGCCTTTAAAGAAACCAATCGTCCTACGGAATTCCAACAACGATCTAGGCTACCACGAAAGTATGGATGTATATTTACACCAAATAAGTGATGAGAAGGGTTGCCTGCACTCCTATGAGTAGGGGTGCATTGACTTAATTTATCCAAAATTAGAAAACCAATAATCTCTCTCTCCCCCTTTAACATATTCTTTCCTATTTTAAGTTTTTTTTGGCACAAAACACAATATGCATCCCTATTCATAGGGGTGCAAATAGCAACTCTCATAAGTGATTTGCCAGGTTAGATTTAGCACCACTAATTAATGATGCTATTTATAGGTTTATTGATAATGCGTTCATCAAGACATACTATCATAATTGGATTACCTATTCCGGGTCTGAATAAAGCTATGATTTTTAGTTGTATTAGTCATATATGAGTTTTTCTATTTTGATTTTGTCAAGAAGATTAATGAAAGAAAAATCTTCTCCTCCTCTTAATTCAATATTTCCTTGCATTCATTCAAAGATATGTATGTGTTGATTTAGGAATCTAGATGTAAAAGAGGGTGGAGAATTGCTTCAATTAGTTTTTCACGGTCTCCATCTTTGATGACAAATTGTTCCCTGACGCTATCTCGTATGCCAGTATTAGTAGCGTCCTTAGACGTTAGTTTATTCATATATATTCTATATTCATAATGTGCTTCTTTTTTCTTTTCCTTGAGGTGTTGGTGTACCCCATTAAGTAATTTTTCTCATATATGTCTTCTTTTATTATAGGAAGATCTTTATATCTATGGATTACTAGGAAGTGTTGGATATTGAGTACCCCCTAATGATGTGTTGTTGATGATTCACAAATGATTATTACTAATCTTATTTGCAAATTCTTTGTAGGATTTATAAAGCCTATCAAATAAACCTCAAAGTCAAGAAGTCAACATAGCTCAAATTAAGACCCAACGGACTGATCCAAGGAAATTCAAGCCAATGCATTCCAGAAAGATTAAAGAGATGTGTGGAAGCTCAAACCAACACTAAGGAACCAAGAAGAAGCTAAACCATGAAGATGAAGCCATGTAATTCATCAAGAAGCTAAGACATGGTACTTTTGGTGTAATTTTCCTTCATGCTTTTAGACTATTTGTGGGCAATTGGATTGGAGCTATACACACACATACACACAAAAGTTTTTAAAACATCATTTAAACCCAAAAAATGTTTTAGAAAAGTTTAGAAATATTTTTGAAATGATTTCAAGTTGAGTTTGAACAATATCCCACGTATCAGAATTATATCGACTACTTTTAATACAGTAGCCGACTACTTTGATTTGTAAAAAGGAGCCTTTGCTCTGTTGCTCAAAATAGACGACTACAGTCGTGGTGATACTGTCCTACACTATTAAGAATAGTCGACTCTCATAACTACTGTAGCTGACTATTCTGTTTTAAAGACAAACATCCAGATTTTACGTGATATTGTTTTTTCAATCATTTGAAGGGCATTTTTGAGACAAATTTTCAACGGTAGAAAGAGCTATAACTGATGGGAGTTGGTTGGCAAATTTAAGAACTTTAATGATCATAATTTCTAAGATTTATAAGCATTAAAGCATTTCTCCAAGCTCTCACTCTCACAATATGTTGGCCAAAATCTGTTTTTCATTTGAACGAGCTTTTAAGCATTTTTCATCTAGGCCAATTCTTGTACTCTCTCTCTCTCTCAAGATCTTAGCTTGATTATTTCAGAGAGCGTATCAAGATTTTCTCTTTGATTCTTTTGCGATTTCACTTTCATTTTCTCAAGAACGAAGGAAGAAGTTTTCTATAGCCAAACTTCACATTAAGCTCCAATACTATTGGCTATATGGAAGTTGTAAGTATCATCACCAACAAAAAGAGATACTGAAACTTCACATTAAGTGTGTGTTGAGTATTGGATTCTCCAATTTGGTTTTGATGATGGGAAAACATAATTAATTGTGACAAATCTCATGTTTTCTAGTAAATGAAAACATCGTCAATATAATTCAAGGAATATCAATTGCAAAGATAGCTTGAGTCAATGATGCAAGGAAATCAAATGATGAACTCAAGGAAATCAAGTGGAAGTCTTCAAGGCATTCAATGGGAAGTGAAGTGGATAAATGTGTAATTGTTTTAGTTCTTCATCTTCTTATTGAATTAAAGTCTTAAATAGACTTAATAGATTCACTTCCATGACACTCGCAACATTATAGTTGATTCATCATTTGATTCTCATAGGTTAGAACTTATAAAAGCTCGAAGTACAGTTTTTCAGCCTCCCCATATGAATGGTGCTTGAACCCCAGACGTCTGGTGTGCATGCATTTTACATTGGCTGAAACCTAACCCAAACCAGACGTGAGGTTCTCATACCAGACATTTGCATAGTGAGTCAGATGACTGGATGAAGAAATCCAGACGTCTGGCCATCCATGAGCTAAAACTTCAGTAGCTCTGTTTCCTCAGTCACACTGATCAGATGTCTGATGTTCTTATCCCAGATGTCTGCATAGTGAGATAGACGCTTGGGTGATGAACTCCAGACGTCTGGTGCTTGATGACCAAAATTCCAGTAATTCTGATTATTTTCCACGCTGACTGATCAGACGTCTGAAGCTTTACATCTAGACGTCTGCATAGCGGTACAGATGCCTAGATGTTGAACTCCATATGTCTGCCCACTATCGACTAACATTTCCAATAACCTTGTTTCTGAAATCAGTCTGTTCATTCGTCTGAAGCTATGGACCCAGTCGTCTGCATAGTACCCCAGACGTTTGGGAAGCCTTCTTTAGTCGTCTGCAACTAGCCGTTTGATAGCATTAATTACCATGTCAGCCATTACTCTAGGTCACTGGCTAGTATACTCAAGTCGACTGGTGAATAGGATTTATGCCCGTTATTAGCCGTTTACAACATTAAATGCTGGAGATCTTTGCTGGATTTTGGTGCGCTTCTTGAGCTCTATAAATAAGGTGTGTTTGAATTTATTTCAGAACCCTTAGAACATTTAGAGAATAATTTCCTCACATTGAATAGCCTTCAAAGCTCCAACAAGCTCTTAAGCTCACAACTTATACACTTGTCTCCCAAAGCATTCAAGGCATTCAAAGCCGATCTTCATCTTAGCTTTCTTCCTTATTTTGAGACAAGTAGTAAATGCTCATACTCTCATCATTTAGAGCACAACAAACACACCTCTTTGCCTCATACTATTAAGTCATTATTCAAGGCATATGTTGTGTAATTTGTTTCATATTGAATTGTTTCAATTCTCTTCTCTTTACTTTGTAGAGATTACACTCGGTTTATGAGCGTGGACTAATCTTGGGTTGTGGGAAGTGGTGATAAAGGTTGAATTGCATTTACACTTGTCGGTATTTGGCAAGTGGGATATTAGTGGATACTAATCACTCACGGGATTTGCTAGTGGGGTCCGGAAGTAGGATTCCAGGGAGTCGGGAATTGACTCAGGGGAATCCGAACCAGGGTACATAATCTGTTTGCAATTGCGATTTCTGTGTTGTTGTCATCACATTATCTATTCCGCACAATTAGTTGCATTAGGGATTTTAATTAGGCGTAATTTTTTGTATTATCATAAAACACTATTCACCCACCCTCTAATGTTTTCCCCCATAGTTTCAGGTCCTATAACGTGATGGTGAGTTGTCTTAACTAGTTGGATTAACTTTTTTTTTGTAAAAATCCTCTTTGAGGCCCTCTTGGAGGGAGGTATTTGTGTATTATAGGATTCCATGTCCACTAAGCAACACACTAAAGGGGTGGTGAATAGTGTATTAGCAATTAAAATGCTAATAAATTAATCAATGCGGAATAATAATTGCAACATAACCAAAAAACACAAAGAGAATGCAATCGCAAACACGTTATGTATCCTGGTTTGGACCCTTATCCAGGCAATACTATTCCAGTCCCACACTCGTAATACGAGCTGTGGATTTCCACTAAAGCTCCCTAACTGGGCACCAAAACTCACACAAGAGTACAATCCCTAGTCGGGAGACCAATGAGTATCCCTCCAAGGTTACAAAGGAGTAACCATCCTAATCACAAAGAAGTAACCCTTCTAATTGTAGTAACCCTCCAATATTCTCTCACAACCTGAAAGCTAGGCTAAAACGAAATTGTATAAAATAATAACGCACTCACATATGCCTTGAATAGACTTACATATTATGAAGATGAAGGCATTATGTGTGAAGAGCCAAAGTGCTTGAGATGGAGCTTGGTTGCACTTGGAAACTTTCTCCTTGAGCTAGAGTTTCACCACATGAATGGAATGCTCAGAGAAGGAGAAATGAAAGAGAGAACGAGATGGAAATGAACTCTTGGATTTGGCCCACAAAATAGCTTTCTTTCAGAGTCAATTGGTGCAAAATCTCCCTCATAACCGAGCATAAATACCCTCTCAAATCAGCACAAAACCCGAGAAAACAACCCCCAAAGTTGCAGCACAACGGCTATAAACCGGCATATTTTCGAGTTATCAGACGTCTATTGTTATGTTCTTGGACGGTTGACCACCTGCTCAGATGTCTGGAAACATAAAATCAAACAGTTGGCAGAAGAGATAGACAGAAGAAAAATAATGAAGTCCAATCTCCAAGCAACCAGTCGTCTGAAGAACACTTGTCTGAAGGACGATCAACTATTCAGTCGTCTGGCAAGCCTACTTCAGACGGCAAAGAATTGTGGGTGAGAAAAACTTTGAGTTTACAAAAACTTAACCCATTGGTCCGTTGTCTGGAGTTCACTAGCCAGACGTCTGAACCACTGTTCAGATGTCTGGTCACTGACCTTTAGACGGATGACTCACGACTATGTCAAGCTATCTAAAAGCTGACACGCCAGACGTCTGGTACGCCTACATCAGACATCTGTCCTGGCCCAAAATGCATTATATGAGTGTTTTGAGCATAGGACCAAATGAGATGGGTTCTAGATGATTACTAAGATACCTATGATGGAAATGATGCATATAAGAGAGGTGTGTGCATCTATTCAAGGCTACAAATATACTATGTAAAAAAGCAAAATTACATGAAGAATAAAATGAAAATACACTTAAATTCTACATGCTTCATGCAATGCTTTACTCCATCGCCTTGAATCCATCAACCCATCACCTATTGTTTTGTCTCATCATTAAGATAATCAATAGTTAATCTGAGACTAAAACAAGTAGGGTCATTAGTAACTACATAATGTGATGATCATCATCAAAACATTATTGGGTTAATAGATGATGACACGCATTATGTGAAAATAATAAAAATTATCATTAAGCACAATCTAATGTCTTACCCTACTTATATGCATACCAAATGTAATTCATTACGAATGGAAAAACACAAAATGCATATAAGTGGCAATATATAAAAGTGATGCTAAAGTGAAATGAAAGCATGCATGCAAGCATACATTTCACTTAATCCAAATAACTATCCCCTTATCATTGTCAAAAAGGTGAACATAAAAATTTTATTCCCCTTCGACCTGGAAGTCAATTTCATCCAAATATGACAAATGACATAGAGAAAAGAAAGTATATGATACCAACTGTAAAATATAAGAATATGTGTCATTCACTCTACCATGCTCACCCTAGATTATGAATATGTCAAATTTTAACTCAATGAACCAAATACAAATATGGAGACATGTGACATATCAATGCAAAAATGATAGGAATCAAGCAAATGCATTGAAAAATGACATTGTTATGAAAAAATATCAAATCATAAAGAAATAATGTCACATGATGAATTTGGAACAATATCCAACAATACGGATGGGAAATATCCCAAAATTTACCGAAGGAGTAAAATACGCTTCAAAATAGATTTTGAAAATACAAAGCATATACAAACTCCTCCTATGTCATATACATGGACAAAAGTTATCCCATAGATCCATTCCCAAATAAAATTTTGAAAAAAATATTTTCGAAATAAAGGGAAACATAGAAACACACGTTGGATGCAAGATAATATGCAATAAATCCACATGCAAACAATTAACCTTGTGTGTGTGGATCTATGTATTAGGCCACCAAACCCATGCCGAGTTTGATTTCCTAACAAAATCACTAGAACAAATCACATTATTCATTAATGATTGAATGTAGGCATCCCTCTCATGCAACCCTACAATGGTAGGAATCCAGAATCTCATAGCATTCCTAGATCTCTTGTCAAGCCTCCTCTTAGGACAGTGATTTGCAAAGTGTCCCGACAAATGGAAATTGTAACAAGTGATGTTAGAATGAAACTTGGCATGATAAGTAGAGGGATAGACACACTTGTTTGTAGATGAAATTTATTGACATGTCTATTGTGAATAGTTTGCCTCTTGGCATAAAAAGAATCATGTTGATTTGCATTCACAGTGCCGTGTCTTACATGCTTCTTGTTGGAGTTAGTGTTGTTATACAATAAAGCATGGTGCGTCTTCTTAGGAGCTTGATAAAATCGTCTTTAGCTACATGAGAAGAAATGGTGGGTTGGGAACCAAACTTTGAATTATAACCCAAACCTCCACGATGATTTACCTAATGTTGTTGTTTAAGAAAATCATAAAGGCAATCCCCGGATGTCAAAAACTTTCGAAGTTTTTGGGATTCCTCATCACATTTCAAAGTTAAGGTAGAAATGTGGAATTCTAAATCAAGATTCTTGGTTTTCAATTGGTCATTCTCTATGCCAAGATTCTTGATTTGAGACAGAAGTGTACCTTTCTCATCAACACCTAATGTGTGTGTAGCATGCATAAGTGAATCAACAATATCAATAGAGTGAGTGTTCCCTTGACTAGCTAACAACAAATTATGCCCGGCCTTTAGAGAAGTTAAAGCTTTAGCTAGTTTATAAAGAGAGGCCTACATTACTTTGTTGTTCTACCGAAAATCCTCCATGGTCTCCTCCTTCTCCTCTTCTTCTTCACTCTCCTCATCGATTTCCTTATCACTTGAACTTGAGTGTGATGATGAAGACTCTTCCTCTATTGCCATAAGACATATGTTCTTCGTGTCTCTTTGTTTGACATCAACACACTTTGGTGTAGTCCAATCCTTGAGATCTCATGCAGCATCTACGATCGATGTGAATGTGCGTTCATTTTAACTATCTTCATCAATATCCTCTAATCATCAGACGAAGACTCATCACAAGTTCCTACAAATGCGGTATTCTTCTTCTTCTTGCCATTCCAATGCTTTTTCCCTTTGCCCTTATACTTCTCATTCTTCTTATTTGGGCACCAGTTTGCAAATTGTCATATCTTACCACACTTAAGCCAAGTGGCAGAAACATTGTTAGAATTTGAAAATAATTTCAATCCTATCTTACATTGAGACATGTTCATGATCCTTATGAGTTTGTTGGGAAGCTCCATTTCCGCTCCCTCTTTGTCATCACTTTATTCATCATCTCCTTCATCCTCGCTAGGAACATGATAGTACTTCTTCTTCTTGTTAAGCTTCTCATCGTTATGGTTGAACTTCTTCCTCCATACAATCTTCTCATCAACGGCCTTGAAAGTGATCCCGTTTTGATTCTTCATTTGGCACTCTTGCTCATGATGAATCCTCACCTCGTACGCCATAAGATTTTCAATGCTCTCCTCCACGGTGTACTTACACACGTCATTGGATTCTTCGATTCCATTGCCCTTGGACTCCAATTAAGGTGTCAGTGAACCTAGGATCTTTGTCATCCTATCCTCTTGGGAAATCTCCTTCCCGAGTCCTTCCGAACCGTTCAAGATCTCGATGAACCTAGTGAACATCTCGAAAATGCTTTCTCCTTCCCGAATCTTAAAAATTTCATACTTAGAAACAAAAACACTTCGTCTTTTATTTCTTTACCTTTGAGGTTTTCTCATGTGTAACTTCTAAAAGATGTCAAATCTCGTTTGTCGATTTAGACATAGAGATGCAGTTGAACTTGTTTAGAGCGAGAGCATAATGCAATGCATTCATCGCTCTTGCATTGTACTTAATCAAGTCCTTCTCTCTGCCTTTGTCCTTTGAGCCGTGGGCTTATCAGGTTTCTTAAATGGAGCCTCAATGATGTTCCATTGCTCTTGACCTTCTAGACGAATCATCATCTTCACTTTTTGTGAAGGATAATTTGTTCCACTGAAGAGCGGGGGTAGAACGGTGGACAACCCTTCCTCGTGAGATTGTGATGAAGCTTTAAACATCATAGTCGTTACTTGAGCATAATCAACCCGCTCTGATACCAACTGTAGGATCCTTGTCCACTAAGCAATGCACTAGATGGGTGGTGAATAATATATTGGCAATTAAAATGCTAATTAAAAATAAATTAAGCAGTGCATAATAATAATTGCAACACAACCAAAAACACAAAGAGAATAAAATCGCAAACACGTTATGTATCCTGGTTCAGATCCCTTAATCGGGCGATCCTACTCATGTCCCACACTCATAACATGAGCTATGGATTTACATTAATGCTCTTTAACCAGGGCAACAAAACTCACATAAGAGTATAATCCCGAACCGGGAGAGCAAGGAGTATCCCTCCAATGTTACAAAGGAGTAACCATCCCAAGTACAAAGAAGTAACCCTTCTAATTAGAGTAATCCTCCAATTTCACTCACAATCCTAGAGCTAGGCTAAAATGAAATTGTATAAAACAATAACACACTCACATATGCCTTGAATAGATTACCTATTGTGAAGATGAAGGCATGGAGTATGAAGAACCAAATTACATGAGATGGAGCTTGATTGCACTTGGAAACTTTCTCCTTGATCTAGAGTTCCACCACATGAATGGTGATGGGAAATGTGTGCCCTCGAGGCCAATTATTTAATTTGGAGATCTTGTTCAAAATGATAGTATGATATCTGGTACTGTTTATTTAAGTATAATCATAATTGTTTGGCTGCTTTTTAAACATAATAATGTCATGAGACTTAGTGCGAGGTCGAACATGTATCAAAATGAGGATCATGGAGAAGTGTTTTTGTCACGCCCCGCTTCCCAAAAATGTGGAGGCGAAGCGTGAGAAGGTCCGCTCAGACTTGAAGCTACAAAGCTGCAAGTCCGATAAGCGTCAATCAAATTTAGAATTGCAGGTCCTTGCAATGCGAACGAAACAAAGATAATAATAATTAAATGAGACAAAAGAGATATCACAGAATATCCATAAAATAAGTTTCAACATCACAGAAAAAGCCACCAGGCTAAAAGAAAAAGAGACTAAAGGCCCAAACATGGCCAACAAAAGTACAAAGTACAAAACAACGGTGCTACGCACCAACAACTAACAAAAGGCCTAAAGCAAAATAAAGCTCAACAAAGACTCAAAGAATGGTCACCGGTGTCCACGAACTCCTCGACGAACGTAGGCTCAGTGTCAGCAACTACCTCGTCCGCTACAACTATCTCTGGCTCAGGGTCTAACATGTGACACCCAAAGAGAAAGGGCACATGTCAGCAAGTCTGGAAGACTTGTGCAAGTGAAACTGAAAGTACAAGTGAACAACCTAGCAGTTCTAGCATGAATGCGATGACATGGCAGTTTAAAGTATGAGTGCAACAGGTAAAGTAAAGTAAAGTAGTACGAGCATGGCATGACATTCGTAAGACAAGTACAAGACAAGGAAAGTAAGCACCTCGTGCACAGAGATTCCGTCCTTTGGCTAGAGGGCGGATCAGGCCACTCCTAAGCTCAAGTAACCGTTTATCCCTACCCCTCCACGTGTATCGGGCATTGGTTTCTGGCCAACACATGAGGCCCGCTTCTGGACCACGAGCCAGGAAGTGTGTAAACAAGTATGGCGTAGGGGTGCACCTAGCCGGACAAGTAGTACGAGGACAAGTATTGTAGCGTGTGCTACGATGCAACAATCAATGCATGGATGACATGGCATGGCAAGTAGTAAAGCGTACAAGTAAGAAAAGTAAACGTGACAGTTTAGCATGCATGAATGACAAGTTTAAGGGTTGGATCTAGCTTCGTTGTCAAGCTAGATCATTTAGGTGACGGATCTAGTTTCGTTGTCAAACTAGATCAAGTAGGCGTCTAGCCAGCTATCATTTCACTGACTAGTCTCTTTTACGCTAAAAGCAAGGAAGTGGCCTAAAAACATGGCCCTACACAAGAGTTGGCAAGTTTCACTTGCCTGCAAGTACGACGTCTGAGCACACCGTCCAATGAGTCCAAGAATCACAATTATCCTACGTGCAAAGTCCACCGGCCTAAAGTCCATATTATTAATCTTGATTAGTGAATTTAAAACATTTAAAATACTTTGAAAATACTGATTTTAGTCTTGATTAGCATGCAATTTGGTTGGGGGTCCTAGGGGTGCAAAACGTTACCTCAACACGACGCGAAAGCTACACCGGCGTCGGGTAGCGACGCCGGGGGTTGGAATAAGAGATCGCGCTCCAAGTCCAGATTCCAATTTAGTTTCCTCGCTGGAAAGTTCTGAGCATCTACCCGGGCGACGATTCCAGATTCCAAAGCTCGCACGTGCGACGACGGGCTACGACGTGCGACGACGTCGTACGCGGCAAGTCGTCAAAGAGAACACACCTAGGTGGGGCCCACAGCAGTCCTAGGGGCCTTTGGGGGACCCACAATAACTCTGGAGAACTTGGGGGGCCCACGGGGGCAAGCGGTGCGACGGGTGCGGGGTTGCGACGATTGGCCATCGGTCGTACACAGCCAAATGCGGGGGTGTGGCTCGGTCAGACACTGGGGAACGGACTTGTGCAGCGCAGCGGGTCGGTGCGGGGTCGGGGCTCTCGGTCGGTGCGGGGCAAGGTCCCGGTCGGGGCGCTTGGATGCGGGGAGCGGGGTCGCTGCAACGTTGCAACCATTGCAACGTCGCGGAGCTCCGGTCGGAGCGGAGAGGCGCTTCGGTCAGATGCGGGCGGAGCGGGGCGACAGAGCGGGGGGTCGGTGTGGTGCGGAGCGGGCGTGCGGAGCGGGCGGGTCTCTCGGTCTGACCGAGAGGTCCTCTCGGTCGGAGCGGGGGACGGAGCGGAGCGGTGCGGCTAGGCTGGGTGCGGGCGGTGGCCTCGGTCAGAGCGGTGAAAACGGCCTCGTTTCTTCGGTCGTGCGGCAGCAGCTTGTCGCAACGTTGCGACGATTCGTCGCAACGTCAAATCTGAGTTTTGGAAGAGGCTAGGACTAATTTCTTTGGAAAATAGGTCTTGCTAGGGGTTGCTTATATAGTATAGAAGGGTTGACTTGGTCTAGGGCTAAATCTAATAAGATTAGAAGTTTAAAAAGATTTAAAATTTGAAATTCAATTACTCCAACTCATCCAAGGGTTTGACCTGGTCCAAATGAGCTGGAAATTGGCTCAAAAATTCTTTAAAACGTTTTAAACTCAAATAAATTTTATTTGGCCGAAATTAATTTAAAAATAAATTATTAAAAATAATATAAAACTTGTTAAAAATATAAAAGTGGTCAAATGAACTCCAAAAATTATAAAATAAATATCAGGGTGATCGTGATGACGAATGTGAGCTAATTAAGAAGACGGTTCTCAATTTCGATGTCGGACGACGATACTAAAAATAGAAACGTCTCCCGTCAAGAGTGAGAATCGTCACGTCTCATCGAATAAATTTAATTTGTGGGAAAACGACTCGAGAAACGTCGTTCCAAATTAGTGCCACTATTTAATACTCTCAGAGACGTTCACAACGGCATATCACACAAAAGTGTTCACAATCAAATAAAGTATAAAACAAACACGTGCACGGCCACAAGCACGTGCACGAACAACGTACGACGAAAAGTGGTCGTTACATCCTCCCCAACTTAGAATAAAGTCCGTCCTCGGACTTTCTAATATAGCTAGTCGCTCTAGTAACTACCCCATTCAAGTCATTATAATTTAAACCAGGTATAGTCATTACAAGTGCTTATATATGCACTAGGTAGTCAAACATTAATACTACCAACACGTATACATATACATTCACGTACGTCATATACTTATACCTATTATAGCCAGTCAAACTCATACACGTATTTCAATCATATATATAAGCATGCCTCCCTTATATAACTACTACCTACCTAATCACAAAACAATATTTCAAGTACTCATATAAGGATAGTCTCACAAACTACAATCATTGCTCTACGTATAGATAGCTACATATGCACAAACATCAAGGGTATACTTCCCTCTAATATTTCCTAGTATTCATCCAACACCAACCACTTCAACACATGCAGTAATACCATACCATTATTAAGTCAAATTTTACTATATATATATATATATATATATATATATATATATATATATATATATATATATATATATATATATATATATATATATATATATATATATATATATATATATATATATATATATATACTAGTCATCACCCGTGCCCATAGGTCACGGTTTATTTAATGGCTGAGTTTTCCCCCACAAATTTCAAGTTCCCCCAAATTTCAAGTTTTCCCACAAAATTTCAAGTTTCCTCCCAAAATTGTCATTGCCACCTAAGACAAACTTGCCACGTAGGACAAAGCTTTGTCCTAAGAGGATAAGATTCAAAATCTTCAAAGGATTGGAAAAAAATGGTCGAATGGGGAGAATAAAAAGTGTGGGTGGGTGTGTGGGGAAGGTCCAGAGGCAAAAATGCAAAAACCGTGATTGTATGTGCAAAATTTCCCACCTCCTCTCTTATCCCGTAAAATCTCATCTCTTATATTTTCTCCTATCCAATTTCCCTCTTTTATATAATAGATATCCAAATTCTCTTATCCAATTTCTCATGTCCAAATTCTCTTATCCAATTTCTCTTGATAACATCTCTCTTTTATATAATAGATATCTCTTATCCAATTTCTCTTGTCCAATATCTCTTGACCAATTTCTCTTGATTACATCCCTCTTTTATAATATAGATATCTCTTATCCAATTTCTCTTTTCCAATATCTCTTATCCAATTTCTCTTGATAACATCCCTCTTTTATAATATAGATATCTCTTATCCAATTTCTCTTTTCCAATATCTCTTATCCGATAACATCCCTCTTTTATAATATAGATATATCTTATCCAATTTCTCTTTTCCAATATCGCTTATCCAATTTCTCTTGATAACATCCCTCTTTTATAATATAGATATCTCTTATCCAATTTCTCTTGATAACATCCCTCTCTTATAATATAGATATCTATTATCCAATTTATCTTGTCCAATATCTCTTATCCAATTTCTCTTGATAACAACCCTCTTTTATAATATAGATATCTCTTATCCAATTTCTCTTTTCCAATATCTCTTATCCAATTTCTCTTGATAACATCCCTCTTTTATAATATAGATATCTCTTATCCAATTTCTCTTTTCCAATATCTCTTATCCAATTTCTCTTGATAACATCCCTCTTTTATAATATAGATATCTCTTATCCAATTTCTCTTGTCCAATATCTCTTATCCAATTTCTCTTGATAACATCCCTCTTTTATAATATAGATATCTCTTATCCAATTTCTCATGTCCAATATCTCTTATCCAATTTCTCTTGATAACATCCCTCTTTTATAATATAGATATCTCTTATCCTATTTCTCTTGATAACATCCCTCTCTTATAATATAAATATCTCTTATCCAATTTCTCTTGTCCAATATCTCTTATCCAATTTCTATTGATAACATCCCTCTTTTATAATATAGATATCTCTTATCCAATTTCTCATGTCCAATATCACTTATCCAATTTCTCTTGATAACATCCCTCTTTTATAATATAGATATCACTTATCCAATTTCTCTTGTCCAATATCTCTTATCCAATTTCTCTTGATAACATCCCTCTTTTATAATATAGATATCTTTTAAACAATTTCTCATGTCCAATATCTCTTATCCAATTTCTCTTGATAACATCCCTCTTTTATAATATAGATATCTCGTATCCAATTTCTCTTGATAACATCCCTCTCTTATAATATAGATATCTATTATCCAATTTCTCTTGTCCAATATCTCTTTTCCAATTTCTCTTGATAACATCCCTCTTTTATAATATAGATATCTCTTGTCCAATTTCTCATGTCCAATATCTCTTATCCAATTTCTCTTGATAACATCCCTCTCTTATAATATATATATCTCTTATCCAATTTCTCTTTTCCAATATCTCTTATCCAATTTCTCTTGATAACATCCCTCTTTTATAATATAGATATCTCTTATCCAATTTCTCTTTTCCAATATCTCTTATCCAATTTCTCTTGATAACATCCCTCTTTTATAATATAGATATCTCTTATCCAATTTCTCTTTTCCAATATCTCTTATCCAATTTCTCTTGATAACATCCCTCTTTTATAATATAGATATCTCCTATCCAATTTCTCTTGTCCAATATCTCTTATCCAATTTCTCTTGATAACATCCCTCTTTTATAATATAGATATCTCTTATCCAATTTCTCTTGATAACATCACTCTCTTATAATATAGATATCTCTTATCCAATTTCTCTTGTCCAATATCTCTTATCCAATATCTCTTGATAACATCCCTCTTTTATAATATAGATATCTCTTATCGAATTTCTCTTTTCCAATATCTCTTATCCAATTTCTCTTGATAACATCCCTCTTTTATAATATAGATCTCTTATCCAATTTCTCTTTTCCAATTTCTCTTATCCAATTTCTCTTGATAACATCCCTCTCTTATAATTTAGATATCTCTTAACCAATTTATCTTGTCCAATATCTTTTATCCAATTTCTCTTGATAACATCCATCTTTTATAATATAGATATCTCTTATCCAATTTCTCATGTCCAATATCTCTTATCCAATTTCTCTTGATAACATCCCTCTTTTATAATATAGATATCTCTTATCCAATTTCTCTTTTCCAATATCTCTTATCCAATTTCTCTTGATAATATCCCTATTTTATAATATAGATATCTCTTATCCAATTTCTCTTGTCCAATATCTCTTATCCAATTTCTCTTGATAAAATCCCTCTTTTTTAATATAGATATCTCTTATCCAATTTCTCATGTCCAATATTTCTTATCCAATTTCTCTTGATAACATCCCTCTCTTATAATATAGATATCTCTTATCCAATTTCTCTTGATAACATCCCTCTCTTATAATATAGATATCTCTTATCCAATTTCTCTTGTCCAATATCTCTTATCCAATTTCTCTTGATAACATCCCTCTTTTATAATATAGATATCTCTTATCCAATTTCTCTTTTCCAATTTCTCTTATCCAATTTCTCTTGATAACATCCATCTTTTATAATATAGATATCTCTTATTCAATTTCTCTTTTCCAATATTTCTTATCCAATTTCTCTTGATAACATCCCTTTTTTATAATATAGATATCTCTTATCCAATTTCTCTTGTCCAATATCTCTTATCCAATTTCTCTTGATAACATCCCTCTTTTATAATATAGATATCTCTTATCCAATTTCTCTTTTCCAATATCTCTTATCCAATTTCTCTTGATAACATCCCTCTTTTATAATATAGATATCTCTTATCCAATTTCTCTTTTCCAATATCTCTTATCCAATTTCTCTTGATAACATCCCTCTTTTATAATATAGATATCACTTATCCAATTTCTCTTTTCCAATATCTCTTATCCAATTTCTCATGATAACATCCCTCTTTTATAATATAGATATCTCTTATCCAATTTCTCTTGTCCAATATCTCTTATCCAATTTCTCTTGATAACATCCCTCTTTTATAATATAGATATCTCTTATCCAATTTCTCTTGTCCAATATCTCTTATCCAATTTCTCTTGATAACATCCCTCTTTTATAATATAGATATATTCACCACCACTATAGTTTCACAACATATAGTCATTCATATGCATGCAAATAGTTCACCATATATTCACATCACGTACGGTCCTATAACTGTATTTACGACACGCCACATATATCATAGTCATCATTACCTATAACTAAGCACATACTTACCCGTGCATGGTGCACACCCATACACGCTAACATTTCATTCATACCAATCACACCACTATATACATAGCACAACCACTCATCTAGTTTAGCTAGTACACATATGTTCACGTAACAAGTCCTTAGTAAATAACTATACCACAAGACAAACACCTATAACTATATACTGGCGTAGCGACCCACAATCATGTGCGTAGCACAACCAGGCACAAACACTCATATCACTATACATTCATCAAACATTGCTATATTCAAACTACAAACATACATTCAATATACTTAGAGTATACCCACTCAAGCTTGAGTGAGACTCAATACACATATCAGGATATTCTATATACGTAACACGGCATTCATACCTATACCAATATCACTCCAATATTTATACGTCTACCAATACAACCATATACATACCATAAGTCAATCACACTTAATATTTAGTCCGGTAATACATACATAGTTCAATCAATTTATACACCATAATAATAATATAGACATCAACATATGTATAATTATAATACACTCCCTAGTACACGCATACGTATACATCGTATAATCACACACATGTAACATATATATTCACACCATAGCCTACTACCTATAATTGGTATACTAACACATCCACACATACATAATTAGGATGTGCAATAGTCGTGTATACCTCACGGTATGCACATATGCAACATCCCGCAAGGGCTAGCAATATCAATCAAAATTATAACCCTACTACCTATATATATATCACCTATATACTTATGCAACGAAACATAACTACTTACATATAAGCACATATATATCTACCTACGAGCACATACTCACACGTACTAGTATATGGGTCACTCAATAGGCCTACTTACGTAACTATACATACGCTTATTATTATCACACATATCATACACATAGCTTTACCAATCATTTATTTCAACCATCACAAGTATCTCTAACTTCATACACTCCATTAGACATTTCAACGCTAACTCTTATATACACAGGCATCCCTAGTATAATATAACTATCCACACAACAATCCATAATTACTAACACACAACAACTTCATAAGGGTCCAAGGGTCTACTAACAACTAAGAGTTGACCAGACATTGAAGGACCCTAAGGCCTAAGCAATAAAGAGAGGTCGAGTGCGTGACGAGGGAGGGATCGATAAGCACGAGTTCAGATAGGACGAATGCAAGGAGACAGCTTGGTTAGACGAACATTGGCTCAATGGTGATGTTTAGGTTGAGGGAAAAGGAGGTGTAGTGATACATACATAGGATATAGGAAAGAAGATAGGGTAGGTAGCACATGCTAAAATACGTGAAATCTGAAAATTGTTGTACTTTAAAATCCTCGTCTGCGAAGAAATGTTTGGGGATTGATAAAACGAGTTGTTCAGAATAAATATGAGTCGAATATTCAAAATAATAGAAAAATGGCCTATTGGTTTTAAAAATCATTTTAAAAGGAAGTAAAATCATTTACACGAATATTAAGGACATGGTTTAGAAAATTTATACGTCAATAATTTAATATAATGTTGCCAAAAGTTTTTGAAAGTCAAAGAATGGAATCAAGCAACGGAAGAATTTAAAATCAGGTTAAATGCTTTCAAAACTTTAGGCTATGGAAAATTGAAAATAATCAATTTGAAACTACTTTTAGGGAACCAAGGTTTGCCAAGAATGTGAAACAGATTTGCACAAGGTTCTTAATATATGAGTACAACAAGTCTGGCACGGTTATAAAAATAGTTGAAATTCAATTTGGTTTAGAAATTTTTCTAAAAGCGTGTATGGTGAGCGGAAAGAAAATAGTAGTAACTTAGCATAAGAATTATCAGGATCGAATAGCAAATCTTTAAAATCAAATCAGGGAGGGTCTAAAGCAGGAAGAGGTTATGAAAATAGTAGTTTTGCAAAAATTAGGAATAGTGAGTACGACGAGTAAAAATCAACTTGCTGAAATCTGAAATTCCATGTGACATGAAAAGTATATTAAAAGTAAACACGATGTATTATTCAAATGGCATAAATAAGAGGGAAAATTATAAATCGAACTGAGCAAAATAAAAGTACGGTTCAAAATAAAATTAATATATGAAGGAACGACACGTTTACACAAGTACGAAAAACATAGGCTGGGAAAATACTATAAACTAGTATTCAGAAATTCCGACAACGTTTTATAAATTTTAAATCAACGAAGGGGGATGAAGTATAAGTATACATGCATTGAAATTTGGATCAAAATTAAACTTCGGAAATGAGGAAGTTCGAAAAATACTTTCAAGAGTTTCAAAATTCATAATGGAGAGGTTCGAAAATTGACGACGATCGTCAAGAGGCGATCTCGTGAATCGAGGGAAGGAAATTGGTCGGATGATCCAAACATTCGTACGCCTAGGATATGAATCAGAAAAGTCTACGGAAACTCCTACGGTCGACCAACTAAAGATTAAAAACTAATCGCCCAGACTTCTAAAGGTTAAACGGTAACGAAATGCGTTCAGCTTGGTCCGAAATCGATGAACCCAAGCGAACGACTAAAGGAAATTCTAGAAGTCTAAAATGGTCAGGGGTAGACATGAACCACTAAGGTAACTCCTACGGCGATCAAATCAATTGCTAGAAGGGGTCTAACTATCAATCAGGGGCCTCTAAATAGCAAGCACATACGTCTAACTAAGTCTTCTTACCACCTAGTGTCCTAAAAACGGCTAGACTCAGGGCTTCTGATTCGGATGTTGCAATTTATTTAATGGACATTCTGTTATTATCGTTGTTCCGTTAATTCACAATTGCAAGATAGGACCTGCATGGGCCACCAACAAAACCTGTCACGCCCCGCTTCCCAAAAATGTGGAGGCGAAGCGTGAGAAGGTCCGCTCAGACTTGAAGCTACAAAGCTGCAAGTCCGATAAGCGTCAATCAAATTTAGAACTGCAGGTCCTTGCAATGCGAACGAAACAAAGATAATAATAATTAAATGAGACAAAAGAGATATCACAGAATATCCATAAAATAAGTTTCAACATCACAGAAAAAGCCACCAGGCTAAAAGAAAAAGAGACTAAAGGCCCAAACATGGCCAACAAAAGTACAAAGTACAAAACAACGGTGCTACGCACCAACAACTAACAAAAGGCCTAAAGCAAAATAAAGCTCAACAAAGACTCAAAGAATGGTCACCGGTGTCCACGAACTCCTCGACGAACGTAGGCTCAGTGTCAGCAACTACCTCGTCCGCTACAACTATCTCTGGCTCAGGGTCTAACATGTGACACCCAAAGAGAAAGGGCACATGTCAGCAAGTCTGGAAGACTTGTGCAAGTGAAACTGAAAGTACAAGTGAACAACCTAGCAGTTCTAGCATGAATGCGATGACATGGCAGTTTAAAGTATGAGTGCAACAGGTAAAGTAAAGTAAAGTACAGTACGAGCATGGCATGACATTCGTAAGACAAGTACAAGACAATGAAAGTAAGCACCTCGTGCACAGAGATTCCGTCCTTTGGCTAGAGGGCGGATCAGGCCACTCCTAAGCTCAAGTAACCGTTTATCCCTACCCCTCCACGTGTATCGGGCATTGGTTTCTGGTCAACACATGAGGCCCGCTTCTGGACCACGAGCCAGGAAGTGTGTAAACAAGTATGGCGTAGGGGTGCACCTAGCCGGACAAGTAGTACGAGGACAAGTATTGTAGCGTGTGCTACGATGCAACAATCAATGCATGGATGACATGGCATGGCAAGTAGTAAAGCGTACAAGTAAGAAAAGTAAACGTGACAGTTTAGCATGCATGAATGACAAGTTTAAGGGTTGGATCTAGCTTCGTTGTCAAGCTAGATCATTTAGGTGACGGATCTAGTTTCGTTGTCAAACTAGATCAAGTAGGCGTCTAGCCAGCTATCATTTCACTGACTAGTCTCTTTTACGCTAAAAGCAAGGAAGTGGCCTAAAAACATGGCCCTACACAAGAGTTGGCAAGTTTCACTTGCCTGCAAGTACGACGTCTGAGCACACCGTCCAATGAGTCCAAGAATCACAATTATCCTACGTGCAAAGTCCACCGGCCTAAAGTCCATATTATTAATCTTGATTAGTGAATTTAAAACATTTAAAATACTTTGAAAATACTGATTTTAGTCTTGATTAGCATGCAATTTGGTTGGGGGTCCTAGGGGTGCAAAACGTTACCTCAACACGACGCGAAAGCTACACCGGCGTCGGGTAGCGACGCCGGGGGTTGGAATAAGAGATCGCGCTCCAAGTCCAGATTCCAATTTAGTTTCCTCGCTGGAAAGTTCTGAGCATCTACCCGGGCGACGATTCCAGATTCCAAAGCTCGCACGTGCGACGACGGGCTACGACGTGCGACGACGTCGTACGCGGCAAGTCGTCAAAGAGAACACACCTAGGTGGGGCCCACAGCAGTCCTAGGGGCCTTTGGGGGACCCACAATAACTCTGGAGAACTTGGGGGGCCCACGGGGGCAAGCGGTGCGACGGGTGCGGGGTTGCGACGATTGGCCATCGGTCGTACACAGCCAAATGCGGGGGTGTGGCTCGGTCAGACACTGGGGAACGGACTTGTGCAGCGCAGCGGGTCGGTGCGGGGTCGGGGCTCTCGGTCGGTGCGGGGCAAGGTCCCGGTCGGGGCGCTTGGATGCGGGGAGCGGGGTCGCTGCAACGTTGCAACCATTGCAACGTCGCGGAGCTCCGGTCGGAGCGGAGAGGCGCTTCGGTCAGATGCGGGCGGAGCGGGGCGACAGAGCGGGGGGTCGGTGTGGTGCGGAGCGGGCGTGCGGAGCGGGCGGGTCTCTCGGTCTGACCGAGAGGTCCTCTCGGTCGGAGCGGGGGACGGAGCGGAGCGGTGCGGCTAGGCTGGGTGCGGGCGGTGGCCTCGGTCAGAGCGGTGAAAACGGCCTCGTTTCTTCGGTCGTGCGGCAGCAGCTTGTCGCAACGTTGCGACGATTCGTCGCAACGTCAAATCTGAGTTTTGGAAGAGGCTAGGACTAATTTCTTTGGAAAATAGGTCTTGCTAGGGGTTGCTTATATAGTATAGAAGGGTTGACTTGGTCTAGGGCTAAATCTAATAGGATTAGAAGTTTAAAAAGATTTAAAATTTGAAATTCAATTACTCCAACTCATCCAAGGGTTTGACCTGGTCCAAATGAGCTGGAAATTGGCTCAAAAATTCTTTAAAACGTTTTAAACTCAAATAAATTTTATTTGGCCGAAATTAATTTAAAAATAAATTATTAAAAATAATATAAAACTTGTTAAAAATATAAAAGTGGTCAAATGAACTCCAAAAATTATAAAATAAATATCAGGGTGATCGTGATGACGAATGTGAGCTAATTAAGAAGACGGTTCTCAATTTCGATGTCGGACGACGATACTAAAAATAGAAACGTCTCCCGTCAAGAGTGAGAATCGTCACGTCTCATCGAATAAATTTAATTTGTGGGAAAACGACTCGAGAAACGTCGTTCCAAATTAGTGCCACTATTTAATACTCTCAGAGACGTTCACAACGGCATATCACACAAAAGTGTTCACAATCAAATAAAGTATAAAACAAACACGTGCACGGCCACAAGCACGTGCACGAACAACGTACGACGAAAAGTGGTCGTTACAGTTTTGACTGCTAGTAGCATAAGTCTAAAACTGTTCGTAGTCATAAATGCATCGAGAAAGGACATCGATGCATCAGATAGACTACTGTATGCTCTGTCTTCACCAAGAGTTGGTGGCAATGATCTCATGATCATTCGATTTAGTGAAATCAAAGACGAGACACATGTGCTTATTAGAGAATGAGTTCACTGAACGACCTAACAAGAGCTGCTACATGGATAGCGCATACAAATCTGTCAATGGTAGCTCTTAAGTGATGATATGTAAGCTGGTCCTTTGACTTGAGGTCATTGTACGAGCCTGTGTATGAATATTGTCACTTAGATTTCTGACCTAGCTTCGAGGCAGGGCCCGCTGAAAGGTCTTAGGTTGGCTGATACTTGAAGCTCATGAGGGGAGTATGGGTCAAGAGAGGATTCGTCACTCTCGTAAATGGGGAGTTATTGTCGTGGAATCAGTATGGTCCTTAGCAAAATCCTTAGCTGAGGTATGTTGGATATAAGCCAACAAAGACAAGCTAAGACCGAATGATGCAGATCGATCACGAAGCTATTAGGGGTTGACAGTCAACCATACCGTAGGCTTTGCAGGGACATAATGTTGACGAAGGGATTAAAACTCGAAATTCATCATTGACAAGCCAAGTGTAGTCCCGAAAATATTTATGTCAAGGGGCAGACCATGTAATGATGATACTAAACCTGCGACTGCAACTGCTGCTCGCGGTCATTGTCGTTAGGGGCTTTGACTTCTACCTGTAGTAGGGTCAGGCTGTAAGGTCTTACACAGCTGAGATCCTTGTCCAAGTAACAAGAAGAAAATGAATATGATGCATGTAAAGAAATATGGTCGCAAATAGTTGCAAAGAAGATTTCAGTCACATATGATGTAACAGGAATATTAAGCCTTGAAAAGCAAAGCAAATGCCCAAAGTGGGGGCGAAGAATGTCCCAGACCCTATTGCCATAGCCCAAGCAGAGATAGCCCCAGTTCTGGGCTTGGGCCTGCCTGAGCATAAACATATGATGTGACGCAAATATTGAGCCTTGAAAAGCATAGAAAATATCCAAAGCAGTGTCCAAGAATGTCCTAGACCCAATTTCCATAGCCCAAGCAGAGAACGCCCTAGTTCTAGGCTTGGGCACACCTGGACTTATGCCCAGGCCCACCCAAAGGGCAAAACTGGGCCAAACCCCAGCTCTAGACACCCTAAAGGGGCAGAACTAAGGCCAAAGCCCAGTTCTGGGCCCGAGCACGCCTGACGCAAGGCTGAGGCATGCCCAGGCACAAGCCCAAGGAACACCCAGTCACGAACTACGCTAAGGCCCAATCCAAATTGCCATCGCACCTGGGCGCTGGGTTTTTGCCCAGTGCCCAAGCATTTTGGGCCAAAGCCCAATCGGGCCCAGCACCTGCTGCATGTGGGTGCCCGTTGTAGGCAGGCACCCGACCCACGTGTACCGACCCGCTGGCGGGTGCGCCCGACCCAAGGGCTGGTGGGGGTCCATAGGTGGGCCCTGCGAGAAACTTTCTGCAGATCCAAATAATGCGTGGCTTTGGGCAGTTTTGGGTGCAACTTTGAGGGCTCGTTGGAATGGTTAAACGATCTCGGAATTGAGCACCTTTTGTATCTAATCGATCTCCATTTAATACTCTTCGAAATGAGTTATCATTTTGACTCTTAGGCTTAACGGAGAGGAAAAATCCATTGCTCAAAATTTAGTCCTCGAAATGGAAAATTTTGAATAAATTTGAATTCTGGTTTTTAGTATCACATGGGACATGCTACTCATCTGAAGGCTCAGATCTCCCTATAAATAGGGAGCCACTCTGTTGTAAAATCACAACTCCTCATAAGATTTTGATGATACAAACATATGTATATTATTATTCTATATGTACAACTTTATCTATGCAGATTTTATAGCTCAAACATTGCAAACTCAGATAAGACAATAATCAAAGACTACACATGTTGCAGGAAGCATCCAATACAAGACGAAGCTAATCAATGAAATCTTGTATCTTATAAAAAGAGTTATTATCTTTACTTTTTGTCTTGCATATACTTAGAATGTAAAAGCCTTGATGATGATTTATCTTAGTACTTTAGGGTCCGTTCTCAAAAAATGAACTCAATGACCAAATTAGTCGACCAATCATTCCTATTAGTCGACCAGTTTAATTATTTAAATATTCAAAAAATTCCAAAAATCTTCCAAGCTTATTTTTAGGTCATCTGGTTCATTATTCAACAATTTCCTAAATTTTGATTTTTTAGTCGACCAATAGAAGTTGTTAGTCTACCGATCTTAGTTATTCTAACAACTATTTTTTCAAATTTAAATCCAACTTCTATAACCACTCAAAGGTAGTTAAAACTACCACAAACGGACAAAAATCAAACAGTTTTTTGGCAGTTTCTTGTGTCTTTTCGTCAAAGGTTGACTCAACAGTCAAAATCCTGACTATCAACACAATTAGTCGACTAGTCCTTACCATTAGTCGACTAATTTTGACAAAAATTTCTCAATTTTTTTGAAAATTTAGACAGTTGTTAAACGTTCGAAACGAACTTTTTGTGCTATAAATAGACCCCCAGACCACTGTCTAAAAACACGAAAATTGACTCTTTCTCTGTCTTCTTAAGTTTACTTTCTTTCTTTAGAAAGTGTGTGATTTTCAGATTTTCATAGGGGAACCTCTGCAGAAATTTTGCCCCTTTAGAAAGTCCAAATTTTCAAGAGTGTTCTACCACAATTCATATCAAGAACCTTGGAGATTCCATCACCAACCTTGCATTATAATTTCTACATTATCAAGGCTATATGTAATATTGTTTCATTGTCTTTCTTTTCTTTATGTGGTGAATCTCTTGTTGAAGAGATTGTACAAGTTTGCAACACGGGTAGTGTTGGCATCTTTGTTTGTGAATTGATTCCGGGGAGCAAGTGTTTTTAGTGGATTAAAAATCTCTACGGGGTAAAGGACTGGACATAGGATCACAAGGATCCGAACCAGGATAAATCTTTGTGTTTGCGTTTGCTATTCTCTAGATTGTGTCCATTTATTTCCGCACTCTTATTGTAATTTTTAGTAACTTTTAATTTTGAAATTTCATCGTGATATACACTATTCACCGCCCCTCTAGTATATTTGGTGTGTTAGGAGATCCAACACACTTTTCCTCCTAAACTTACACCCTGCCTAGATCAAGGAAGCTCATTCTAAATTGTAGTGATCAAACCTAGATTTAAAGGCGACCAAATTTTTTCTATTTTCCTCTTTACTTCCTTTTCATGTTCTAGCAAAACTCGAAGTAAGTTTAGATTTGATCCCGAGCTTGAGGCGAGGATTCAGCTAAGGTGAAACTTTCTGGAGCAATTGGTCACCTCTTGACGAGATGTTGGATCGCTTCACGGTGTCGTCCTAAGGGAAAGTTTTTGCAATGGAAAAAACTTAAGTTATGCATTTATACTTTATTTTTAATGGCAGAATTAGTTAGATCTATCTTTGTGAGATAGATTCACACTTCTCCTTAGACAGTAAAAAATCCTGCAAAGGGGCTTTCTTTTCATATGGTGTTTTCATAAAAGTGTTTTATGATTTCTTTTTCTTTTCCAGCGGCTTCCACGTCTGTTAAGCCTTGGGCTAAATGATGTAAAAGATCTATGTAACATTGCTCAAAACCCTTCAAATGGAATGCTCAAAGAAGGAGAAATGAAAAGGTGAAAGAGATGGAAATGAACTCTTGGATTTGGCCCGATAGATTTCTTTCAGAGTCAATTGGTGCCAAAATCTCCCTTAAAACAGAGCATAAATACCCTCTCAAATCGACACAAACCCCGAGAAAACAAAACCCAAAAGTCGCAACACAACGTTTATAAATAGTCATATTTTCAAGTCATCAGATGTCTGCAGTTGTGTTCCTAGACGACTGCTTAACTACTCAGGCGTCTGGGAACATAACATCAAGCGACTGGCAAAAGAGATGAACAGAAGAAAAATAATGAAGTCCAATCTCCAAGCAACCAGTCATCTGAAGAACACTTATCAGACGACTGGTCAACTGTTCATTTGTCTGGAAAGCCTACTTCAGACGACTTAGAATTGTGGGTGAGAAAAACAGAGAGTTCACAAAAACTTAACCCATTGGCCCAGCGTCTGGAGTCACAAGCCATACGTCTGAACCACTATTCAGACGTCTGGTCACTGACCTTTAGACGGCTGACTCATAACTATGTCAAGCTATCCAAAAACCGACATGCTAGATATCTGATACGCCTACACCAGATGTCTATTCTGCTCTAAAAGTAATATAATGAGTGTTTTGAGCATATGAACAAATGAGATGGGTTCTAGATGATTTCTAAGATACCCTATGATGAAAATGATGCATATAAGAGTGTATGTGTGCATCTATTCAAGGCTACAAATATAATATGTAAGAAAAGCAAAACTACTTGAAGAATAAAATGAAAATTCTTCAAGCTTCATGCAATGCTTTGTTCTATAGCCTTGAATCCATCAACCCATCACCTATTTTTTTGTCTCCTCATCAAGATAATCAATAGTTGCTCTGAGACTAAAACAAATAGAATCATTAACAACTACATAATGTGGTGATCATCATCAAAACAATATTGGGTTGTTTGGCTAATATCCACTTGTACTTGGAAACCCTAGCAAGAGAGCCTAGGTTTATATTGTAGGAACCCTCTATTGTAAGGCATTTGCTCTCTTTGGAGAGAGTTGATTAGTATAAAATCCTAACAAGGAGGTCGGAGACTAGAATAGCACAAGATGGGTGAACCACGATACTTCTTGTGTGTTTGCGATTGTTGATTGTCTCTATAGTATTTACATTTGTGATTATTAATTTCGTGTTTACTAACTCTATTTCCTTGTACATTGAGTTGATTCTTGAGGCGTTAACTTTCTCAAGAGACTTAGGCTCAATTTAGAGGGTTTAAGGTTTATTTGTACTATAAATTTTGAAACACTAATCAACCCCCTAGTGTTTAGCTTGCCATCTCCAGGATCCAACATGTGTTATCAAAGCATTGGTTAAAAGATCCCATCAACTTCACATCACGAAGAAGGCTTCTCTACAGCCCAACCCCAACTCTTTGACGACACCAACTACCATGACTGGAAGATGCATGTGATGTATCATCTCCAATCGCTTGACTTGGACATTTGGGCCATCATAAAGAAGAGATACAATCGGCCCACTACACCCATGGAGATGTGGGAAAAGGAAGTGAAAAAAATGTTAATCTTAATGCAAAAGCTATGAATGCATTATTTTGTGCACTTGTAGGTAATGATTTCACATGTGTATCTCAATGTGAGATCGCTCACCAAATTTGGCAATATTGGAGGTAACACACGAGGAAACCGACAAGGTAAAGGAATCATGTATTAATATGTTGAATTCCAAATTTGAATCATTTAAAATGCTTGAGAATAAATTTGTCGCTCAAATGAACACTCAATTTTTGGAAAGTATTAATTTTCTTACTGGATTAGGCAAAAAGATTTCTATGTATGAACAGATGATGAAAGTGATTAGGTTATTGAAGCTGGAGTGGAAACAAAAGACGACGGCAATACGCAACGCCAACGACATGAACAAAGTCACTTTCAAAGAGCTCAAGGGGAATCTCATGGCGTATGAGATTGAGCTAAATGAAGAGAATGATGAGGCATAACCAAAGAAGAACATATCATTTACGGCCAAAGCTAGTGATACGGAGTCCGAATTCTCGGAATGTGAGGAGAAAGAAATGGAACTTATTTCAAGGAGACTCAATGGACTCCTAATAGCTATATTTTTTAAACGCAAATCACATTTAACTAATGAGATTATATGTTTTGAATGTAATAAGTCCGGACACATAAGAAGTGATTGTCCATTGGAGAGGAACAAAGACAATGGGAGAATTGAAAGCAAGGATATAAGAAGAAGAAGCAAGGACTTTGACAATGACAAAAACAAAGATAATGAGAGGAGACAGAGAAGAAGCGACAAAGAGGAGAAACTCAAGAAGCCAAAGAACAGAGCTTTTGGGCATTTAACCGTAGTGATGAAGAAGAAATCTAGGAGGAATCATCATCATCGTCAACATTACCCTCGGAAGATGAAACTAAGGAGAGAGAACTTATGTGCATCATGACATCCATCTCTAAGGTAAGTACATCAATCCATGTTAGTAATGTAAGGAGTTGTAATAATAGTGATAGTGATGATAATGATAATGAGTATGACAGCGATAGCTTGGAGTTTGATATTAATGGTGCTTTTTGTGAACTTTGTAATGCTAATGAGAAATTGATTCGGAAGTACCGAGACCTAGAAAAGATCCATAAAAATATAATGTTAGAGATTTAGAAGAAAAAAATCATACGCTAAAATTGGAACTCTGCAACTTAAAGGAGAGCCATGAAGAACTAACTCTTCTTACTCAAGAATTAGATAAAGAAAATAAAATTCTTAGGTCGAAAAACCAACATTTAAACATGAAAATAAAAATCTTCTCAATAATTCTAAAATATTTAACAATAGGATAAAAAAATTAGGTAATGAGGTAGAATCATCATTGAATAAGTATAATTATATTTAAATGTTCAAAAAATTTAATAAAGGCAAAGAGACATTAAATACTTTAATAGGATCTCAACTAGTTAAAAACAATAAAATGGGACTAGGATACAATCCTAATGCTAACACTAGTAATGTTAGGACCCCTAAAAGTCATTATAATCAAAATTTTGTTATAAAGACAACTTCATCAACTTCAAACCCTAGTAAAGGAAAAATGATTAAAGTATGGGTTCCAAAAAATTTAAATCAGAATTTATTTGATAATTATGCAACTAAGTTTATGCATGATGTACATAATTCACCAACTTACAAGTTTGTAAAAGATGAAAAATCCAAACCCATTTGGATTTGGTTTCCAAGATGATTAGAATAGGTTTAAAACATATCTCACATAATTAGGGACATTAATTTGCATGTGTATGCTTGTTTTGGATATGTGCATGTAGGTTTAGAATCGCCCTGAAATTTGTTGAGAGATGAAAATTGAGCTTGAGTTCGAAACTGAAATTCTTTAGGTAATAGCCGAATATTATAAGCACTTTAATCGACCATTATCAGCACTTTAACCTACCATTATCAATACGATAGCGACTACTTTTTCGATCAGCTTACTGTTTGAAAAGTAGTCGACTACATTACTCATAATAACCTAGTATTCTGCTTTATTATCTTGTTTCAAATTTCAACATCTTTACGGGTTTGCGTGTTTCGTTTGAGCTTATTGGACTTGGATCTAACTCATATTGGATTCTATTGACTTAAATACATTTGAGTTAAGAGATCTTAGCTCTCCATTTGATATCATATGGCTAGGATCATTTCCCTTCACTTAAAACCCTAAAAATTTTCCCCAAATCACACTTCATTCATTTTCAAAACCCTAGCTCACTATTCCCCAAATTTTCAGATTTTCCCAGCTGGATCTCAGTGCTCTGAAGGTGTAAGAGAGGATCCTGGTGTTGATTTCAATCCTCACTAGGTAATACACTTAATCCCATATAGTTTTTGCATTTCTTTTGCGTCATTTAGTTGCATCTACATTTACACTTGTGATTCACAGTAAATATTGCATATTTATCCCCTCATTTGTTAGTATTTTGTGCATATATGGTGATTATGTGGCCTCTGATACAAGCATTTTTTGAAAATTATTTAATATCAGAGAAAAATCTTTATTTGTGCATAAAATACCTTTTTATTGCTTATTTTTTGCTTCTCTTATTTTTCAGTTAAAGATGGTGATCTCCATGTTCCAACGAATATTTTTACGGATTTTTCTGAGCTCGCAGCTAGTTTTTATGCATTTTAAAGGCAAACAAGATTTTATGAAAATAAAAAGCATTTATGACATCACGGTGGCGTCAGTAATGCACAAAAATGCAGGAATCTAGTTTGGAGCGGGTTTTGAGTGGATTTTAACCCGTTTTGACTCCTAAACCCAATAGGAGTCCTTGAGTCCTTCGTCTATATATGCGTCGTTTTGGGGACTTTTGAGGTAATAAACGATGTCTTAAAAATTCACAAAAAACTTGAATTTTTGTGTTTCAGATGACTACATCATGGAGGAGGCGGCATCACCAGAAAATTTGTAGTAACCTCTAAAAGGGATTTTACGGTTCAATTGAAGGCTTTGGAGATAAAATTCTAATCTTTTTTTATTATATAGAGTTATTCATTGTATTAGAGGTTAAAGATGATTTTATTTATAAAGATTGAATCTTTTCCCTCAATGCTTGGCTAAATCTCTTATGTGTTGGTTGTAATGTAGTTAGGGCTATGTGATCATTGATTTTAATGTCTCTTCGTCCTATTTTCATGACATATCGAGTGTTTCATTAATTTCTACATATATTATTTGTGATATGATCTTTACACACATATCGTAACCCTTTCCGGCACTCAAGTTTAACTTCTTAATGAAACTGATGATTCACTTGGTTCCATATGGCGTATTTTACGATCTTGATTGTTATATTTTTAGATGTTCTCATGCCCTTGCTGGATGAAACGTTCTGTTATTTAGGTTAAGCTATTATTTCTAGCGTTTTAGATCTTGATTCATACACATACCATGAGGGTTCCGACAGGACGATGTACCGCGAGGATACATCTATGCGTGCATACCCGGAAGTACCCGAAAGGGCGGTGATCCGCGAGGCTCATCTATAGTCATGATTACAAATGCTACGAACCAATTAATTAACCAATTGAAAGACATTAATATTCATTTATTGCAAACATCCTAAAGAAATCACAACCGAAACATACTCTTCATATTGATACCGTATCATCGACTTCTTCGTAATTATTTTAGGATCACTTTTAGAACTTACTTTTGACACCATTATTTCATATTCGAAAGGTGATAGTGTTTTACTAAATTAGTACTATTTATAAATTGAAATATGTGGTTTTGCAAGTCAATTGTCCCATGGATACGATCCTGGTCTTAGCCGCAGAACTGCATATGGCGATGTGGTCCAATAACAACATATGTCCGATAACTTTGAAACCAGTCATATGGAATCAAAGACTATCAAGATAACATGTGTTAGGAATAATTAAGATTAAGATATTTCTGACATGTTATACTGCTAGTCTTTGATTCCATATGATTGGTTTCAAAGTTATCGGCCAAATGTTGTTATTGGACTACATCACCTCAGTAGTTCTGCAGATGAGCTTGAAAGCAGAAGCAAGATCCCTCAAGGAGAAACCAAATAGAGGAGGATATTGTGGGAAGCTCTCTCCTTGATCGAAGCATATAAGAATTTTAAGTTCCGGTCCCCCTGAGACAACCACATCTGCCTACTCTTCTGCCTCGCCTGGCTCTCCTCCCCATCCAAGACCGAAATTAACTTCCTATTTAAAGCGCATTCCTAAATAAGGATAGACGGGTCAAGAAGAAAATCCAAAGATACCCGAAGCGATACCAACTCCTCCCTGATATCAATAGAGCTACCACGATCACCAACCCAAGACTTCAAAGCCAACTTAAGGGATTTTAGCTTAGAAACAAGGCGAAACATTGGGGATCCTGCATAATGATTGTGCCAAATGGGAAGCAAGACAGAATAGAATCCAGGATATTGGAGATAGGAAGTGAAGAACCTAAAGGGCTTGGGCCTAGCATTGATGGGATGGATAATATGAAGCAGCAAGGGGGAGTGGTCACCAGTGCCCGGAGGGAAATACTTGACAAAAAATCTGAGAGAGCATCCGTTCAGGAAATATTAGCAATAACCTGGTCCAGACGGCATGAGATACGTCCGACATCCGTGCAATAATGGCTCCAGCTCAAGGAGCACCCAACACTTCTAACATCCTCCAAACCACACGTTTCGATACACGCATTAAAATCCTCCAACAAAGGGGGCGAGAGGATGCAGCCATCAACCTTTTTCCCCACAAAATGCGTGAAATTGAAATCTCCAAGCACGACCCAATGGAAACCAACGATTCCCATATTGTCATCAACAAGGGAGCTCCAGAGACGGGTCCTAACCGAAGCCAAATTGGATGCATAGACGATAGTAATGAAAGAAACAAATCCTCCATGATTCATACACTGGAGGGATATGTGCTGTTCGGAGGTAGAAACTTTGGAACAATCTCAGACCGCATGGTCATAGACACCCAAATACGCCCCTATCCACAAATTCATAATTATGGAAGAACACTTACTTCTTTAGGAAACAAAATGTCACCTTGTCACCACACAGATCAAAAATTTTGGTCCCCAGTAACCCCACAATAGAATGTCTATACTTGGAAACATGATGACACACATCCCTATGTCGGGCCCTAGAGTTGAGTCCAAGGACATTCCAAACAAGGACTGCCATTATCTGAAGGGGTGGGCGACTTTACTTCTCATCAATCGAGGACATGCAATAGCTTCGGGATAGTAGGCTTGGGTATTTTGGATGGGGGTACAATGTCAAAAAGGGTTGCCCACTCAGGATTGGAGATGACCTTGGGATTGGGGTTTTGGAACTGGATGTGTTAATGGAGGGAGTGTGTGATGCATCGCAAAAAGATGCACACTACTCACAAGGATAGGAGATCGTCAAGTAGTAATTCCTGGTGAGCCCAGGGTCGAATCACATGGACAATTCGTTTGCGTTCATGCTATCTTTGGGTCAACAGAGATGTGATAGGGTGAGAGACAAAACCACCTTTTGAAGGCGATGATTTTGATCAAAGGGGGGTGTGTGATTGTTACCAGAAAGAACAAGAAATAAACAAGCAAAATAAAGATTGGGATGCAAACGAGAGGAGTGTGAGTGAATTGTGGTTTCAATTAGGGAGTATGGCTTAGCTATTCAATCTCCAATTGATGACTCAACTCCACATCCATGTCAAGGTATGTGAAATCAGAAGATTTCTCTATTGGGAATAAAACCAAACATGTTTAGCTCAATTGTGAGGCTTTCAGGCCACACAACCGGATGATGTTATCTTAAAGCTCAAATCAACGTGTTAGCATCAAATGTAATTATTGGATTGAGGATTTCAAGTATAAAGTATAATTAGTTTACACATCACAGTTCAACACCTTGCAGGCCCCTCTACCGGTATATGCACGTAGATAATGCTTCGCTGCATATCATCCTCATAGGATCCCTCTACGGGTAATGCATGATGAAAAGAGTGTGAAATCAATCAATGCAATAGCTACACAATCCTATGCCATGGATGATTGAAAGATAATCATACAAATCCTAACTACATCAGAATCCAACACACGAAGAGATTAGCTACAATGCGAGCAAAAATATTCACCATTGCATTCATAGTCATAAGTTCATACATCGAGAATGAGACAAAATGAGATACAAGATAAGGGTTAAGAAAGATATCACCAAATGGAAGCTCTTCTCCTCCTCTATCAGATCCCAGAAAATGGGGGTAGAAATCTCTCCAAAACTATACAAAATCCTAACCTAAAACTAAGAGAGAAAACCCTAAAATGGAAAGTTTTTGAAGCTAATGGTGGAGTCCCCCGAATTACAGCTGAATAGTGGGGTTTTATACTCCCTAGGGTTCACATCTCAACCACCCAAAACCGCCTCCAAGTGCTCACATGAAACAGATGAAAATCGGGTTAAGAGAAACCCAAACTCGCAACCCAGATTCGACAGAAAAACCCGCGACAGGCGACTGTCGAACAACTGTCAGGCGCCTGGCGACAGTTGCCTGTTGTTGGTCAGACAGGCGACTGCTTGAATTTCACAGGCGACTGTGAATGACTCAGGCGCCTGTCTTTTGTGCTTCAGTCGCCTGCTACAGCAGTGGTCAAATCGACAATAAGTTGTCTTTCTTTCGTCCTTCAGAAGAAGATAAAACAGGCGACTGCTGTTGAAAGAACATGCGCCTGCACAGTCGTAAAGGCGCCTGTCAATCCTTCTGCAGGCGCCTTTTTGCACTCTAGTTTGCTCCATGCTGGGCTTCAAGATGACAGGTGACTGTCGTTGTAAGGACAGTCGATTGTCCTGGCTCCAGTTCACTTCTCCATTTACTTGATTTTTGTCCCCTTCGGGACTCCTGAAAAATCCAGAAGAATATGTAGAAATACAATTCATGTTTATAAAGCTTTGGAGAGTGAAATTATGCCGAATAAAATCATATGATCAAAAGATGGTGAATTAACACAAATATAGTTATGCAAGCATGATTCAATGAGTTATATGCACAAGAAGGAATGATTATGGGGCTAAAATATACCATATTCAATCATAATCAGTATAGTTGCAAGGAGAGCAGTGGGAGATTGAGGGAAGGCTCAGGGGAGTTTGGTGGCTAGGGGAGGCTGTACAATGGCTGGGGGAGGAATGAGTTAGTGGAGAGGGCAGACTGGAGGGGGGAGTGGAGGGGATAGGTAAGGGGAGGGGATCAGGAGCAGCATGTTCAATATCATACGCGACAACATTTAGCGGTAACACATAATTATTGACATCACCACCAACATGCCCACCACCATTGACCAACGACACACCACAAGCAACCCCAAACTCCACAGAATTATCGGCAGCAGTAACGGACACACCAAAATCAACCAACGGCAACACAAAGACAACCTCAGCCAGCGGGCATAAAGTGATAGAAATGTAACTAAGGGACATGGGACTTACAGAGCCATGCAGAATCCCAGATAGAGGGGCCGTTGCAGTTCCTTCACCAGAAAGAGAATGAATAATAGAGGACAGGACATGAGAGGTTGCTACCAGCAGAGGCTCGGGGGGCAGTGAGGCTGCTGAAGGCAAACGACAATAGGCTCAGGCATTCAGGGGCTCTCGCAAGGACAGAGGGACCAGAAGACTGTAGTCAGGCTAGACCGCCAAACATAGGGTGATCCCGAGTCATGGGAGACTGCGAACCATCAGACTGCCACGGAGAAGAACCACCAGCCACATGACCCTGAACGGCATATGGCACTGGGGGAGGCTGAGGGATTTTTAGTTTTTTTTTTTGATTTTTTTAAAAAAAATTTCCACCTTCATTATATGTTGTTATACAACCCATAAAAATAATCCCTAAGAAATAATGTGATTTGGCCTTCGATCAAGACATTTCAACAAATTCGTACATTTTGAGACTGTTAATTTTGTAACGGGTGGATGTGTGCTCTGATCCCTATAGGGTTCACCCATTATTTTTCACGGAGTATATAATTGTATGGATTAAAAATAAAAAAAATTTTGAAAAATAATTTCAAGAAAATAAAAATAAAATCTTTTTGCACGGGCTTTTGCATTACTTTTTACACTCGAATATTACCCTGTGTGTGTGTCGTGACATCATGGCTCAGCTGTCATGTGCTGTTAGCACTTTGACCCCCCCAAAAAAAACCTTTTAAAATTTTTTTTACAATGTGTTTTACAACTTGTTGGATACCTCCTCATCAATTTTCAAGTGAATCCGACACTTTTTGAGCCTCCATACATGCATTTCAAAAAGCTTGCACCGATAGTTTTAGAATTTGAACTATCTTTTTGAGATGCATGGAAGAAGGATCAAAACATGTTGGATTCAGTTGAAAATTGGTAGGGAGGTGTCCAACAAGCTATAGAAGAAATTGCAAATTTTTTTTAAAAAAATGATTTTTGAGGGTCAAAAAGATGACAGCACAGGAAAATTTCATGTGCCGTCAGCACACCTTCATATCCCTCTCATATATATGAGTAAAATGTGCCAGTGCACATGCACAAGAAAGTTACATGTGCATGTGCACAGTTTATCCCATCCGCCACAATTTTTTTGAAATTTGTTTTATAGAAGGGTTGTACACCTCCTTGATGATCCACACACCAAAAATCAAGTGAATCCAATGCTATTTGTTCCTCCATCCACCCCTTGTAACTTCAACGGGTTTTAAGTAACGTTTGAGACAGTTGAAATTGCAATGGGTGGATGGAGGATCAAATAGCATTGGATTCACTTGATTTTTGGTGTGTGGATCATCAAGGAGGTGTACAACACTTCTATAAAAAAATTTCAATAAAATTGTGGGAGAGAGGGTAAACTGTGCACATGTGCATGTAACTTTCCTGCGCATGTGCACATGCACATTTTACTCTACACACACACATACATATGTGTTATCATCAAAAAGGAGGAGAATATTGGCTATTGGTTTACCTCAATATATGGTTTGATGATGATCAAATATTATGCTTGTAGTAATATGATTTGTGTTGCCATTAGGATGCTATTGGAAGCATATGACAAGGTGTTAAGTCTCACGAATGGATGACAATAGCTATGATAAGGACTTCGATATTATCATCATCAATCGAGCTCAACATAGTTGTAATACTTTTAATGATGTGCTTTTATGTTATTGTCATAGTAGTGATGTTAAAGCCTTGAAAACACACTCTCACACTCCAAATATTAGGTTTAAGTCTAAGAATACACATGACCTCAAGCTTGATTAATTAACATTGATAATAAGCTTATTGAATCATTCAACTGTGAGTTACTCGATCGACCAGTAACTTTTCTTAGTCAACTAAAATATCTCAGATACTTGAACATCAAATTTCAGCTTCTATTAGTCGACTAATACTCTTTAATAGTCTACTAATACAGAACATTAAGACTTTCAATGTCTTGAAACTATTAGTCGACTAATAGGACTATTAGTCCACTAATACATCTATTAGTCGGCCAATAGACCCATTAGTCGACTAATACAGAATGTTTGTTCTATTTTGCTTTGAACCATTAGTCGACTAATATATCTTCTAGTCGACTAATAATAGATACATTAACTATGTGTACTTTCTGAATATGATCGTTTTATATCCATTCGGTTTGGTATTTTTATAGTTTTTAAAGATGAGTATTCTCCTCTATTAATAGGGATTAACCCTCAGATGTTGAACACAAGAAACACAAGATTTGGCAAATGTAATCCTTGATTTACTATTTCTATTTCAGCCAAAAATAAAAAAGCCAATTTCTATCCTACTTTATATTCTTCAAAGTTCATATCCTAAAAAAAATAGAAAAACCATTCCACAACCTTAGAACCACATGCACATGATTTCAAGGCTATATGAGTATTTGTACTCATTCTACCAAATGTTTTTCCCCTCAGGTGTCGAGGGATATTTGCTCCCTAGTATAAGAATGGTTCCAGTCAAAGGTTGTTGAGATTAGAGTGTGCAATTTGTTGAGTACTGATCACCCCAAGATGAGTCTAAATGATGAGCAAACATTTTATGTATTAATGATTTATGAGTGCATGTATAAGTATATAGGAGATCAAAGATAAGTGAGTTCCATCATGGCCTAAGGACTAAAGCGTTCAAAGAATCAAAGACATGACGTGGACTTCAAGGACTACTTCAAGAAGCTTCAAGGAAAAGAATATTTTGATGTAATTTTATTCTTGTTTTTTATTTATATTAAAGACTTGTTTGAATATCTCACACACTTAGGAAATCTTAAAATAAGTTTGAAAAAGTTTTAGAAAGTTTTAGAAAAGTTTTACTAAGTTTTCTTGGCCAAACCAATGATTTCTTAGAGAATTGGTCGACTGATTTCACTATTATAGTCGAATTACCAAACCTAGAATTCATTGGTTGTCAAAATGTCAGATTAATCGACCAATTCATATTGGTTAGTCGATTAATTGCATGACAGTAATGCACTGGTTGACTAACTATAGAAAAAAATGTTACTCTTTTTCTGACTGAATGGTTAGTGGACTAGGACATCGTATTAGTCCACTAATAAGCTAATTAGTTGACTAATCCTTATATTCTAGTCAACTAATAATTAGCTATTGGTCAAAACGAAAAATCCACACATAGTCGTTTGTAGTCGTTTTTAGGACTTTTGGCCTATAAATAGAGAATCATTCTAGGATTATTATAATCAAGAAAAATTATGAAAAATCAATTTTTATGTGAAGAAAATCAGTTTTAGTGATCAAAAGCTTTTAAGAAAACATCCGTTCTTTTGGCCTTTTACGTCAAAGTGTTCCATTGTTTTTCTTGGCCAAAATGCTGACTCTCTTAGCTGAAGTTTACATCCTATTATAGATCCATTCTATAGCCCCACTTCTGCACAAGAGCTTCATTATTACAAGGATATAGGTAATTTGTTCTTCATCAAAGGTGGGTTATAAGTATTTCTCTCTTTGGTTGTAAGGTGCAAAGGTTCTTTCTCTAAAAATTGAAAGTCATTGGTTACTCGAGTTTGTTCCAATGTTTGGTTCCATACATCGGGTTGTGGTGTAGTGGAAATTTTGTAAGTATCTTTTGGTTGGAAGAAGATAGTGGAAATCTTAAGTGGGACATGGGGGACTAAATTAGGTCTAGGTTGATCGAAACAGGATTGATCTGTGTGTTTGTGTTGATCTTGTGATCTTGCAAATATTGATTTTATTTTAGTTGAATATCAATTTTATCTTATTTGCAAGTTATAACATTCGTTGATTAAGATTCATCTAATGTAACTCTAGTTGAATTCTTAGGTAGAAAGTTTGAGGATTTTATAAAGATTAATTTGATATTACATAACACTATTCATCCCCATATAGTATTTTTTTTGTCTACTCATCCACAAGATCCAAACGTACTAGTGTTCCACACACAATTAACAAGGATGTTGGACAAATTGCATGGCTTTCTCTTACAGGTTTGTAAAATGGTTACAGTGGAAAATCTGAAGGGGTAAGCTTGATTATTAGAGTCGGTCAGGTAGACTAAATCAGGATAAATTCTCTTATGTTTGCATTCAATGATTGACTGCTTATCTTGTCTCTACTCCTTTTATAATTGCAATTATTTAATATTATTTTTGGCTATGTATTATTGTACTCGGGTTGTTATTATCTTACGACAAGTCATAATTTTTTATTCCTTTTCCATCCGTTTTCCAAAGTCAACACTTGGTGTCAGATAGAAGTATAATACCCCTTGGGTCTTAACTTCATTATGATCCTAATATCCTCACACAATTAAAAGATTTTATCAATGAAATTATATATAGTAATGTATATATATATACATACTATATCAAGAAATCACAAATATAAAAAGTAGCAAATAGTATGCTATTATTTTGAAGAAGATGAGTCAATTACAATAATTGTCTTAATGGCATACATATCCGAACATTTATTGATAACAATTGATCAATATAAAAATCAACAAGACATCGGGATGCATCAATTTAGGATACCCTAATTAAAATTTTGCTACAGAGTTCCATGTTACTGTTTTGAAATAACTCAATTTTAGAATGGATACGTGAATTGTTCAGCAATGATCAAATCATGTATGTTTCGTTGCAAGTTGAATAAATTTAATAGTAGAATCTCAAAAAATGGTTAACAACAACTTGAAGTATTTTATAATAACAATTCTTATTTAGGGTTTATATGGTTTTGAGAAATATATGTTTGCATCCAACTGGAAATTTTATAGTTGCAAGTAGGTTTTCAGTTTAGTGTAAAATTCAGGTCAGATCAATCCATAATAATTAAACGAATTAATTTATAAACTAAAAGAATGTGAGGATTCACATTAGAGGTTGGTAATAATAATATATTATAGTAAAAAGTGAACATAAAGTATTGTGCTTACATAACATATCGAGTTAAGTTTATTATTCAGGCAATGTGAACTGATAATTTAATATGGAAACAATATATAACAAGCAAAATGAAAACATGATCTTAGGTCATTCGCTGAACATTAAACTATCATGATGTGGTATTTTTCATTTTAATAGGAATGAAGAATCATGCAAGGAATTATATCATAGAACAACAAAAAGGATCTTGACAAATGGGGGTTTGCATAACTTATACAGGATTGATGAACTTACAATAGAAATCAAAGCAGTCATTCTCTAAATAGGGATTTATGAAAATACTACTCTTATTATTTAAGAAAGAACCATATATTTGAAGAATTTATTAGATTATTGGACTGTACACCAATTTTAGGAGCAGAAAACATATATCAACTCATGAGATTCATCTGATGCACGGAAACAATGACTACTGGAATAAGCTTGACAGTGGGAAAATTTGGCTTTGGAGAAAATTAGAGTTTCTATTCGATGGAAGACGGTGAAAATCCTAAAAAGCAAAGAGCCAAAGACTACTCATTTTGATTTTTTGTGTAAAGATTCTACAGAACATAAAATTGTTAAGTACAGCTTAGATTTAACTCCTTATGATTTATTTTGATTTTATTTAATTTGTGTGTTGTAATAGCTTCAACTCAAATTGTACCTCAAACATGACAAAAAATAAATAAAAATAAAATGATGCATATGCAAATATACGTTTCAGAATTATGATCTCCGCACACACAACTAGAATATCATCAATTGACTACAGCAGCATTCATGCTTGAAATTCAACTAAAAGATTTATAAATTAATTCCCAAAGTTTTTATTTAGGTTACAAAGGGTGTACAACGGATTAGGTCATTACATTTGGGATGGACAAAGTTGTGATAGTAAAGGGAAGATCTTCAGTGATGATGTTATTAGCAGACGAAGAGTGTTAGCATGCACATATGTTATGCGACATGAAAATGATCCCATAACACATATTACAGATTAGATGGTTCTACATAGGTTTGCATCATGTTAGCATTCACGTACAGATTGGCGGCACACATCATTTTAGGCCCAACACATGAATATCAGCGTAAATGCAGCAAGGTAATGTCACTTAGGAATGATCACTGATATGATTAGGTGCATTGTGTCCAACTTTTTAGGTGATCCAAATTTGTTTGGAAGAAGCAATGAAGTTGCTTCTTCACTTCGTTTCAGTGGGTTTTGCCAGATCTGACAAATTACAGAAGTAGCTATAGCTTCATCTTGATTTAGGGCATGTTTGGTTGGGAGGAAGTGGGATTTTGTGAAAGTTGTGAATAGTGTAGATGGGTTGGAATCTTGGAGAGAGAAAAATAGAATTTTGTGTTTGTTTGGTTGGAAAGTTGTGATGTGAATGTAGTGTGGGTCCCACACAACTTTATTGTGCTTTTTTGTTCAGAATGTTGGTTGGGAAAGTTAGATGTGGGGTCCACGGGGTTGGAAAAACTAATTAATTAACTATTAAAAGTAACCAGAATTAATTAAAAAAACTAATTAAAAATCAAAAAAATCTCATTCTCGCATCTGATTGGATGGAGTGGGCCCACGTTCCCATTCTCACGCGAATTCCCCGGGTTTTCCGGAGATCTCATCAGTGCAAAATTTTGGGGCCTCCTCAGCAAATTTCCGCAACAGAATTTTGCCACAAACGAACACAACCTCAGCAAATTTGGGTGAAGTCTGACAAAACAGTTTGTAAATAGTGAAGCTACAGGGGTTTTTTGTTACTTTCTTCCCCACATTCACGAAAACGAACAGCCCCTTAGCATCGATTGTACAAGATAAATATTTGGTATCACCACTTCAAAGCTTTGAAGTGATGGAATATTGTTATATCATGATAATTATGCAAGTCTTGGACATGATTTGGCCTGCAAACAATGTTGTGATTCTCACTGATCACTAGAAGACTTACTGATTACAGTAAAACAGTAAAATACTGGAGAGTAAAAAAAGGTTTCACTATTTCTCACCAGGAAATAAATTACACACTCTAGGATAAACAAAAAAAAAACTCACTACAACCTTTTTACCTCTCTGGGGTAACTTTCCTCTCTGGGGTAATTTTCTCTCACTGGAGAAATCCCTCACTCTTACACCTCTCTGGGTTTCCTTCTCTCTCTCTTGAAGAAGAGAACTTGTTGTGAATTGGGATGATGGGATGATGGATCCTCTCCTCATACCTCCCCTTTTACAAGCATGCAAGGGGGGAATGGGTTGTTGCACCTACCAAAAGCATGAGGGAGGAGGGGGTAGATGCAACTACCCCCCCCCACTTTGACTATCCCAAGGGGGTGCTGGAACCAACAATTCTCCCCCTCCAGCAGCATCCGAATTGATTGTCACTTAACAACCATCATAGCTATGTCTCTGCACAGCTCCAGCTTCTCCCGTGTCACCACCTTCGTGAACATATCTGCTGGATTCTCCTTCGTGTGGATCTTCACTAGTCTCAACAGCTGTTGATCCATCACCTCCCGTATCCAATGATACCGAATGTCAATGTGCTTTGTCCGAGCATGATACATCAAATTCTTGCTCAGATCTAAAGCACTTTGACTATCACAATGTACATTGTACATTTTCTGCTTGATCCCTAATTCTTGGAGAAATCGCTTTAACCACAACATTTCCTTACCAGCTTCTGTAATTGCAAGATACTCCGCTTCTGTTGTGGATAGCGCAACGCACTTCTGCAATCTTGATTGCCAGGACACAGCTCACCCTGCAAAAGTGTAGACAACTCCTGATGTAGATTTTCTACTATCAAGATCTCCAGCCATGTCTGAATCTGTATAGCCCTCCAAGATTAGATCAGCTTTTCCGTAGCACAGTCATGCCTTTGAAGTACCCTTCAGGTATCGAAGAATCCACTTGACCGCCTCCCAATGTTCCTTTCCTGGATTAGAAAGGAATCGGCTCACCATTCCCACTGCATGGGCAATGTCAGGACGTGTACACACCATTGCATACATCAAACTCCCAACTGCTGAAGAATAAGGTATCGATGACATCTCCTCCATCTCTTTCTTGTATGAAGGGCTTGACCTCCTGCTCAACTTGAAGTGGTTGGCCAATGGAATGCTTACTGGTTTGGCATGATCCATCTTGAATCTCTTGATCACGCGTTCAACGTACTTCTCCTGAGATAGCCATAGCTTGTCGTGTTTCCTATCTCGGACTATCTGCATTCACACAATTTGTTGAGCCGGACCTAAGTCTTTCATATCAAAAAACTTAGAGAGTTCCTTCTTCAGCTGGCCGATTTTTGTTGCATCCTGTCCAACGATCAACATATCGTCAACATATAAAAGCAATGCAACGAAGTTACCGTCTGGAAACTGCTGTGTATAAACACACTGGTCTGCAGCGGTCCTTTTGTAGCCTTGACTCATCATGAATGAGTCGAACTTCATGTTCCACTGTCGTGGTGCTTGCTTGAGGCCGTACAGACTCTTCTTCAGCTTGCATACGAGGTTTTCTTTGCCTGAAACCCCGAAACCTTCTGGCTGCTCCATGTAGATTTCTTCATGTAGATCACCATGAAGAAACGCCGTCTTGACATCCATCTGCTCAAGCTCTAAATTTAACCTGGCTACCAATCCGAGGATGATGTGGATTGAAGCCATCTTTACAACAGGTGAAAAGATCTCATCAAAGGCAATACCTTTCTTCTGAAGGAATCCTTTGACCACCAGCCGATCTTTGTGATTCACCATCTTTCTGTTGCCATCTTTCTTGAGCTTGAACACACACTTGTTCTTCAGCGCCTTCTTTCCTTGTAGAAGCTTGACCAACTCATAAGTAGAATTCTTTTGCAGAGATTCCATCTCATCCTGCATAGCTTGCAGCCAACTTTCTTTGTTCTTGTGAGATATTGCTTCATGGAAACTCTCTGGCTCCCCCTCTTCAGAAAGTAGAAGATATTCAGCTTCTGAATATCTGGTTGATGGAATCCGGCCTCGTTCAGATCTCCGTACTTGTGAGTTGTTGACTTCAGGAGGCATACCATCATCTGCCTGTGGTGATGGTGGTGCAGTATCTGCTGGAAGGGGTTGTGGCTCCCCCTGCTCAGCATCCGCCTCTTCTTCCACGTCTTGTTCAACAGCCTCTTCTTCTTCTAGTATTTCTTCATGCACCTCTTCGTATTGCGTTGGTGCTGGGTCTGGAACAATGTCTTCAGCACTTGAGCTTGCAGTTGAAGATGCCATGGGCTTTTCAATGTCTTCCAATGTCTGGTTTTCTTGAAACAGCACATCCCTGCTCTGAATAACCTTCTTCGTCTTTGGGTCCCACAACCTGTACCCAAATTCTTCATCTCCATAGCCGATGAAGATACAAGGAATGGTCCTTGCATCAAGCTTCTGCCTTTGCTCCTTGGATACATGTGCAAAGGCTAAGCAACCGAATACCCTCAAGTGGGAGTAAGAGGGATTCTTACCAGACACACCTTCTCTGGAATTGCAAAATCCAAAGGTACTGATGGTGATCTGTTGATGAGGTAGCAGGCGGCACGAACAGCTTCTCCCCAGAATGGCTTTGGTAGCTTAGCCATACTGAGCATGCTTCTAACCTTCTCCATGATCGTCCGGTTCATCCTTTCAGCTATGCCGTTGTGTTGTGGAGTGCGAGGAACCGTCTTCTCATGTTTAATGCCTTGGCTTCTGCAGTAGACATCGAACGCTCTGGAAGTGTATTCGCCTCCATTGTCTGAACGGAGGCACTTTAACTTCTTTCCTGTCTCACGTTCAACCATGACGTGGAACAGCTTGAAGAAGTCGAGCACTTGGTCTTTCGTCCTCAATAAGTAGACCCACACCTTCCGAGATGCATCATCAATGAAGGTCAGAAAATACCTATTGCCACCCAGCGATTCAACCTCCAAGGGACCGCAAACATCAGAGTGTACCAGACTGAGTAACTCTGATCTCCTTGTTGAAGAAGAACTGAAGGAGACTCGGTGTTGCTTGCCAACTAAGCAATGCTGACAAGGATCTAGTCCAGCATCCTTAGTGATTGAGATCAGCTCCTTCTTGGTCAAGAGAGATAACCCTCTCTCACTCATGTGACCAAGTCGTTGGTGCCACAGACTTGGGGTAGCCTCACGTTCCACCACGTTAAGGCTATCGGTACATATCTTCACATGAGTTTTGTATAACGTATCGCAGATGTGCCCTTTTGCGATAATCATGGCACCTTTCGTCATTCTCCATGCGCCGTTGCTGAAGTGGTTGTCGAAGCCCTGTTTGTCAAGGGATGTCCCAGAGAGCAAGTTCAGCCGGAGATCTGGCACATGGCGGACATTCTTCAGCGTGATTGTGCAGCCAACGTTCGTCTGAATCCGAACGTCGTCAATTCCCACGATCTTGCAGGAACTTGTATTCCCCATCTTCACGATGCCAAAGTCTCCTGCCTTATAGTTGGTGAAGAAGTCACTTCGAGGAGTGGCGTGGAATGATGCTGCTGTATCAACCACCCACTCACTGTCCTGGTTGGAAACATGAAGGCATGTCTCTTCTTGGATAGAGCTGATAGCCACTTCTCCGGTGCAAGTGACTAACGCCTCTCCATCCTTCGTCTTTTGTTGAGAACCATTGTGACCTTGTTCTCGTAACAGCTTCCGGCAATTCTTCTTCATGTGGCCCTCCATGCCACAATGGTAACACTTGTATGTAGGCCTCCTCCCGTCTGTGGACCTACCACGGCTTTTGCTCCTGCCTCTGCCCCAGCTTCGACCACCTCCTTGTTGTCTTCCTCGAGTCTCTGTCACGAGGGCATGCGATTGGTCGGTGCCGGCTTCTTTTCTCCTGGCCTCCTCGTTGAAGAGGGCATCCTTAACCATAGACATGGTAAGTTTGCCGTTTGGAGCCGAATTGCTGAGAGAGACCACCAATGTCTCCCAGTTGTCTGGAAGAGAACTGATAAGGAGAAGATCTTGCTCTTCATCCCCAAGTTGTAACTCCACCGCAGATAGTTGATTCACCAGGCTCTGGAACTCGCTCGTGTGCTCCGCAACGGAAGTTCCACTCCGCAGCTTCAAATTTACCAGTCGCCTCATTAACAAGGCTTTGTTTCGAGCGGTCTTGGCTTGGTACATGTCCTCTAGCTTTTTCCAGAGGACATATGCGTCCGTCTCCTGTGCAACATGGTGGAAGACGCTGTGATCGATCCATTGTCGGATTTGACCGATCGTCTTTCGATTCATCTTCTTCCAGTCAGCTTCTTTGGTGGATTCCGGCTTTACTCCTTTGACCTCCAATGGGTCAAATAAATCTTTACAACTGAGGAGATCCTCCATTCGAGGTTTCCACAGTGTGTAATTTATGGCCGTCAATTTGACCATAGCTCCCGACGAGGATGATTCTTCCATTGAAAGTTTGAAGAGGAAAAAAAGGTAATGGTAGAAAAAAAATTTCCCTCCCCAAAAATTTTACTCCTTTTTTACTCTCTCACAGACAGCTCACCTGGGCTCTGATACCACTTGTTGTGATTCTCACTGATCACTAGAAGACTTACTGATTACAGTAAAACAGTAAAATACTGGAGAGTAAAAAAAGGTTTCACTATTTCTCACCAGGAAATAAATTACACACTCTAGGATAAACAACAAAAAAAACTCACTACAACCTTTTTACCTCTCTGGGGTAACTTTCCTCTCTGGGGTAATTTTCTCTCACTGGAGAAATCCCTCACTCTTACACCTCTCTGGGTTTCCTTCTCTCTCTCTTGAAGAAGAGAACTTGTTGTGAATTGGGATGATGGGATGATGGAGCCTCTCCTCATACCTCCCCTTTTATAAGCATGCAAGGGGGAATGGGTTGTTGCACCTACCAAAAGCATGAGGGAGGAGGGGGTAGATGCAACTACCCCCCCTTTGACTTTCACAAGGGGGTGCTGGAACCAACAAACACCCCATGTGAGGCATACAGGGGTTTCAGCCCAATTCTTGATATGGTTTTCGCTTAATGGGGTTGAAGTAGCCCAAATACCAAATCAAGGATGGCACATACCATGTGAAGTATTCTCACGTAGTGAAGATGTTTTATAGTTGCTATATATATTGATCTTGAGGGAGAAGGCTAACTTGAGTATTAGAGGGCTTTAGGTCAGTTGCCACCCTAACATCCCTTGACTGTTCTTGTCTAGCGCATGCCTATCAATAGAAGCGTGCAGTATTACAGAGGCAACCTTGGAGAGCCAAAGATCCATTGTCACAAAGGTACATATTATTATCCAATATGCCATACAAATATTATTGTGTGCAATATATGATTAATATATTCTATGTTTTATCACCAACTCTTTTGCTTTCCAATTTAAGACTAGAGGTGTATAGTCATTTACCTTTATATCTCTTTGTTCTTCTATATGTGAAGTCATAATGTCACACAAGCAGTTATAATATGACGTCACAAATAGAAGAACAAAGAGATATATCCCTTGATTGTTCTTTTCGACGCATGTGACAATAAGATGAGAATAATTTTCGGTGCCGAAGGCGTCTGCTTTTACGTTAATTTATTGTTCCGCGCCGAAGGCGCCAGTGCGAATTTGTTGTTCTACGCTAATTTGTTGTTCCGCGCTGAATTTGGTGTTCTGTGTCGAAGGCGCCTGCGCCGAATTTGTTGTTTCACGCCGAAGGCGCCCGTGCCGCTAAATATTTTTACGCTAATTTGTTGTTCTTTTAAATTTTGGTTGTGAAATTTTTTTTGGGGAACAGAGATTTGCTGGGGGAAATCTTAAATGAACCGTGCCCGTGGGCACGAGTTATGACTTGTGTGTGTGTGTGTGTGTGTGTGTATGGTAAAGTGTTCCTAGGGTGACTCCTTAGATGAAATCTAAGGAGTCGCCCCCATTTTCCCTCATATCCCACAATTTTTTTGGATTTTAATTTTCATGGGGTTGTTGTTCACCTCATGGATGATCAACATACCAAAAATCAAGCCATTCCAATACTTTTAGGGCCCCCATCTACCCCTTGCAACTTCAACGGTCTGAAAACGTGCTGAAAACCCATGAAGTTGCAAGGGGTAGATGGGGGCTCTAAAAGTATTGGAATGAATTGATTTTTGGCATGTTGATCATCCATGAGGTGAACAACAACCCCATGAAAAAAAATTCCGAAAAAAAATGTGGGATATGGAGAAAATGGGGGCGACTCCTTAGATTGAATCTAAGGAGTCACCCTAGGAACACTTTACCCATATGTATATATATATATATGGGTAAAGTGTTCCTAGGGTGACTCCTTAGATTAAATCTAAGGAGTCGCCCACATTTTCTCCCATCTCCCACAATTTTTTTGGATTTTATTTTTCATAGGATTGTTGGTCACATCATGGATGATCAACATACCAAAAATCAAGTCATTCCAATACTTTAAAATCCCCCATCTACCCCTTGCAACTTCAACGGTCTGAAAACGTGCTGAAAACCCCATAACGTTGCAAGGGGTAGATTGGGGCTTTTAAAGTATTGGAATGACTTGATTTTTGGTATGTTGATCATCCATGATGTGACCAACAACCCTATGAAAAATAAAATCCAAAAAAATTGTGGGAGATGGGAGAAAATGGGGGCGACTCCTTAGATTTAATCTAAGGAGTCACCCTAGGAACACTTTACCCTATATGTGTATATATATATATATGTATATATATATATAGAGGTGGGATCTTCTAACCCCCTAAAATAACCCCCCTTTTGACCCCCCATCTCAGCCCTCCATCCTATTAAATCCCATGGCTCAGATTTCCCCTCCCCCCATGTGATCTCTTGTGAGTTTTTGGGGAGAATTTCAATTTCTCCTCAATTTCTCCCCCAAAAAGTGAGCTGAATCTCTGTCTCCTTGCACGCAACTCGAAAAGTGAGCTGAATCTCTCCCCCAAAAGTGAGCTGGAACTCCATAGCAAGCACGAAACTCCATAGAGCAGCAAAAAATACTCCGGCGACTCTATCTCTCTCTTGCTGAAATGCCTGTGATCGGATAGGATCTCGCCTCCCCCTTTCATCTCTTGCCCCACCAAGATCTCAACTGACCTCCAGCAAGCATCGGGTCTACCTCTCTCTCTCTCTGAAACGCCATCTCAAGCACGAAAAAACTCCATCGCCGCCTCTATCTCTCTCTCTCTCTCTCTAAAACGGCTGTGATCGGAGAGGATCTCGCCTCCCCCTTCCATCTCGTGCCCCACCTAGAAATCCCCTGACCTCCAGCAAGCTATTGCGCCTCGATTCGGCCTCAAAATCGCCATCGACAACGTTTTGGGAAATTAGGGCTATTGGGATTTTCGCAAAGAAGGAGGACTGATCTGAGGGGCTTCGCAAAGGAGGAGGACTTTGATCTCGCGTAGGAGGCCTTGCGTAGAAGGAGGAAGTTGATTCGAGGGTAAGAATGTATATTTCATATTTATCTACATTTTGTTGTGATGCGTTTGATTTTTTTTTGAATTTTTTACCTGTTTACCTGATGTTTGAAATTTTTTACCTGATTTTTATGAAATTTTTTTTGAAATATTTATCAAAAATTTTTACCTGTTTCGGAGAATTGTCTCATTTTGACAGCATGAATTTCTATGCTTCTGAGTGGACTAAAACGAAGTGTATGACGTCATTTTTTGGAGACTGAAAACTAGTGTTTGGGGGACTGAAACCCAGGGTTTCAGCCCCTGTTTGGCCAGTAGTTAGGGCACTGAAACCCAGGGTTTCAGCCCCTGTAGGGGGAGCATTTAGGGGACTGAAACCCTGGGTTTCAGCCCATGTAGGGGGAGCATTTAGGGGCTGAAACCCAGGGTTTCAGTCCCCCCAATTATGTATGAAACCGCCTAATTACCTCCCCTACAGGGGCTGAAACCCAGGGTTTCAGTCCCCCCAATTACGTCCCCTTGCAGGGACTGAAACCCTGGGTTTCAGCCACCTAATTACTTCCACTACAGGGGCTGAAACCCTTGGTTTCAGTCCCCTAAGTACTGACCAAACAGGGGCTGAAACCCCAGGGTTTCAGACACTGTAGGGGAAGTAATTAGGGGGACTGAAACCCCGGGTTTCAGCCCCTGTAGTGGAAGTAATTAGGTGGCTGAAACCCAGGGTTTCAGCCCCTGTAGGGGACGTAATTGGGGGGACTGAAACCCTGGGTTTCAGCCCCTGTAGTGGAAGTAATTAGGTGGCTGAAACCCAGGGTTTCAGCCCCTGTAGGGGACGTAATTGGGGGGGACTGAAACCCTGGGTTTCAGCCCCTTTAGGGGAGGTAATTAGGGGGTTTCAGACACTGTAGGGGAGGTAATTAGGCGGACTGAAACCCTGGGTTTCAGTCCCCCTAATTACCTCCCCTACAGTGTCTGAAACCCCCTAATTACCTCCCCTAAAGGGGCTGAAACCCAGGGTTTCAGTCCCCCCAATTACGTCCCCTACAGGGGCTGAAACCCTGGGTTTCAGTCCCCCTAATTACTTCCCCTACAGTGTCTGAAACCCTGGGTTTCAGTCCCCTAATTACCCCCCTAGAGGGGCTGAAACCAAGAGTTTGACTTCACTTTTTTGGGGACTGAAACCCAGGGTTTCAGCCATAGAATTAGGGGACTGAAACCCAGGGTTTCAGCCCCTGTAGGGGGGTATATAGGGGGACTGAAACCCAGGGTTTCAGCCCCTGTAGGGGGGTATATAGGGGGACTGAAACCCAGCTTTCAGCCCCTGTAGGGGAAGTAATTAGGGGGACTGAAACCCTGGGTTTCAGTCCCCTATAATAACCCCCCTACAGGGGCTGAAACCCAGGGTTTCAGTCCCCCTATATACCCCCCTACAGGGGATGAAACCCTGGGTTTCAGTCCCCCTATATACCCCCCTACAGGGGCTAAAACCCTGGGTTTCAGTCCCAAAACTGTCAAGTTGTTAGTACTGAAACCAAGTGTTTCAGGGATTAATTTTAATCAGTTTTGCTATAATATTATGTGTATGCTAATTGTCTTGTAGGATGGGAGACACTGTGCTGCATTTTAGATCTACTCTACATACTGTGGCGATTAAGATAAGAGAGTTATGGAAACATCTTAGCGCTGCGGAGCACGATGAAATAAGGAGAACTCCCTTCCGTTGGATGATAGAAGGGATTGTAGTGGATGAACAACTAGGTCGAATGGAAAAGAATAACAGTGATATAATGACAGTATTAGACACATATGACCACGAAAACAGGGCATTCACTATTGGAAGTAGGAATTTGAATGTCACGCCGAATGATATTGGAGTTATATTTGGACTACCAACAGTAGGGCATCCTCTGGAAAAGGGGTATAGAGGAGGGGAGAAAGGAGATACCTTCATGAACGAATACTTCCCTGGAGCCAGGAAGATAAGGCCAGCGATGGTATCAGTGGCAATTGAAAGGTGCCTTGGAAAGGAGATTAGAGATCCAGAGGAAATAAGATCCTTGGTAATTCTCCTTTTTTGTTCAAGCACATTCTTTCCCAACGCCGCGGGGACCATGACTACTTCAATAGTGTTGCAAGTGGTCGAGAAATGTTCTGAGATTGCTTGGGCAACCGCGATACGTGACTTCCTCATGGAGAATGTAGAGAAATATGCCACCTCAAAAGGAGCAATAGGTGGATGCACTATCGGATTGCTTGTAAGTTAGTTTGATTGTTATAGTATAATTTTGCATATACATTTTTGCAACGTCAAAACTAACATATTTTTCATGTATTCTAGTATTGGTTGTGCGAGCATGTGAACATATTTGAGGAGATCCCTGGGAATGAGGAAAAGGAACCAAGATTCCTTAAATGGAACTTGATGGGAATCCGAAAAACAATTGTTGTAAACAATCTGAGCGATCTTGATGCTAGACTGGTAAGAATTATTTTAATCTGAGCGATCTTCAGCCGAAAAACTGGATTGTAGGGCACTGAAACCCTGGTTTCAGTGGCAAAACAGTAGTTTTTGTGCACTGAAACCCTGGGTTTCAGTGCCAAAAAACTGTACTGTTTTGGCACTGAAACCCTGTGTTTCAGTGCCAAAACTGGAGTTTAGGGCACTGAAACACAGGGTTTCAGTGCACAAAAAACTGTACTGTTTTGGCACTGAAACCCAGGGTTTCAGTGCCCTAAACTCCAGTTTTTAGGGCACTGAAACCCTGGGTTTCAGTGCCCTAAACTGTGGAGTTTTGTGCACTGAAACCCTGGTTTCAGTGCCAAAACAGGACATTTTTTTGGCACTGAAACCCAGGGTTTCAGTGCACAAAACTGTACTGTTTTGGCACTGAAACCCAGGGTTTCAGTGCCCTAAACTGGAGTTTTGTGCACTGAAACCCTGGGTTTCAGTGCCAAAACAGGACAGTTTTTTGGCACTGAAACCCTGGGTTTCAGTGCACAAAACTGTCCTGTTTTGGCACTGAAACCATGGGTTTCAGTGCCCTAAACTGGAGTTTTTAGGGCACTGAAACCCAGGGTTTCAGTGCCCTAAACTGGAGTTTTGTGCACTGAAACCCTGTGTTTCAGTGCCAAAACAGGACAGTTTTTTGGCACTGAAACCCTGGGTTTCAGTGCCCTAAACTGGAGTTTTTAGGGCACTGAAACCCAGGGTTTCAGTGCCCTAAACTGTGGAGTTTTGTGCACTGAAACCCTGGGTTTCAGTGCCAAAACAGTACAGTTTTTTGGCACTGAAACCCTGGGTTTCAGTGCACAAAACTGTCCTGTTTTGGCACTGAAACCCTGGGTTTCAGTGCCCTAAACTCCACAGTTTAGGGCACTGAAACCCTGGGTTTCATTGCCAAAACAGTACAGTTTTGTGCACTGAAACCCTGGGTTTCAGTGCAAAATACTGTACTGTTTTGGCACTGAAACCTTGTGTTTCAATGCCCTAAACTGTGGAGTTTCAGTGCCAAAAACTGTTTCAGTGCCAAACTCTGTTTTGTAGTGTTTAATCATCTGCTTTTGTCTTAATTACAGGTATATATTGAGTTGAATGTAACACGGAGAGAGGAGAATTTTTTGCAACCGAATAACGAAAGAATCCATGATTTGGGAGAGGGGAGTTCTACGCAAAGAATCCGAGAACTAGAGAGAAAAGTTAAGAAAGAAAGGAAGAGGGGCAACAAATATAAACAATTGTGGAAACGTTGTTTGTTTCTCATGTCCAATGCAGAAAAGCAAGTGTTGGATGATGAAGAAAATGAAGCCGTTCCTGAAACGGGTGAGGGAAGTTCAAAGGGAAAGGAGAAGGGAAAGGAGAAGGAAAAGGAGAAGGAAAAGGGGAAGAAAAAGAAGGGACCGGAGGCGGGGACACAAGGGTCTATTGCAAGAGCAGTCAAAGCCAAACAAAGGAAACGTTGGCTTAGAGATGATTCTGCTCATAAATATGGCTAAGTATATGTTTGGATGAACTTTTTATATGTTTATTACTTTTCTATATAGGACATTATCAGTTCATAACCACCTTTCTTGCTTTATGTTCTTGACTGCAGATAAGATGCCACAGACAGGCTGGAGAATTTGGAGTGTGGGTAGGCTGGAATCTGGAAATATGGAGCATATGAAGAAACCTGAAATCTGGACTGAAACAGAATTTGTATATTTGGACTGATTTTGTATATTTGGACTGAATTTGAAACCTGAAACCTAAATATGTACGATTTTGTATATTTGGAGTCCGGAGAAGTAAGCTGAAGGCTGGAGACAGTTGTATGGTGGAATAACAATTTGGACATGCTTGTATATTTTTTTGGAATAACTGTTGTATATTTTTTTAATTCAGACATGCTTGTATATTTTTGAAATTCAGACATGCTTGTATTTGTGACTCCCACATGCTTGTATATTTTTGTAAGCTGTACAAATTTGGACTGAAACCATGTGTTTCAGTCCATATTTCAGTTGTCCAAATACAGGGGATGAAACCACTGAAAACTGTACAAATATGCACGAGAATTGTTGTGTTGGAACATTGTTTTGCTGAAACCATGGGTATGTTGGAACATATACTTCTTAGAGTTGGATAGCAATGCAAGCAAATTTAATGGCAAAACCAATATTAGCAAGTATTAAAGACTTTGATATCAGCTGTATACAACCACCAATATCATAAACACCGTTATCTGCAAGTGTTACATACATGTTTGATGCTTGGGTTATCAGCAAGTGTTACATATCAACTTGCATATCCAATACATATCAATTTGATCTGCAAGTGTTACATACATGTTTGATGCTTGGGTTATCAGCAAGTATTAAAGCCTCTGGTACAAAATTCAATTTGATCTGCTCCTGATGCTGAAATGAGCTGATCTGATCCAATGTAATACATATCAGCAAGTCTGCTCCAATTTAATACAAAATTCAATTTAATACATAGCAGCAAGTATTAAAGCCTCTGATCTGATCCAATTTGATGCTGATGCTGAAATGAGCTAAATTGATCCAATCTGATCTGATGCAGCAGTCACTCCTATAAACACAAATAGATCCATTCCAGTTAGACATTTTTTTCTCAAGCTTCATCATACAAGATACGAGGAGTTTTAAAAATATTAATTGAATTATAAATCCTGAAGAAAATTGATAAAATGACTAATATGGAATGAGCATTGCAATGGAGAGAATAATATTAAAAACTGGGTTTCAGTCCACTTATTGCTGAACATAGAGGGACTGAAACCCAGGGTTTCAGTCCCCTTATTGCTGAACATACAGGGGCTGAAACCCTGGGTTTCAGCCCCTGTATGTTCATTACTAGGGGGACTGAAACCCAGGGTTTCAGTCCCTGTATGTTCAGTACTAGGGGGACTGAAACCCAGGGTTTCAGTCCCCTTATTGCTGAACATACATGGGCTGAAACCCAGGGTTTCAGTCCCTGTATGTTCAGTACTAGGGGGACTGAAACCCAGGGTTTCAGCCCCTGTATGTTCAGTACTAGGGGGGACTGAAACCCGGGGTTTCAGTCCCCTTATTACTGAACATACAGGGGCTGAAACCCTGGGTACTAAGTGGATTCAAATTTTTACCCGCAAACATTATCCGGAATCACTTCATTCCATCAGCCCAACATTTGCCTTCGATAGCACTTTAGGATTTTTAGGGCAATTGCGAGAATCATGTCCAACATCAACCCCAAGGCATGTCTTACACACTCTTGCTTTTTTCCGGCTAGTTGCTTTCTCAAGTGAACTTTTAATTCTACCACTACTGTTTCCATGTGCAACCTCTGTTTCTTTCTCAGTGTCACCTCGACCGTCTTGAGTTGGCGTTGGGATTGTTCTTTTCCTCCCTTTTGTTTGTGAAATGTGTGGGTCTAAGAGTAACCCATCTACTTCTACTCTAGAACAACCCGCTTCATGAGCTATGGATGTCTCCCCATTCTCTACGACAAGTAACTTCTTATCTTCTCCAATTAACTCCTCAAACAATTCTCTGCTACGTTTCAAAAATATGTCGCACAAATGTTGTGATGATCCAGCCAAGTAAACAGACTGTGATATATCTTTGAACATGTGACAAACCCGGATTGCTTCCTGTCCTCCACTGGAAGTTTGGTCACTGAAACGTTGGGTTTCATCGCCCACCTTAACCCTGTTTGCATACTTCCCCCACCTTGCCAACACGAAATATGGAGGGATCTCCGTTAGGTATAACCGATGGAAAATATGGCAAAGGTGTCTGCAAGGGATACCTTGGAATTCAAAGTATTTGCAGCTACATGACCCCTCATTTGTTGTCAAATTCATCTTCACTAAAAACACATAAGCGCTCTCATTCCCATTATAACTAACACCATATGTTCGACCATCACCTTCGGTTTCTTGCTCAATAGCTCTATGCTTGTACCCTTCTTTGAACTCATGATTGAACTTTTTATACATGGTTCGAGTGTATATATCTGCAGCATGGATCAACAACCCAACCTCACATTCAGGTATTATGTGCTTATGAATTGAATCAAAGTCCTCCTTCCGCTCCCTCACAAATATAGTCTCCAACGCCTTGTGATATTGTTCCACAAACTCTCTCAAATTTGTCTTCCTTGTAACAAAAATATCGAAGAAGGAGTTCATACTTTCAGACCTTTGTGTGGTATTCATTCCAGCAAAAAAGGTGCTCATACAATAAATCGGCATCCACTTATGCCGAATCTCATACATATCATTGAGCCATTTGTGCTCCTGCAAGTCATACTTAATTATGAATGCTGCCCACTTGGTTTCGAATTCTTCAATTGTGTAGGTTTGATGCATACACTGCTTCATCTCTTTCTTGAACTCCGATTTCTTGAAATATAAGTGGCTCAAGTGGCTCGGAAATTTCTTTTTAATATGCCAAAGACAAAACCGGTGTCTTGTATTAGGAAATACCTCTGCAATTGCTTTAGTCATAGCTGGATCTTGATCTGTTATGATGGACACTGGGTGGCTATCCTCCATGGCCAACAGCCAGTGCTTAAATACCCATACAAAAGTCTCCTCGGTCTCATTTTCTATCAAACAACAACCAAAAAGAATTGATTGACCATGATGATTGACACCCGTGAAAGGGCCAAATGGCATCTTATACCTATTTGTGTTGTATGTTGTATCAAATGTGATAACATCTCCGAATTGTTTGTAAGCTAACCGTGATTTTCCATCAATCCAGAAAAAGTTAACTGCTTTCCCAACATCATCAACATCAATTGCATAGTAAAAATTACTATCCTTCAACCGCACCTGTTCAAAATACACCCTCACAGCTTGAGCATCTCCACAATCATTATATTCAGCTCTGATATTTCTCAAATGATTGTAACACTTTCTACTATTAAACGGACAGTTGGCAGCCCCACCAAATAACTGAGGGATTTTGTTAATTTGCAGTTGTTCTTTAGCAAAAACTTCAGTCAACGCTTTTGCAGCACTTGAAAAACTAGTTCTTAACTTCATTAGACTCATTTTACTAGGGCTGATCATAGGATGATTGTGTGAATCATCGAAAACAGTAACCACCCACCCTTTATCAAACCTCATTCTTTTCACCCGCATCCTCGCCTTACAATCTGTTCTCATTGAACTTATGTCTTTATCTTCTACCTTCTTTTTACTTGGAGCTCCTTCGCAAGTGCATGCAAATCTGACATTATCAACTTCCATAACTCTAGTACCCTTTCGCTCACTTCCTCTTTTCTTAATGCTATACCCTTTGCTACCAGCATATTTTGTATAGCATTCTTCTGCCTCTTCTATAGATTGAAACTTCTTTCCAACATACAACACATTATCTGCTTGTGTGGGTTCTTCAACAGTTTCATCCAATGCACTACCAACACTATTGAAATTTAATTCTGCTGCTTGTGTTTGTTCAACATCAACTTCCTTCTCTGCACAACCCACATGCTGAAAATCTGAACTTTCTTCTTCTAATGAATGCTCAATAATAGTTGATCCAAAATCATCCACATTATTCATCTTAGCATATATCTATCTGTCCATTAAAACCAATTATATAAAAACATCATTAGTATTAACACCGTAGTATTGTATTAAGATAATTAGTGTACTAAGATGGACTGAAACCAATGGTTTCAGTCCACAGAAGAAAGTTCTGAGGGGACTGAAACCATTGGTTTCAGTCCACAAATTGACAGTACTGAGGGGACTGAAACCAATGGTTTCAGTCCACTCAGAACTGTCAATTTGTGGACTGAAACCATTGGTTTCAGTCCCCTCAGTACTGTCAATATGTGGACTGAAACCAATGGTTTCAGTCCCCTCAGAACTTTCTTCTGTTGACTGAAACCATTGGTTTCAGTCCCAATATTGACATTTGAGTGGGCTGAAACCAATGGTTTCAGCCCACTCAAATGTCAATATTGGGACTGAAACCAATGGTTTCAGCCCACTCAAATGTCAATATGGGGGCTGAAACCAATGGTTTCAGCCCCCATATTGACATTTCAGTGGACTGAAACCATTGGTTTCAGTCCACAGAGTTCTGAGTGGGCTGAAACCATTGGTTTCAGTCCACAGAGTTCTGAGTGGGCTGAAACCAATGGTTTCAGTCCCCATATTGACATTTGAGTGGACTGAAACCATTGGTTTCAGTCCACTCATGTCAATATGGGGACTGAAACCATTGGTTTCAGTCCACTCAACGTTCTTCTGTGGACTGAAACCAATGGTTTCAGTCCACTCAGATGTCAATATGTGGACTGAAACCAATGGTTTCAGTCCTCATATT